>VZRQ01001703.1:578145-767930 GCA_013397975.1 Machaerirhynchus nigripectus | reverse complement strand
AAAAAAAGAAAGAAAGAAAGAATAAAAAAAAAATATTATTTATAGATATCACCCCTCCCTACAGCAGCAATGACCTGAGCTCATCCATGCCTTGACAACCCCACTCCCAGCATGGGATAACCGGGACACCACTGCAGTAACACACATTTTTTGGGGTGGTTTTCATGCTCCCGGGTCAGAGTGGGGGCTCAGTGGGGCAGTCTGTTTGTAGGATATTTTCTAAGGCATCTCCGTGGAGCAACCAGTGCTGCCTGTGCCTCTGAGGGAGAACTGGAACATCCTTGGGCAGTTCTGTTGTCACTCTGCACCTTCAGTGGCACTTGGGCCTTGCTCTGGAGAAGCCAAAAAATGCTGGTGGTGAGCACTGATGTGCTTAAACTGCACCATGGGGCACATGCTGGAGGTGCACATGGGAGCTCAGCTAAGTAATCCTCGTCCTGGATATCCTGTGAACTTCCAGCAGACAGCAGTGTAGGGACTTCCTGAGGTGAAGGTTATATCCTGAGCAGTATTTAATAGCCCTTAATGGACTCATCCTCCTCCAGTCATTTGAGTTTTAATTTATTTTTTCTTTAATTCATTCATATTTTGTTGGCCTGCCTGACATCCTGCCCAGACCAGTTCTGTAATTTAATTACACACTGGATGAAAAAGTGCTTCCCTTCTTTTGTCTTCAACCTGCTGCCTGCTGCTGCCTCTGCCAGATCCCCTTGCCCCTGTGTGCTAGGAAAGGAAAATATGTTTGCTCTTCCCTGTCTCTGATCTGTGATTTCATAGACACCTCATCGCTTCTCTCTTCTCCAGGCTAAAAGCTCCTGATCCAATATCTCCTTTTCTGAAGCTGTTTTGTACTTCTCCTTATTTTGTGCCCTCCTTCTGCATAAATATAAAAAAAAAAAGAATATGAGGCATAAATATAAAAGCACCTGTTTGTGCCAGACCTTCTCTCATGCTGGGTGTAGCAGATCAATTCTGCGCGCTACCAACCTGGAGCGATCTGAGCCGTGTTTTCCCCTCTGAGGGACAGGAATTATCCACAGGGATATGAGGAGAAGGAAGGGGAGAAAATTAACAAAGAGGTTTTTGAGGAATCCTATCAAATATGCAGGCAGCAGGGGCTGTTAGAGGGGAGAACACCCTTCCTCGTGGAGTGGGAAGAGTCCAGTCACAGTCTTTAACCCAAAGTTGTCAGATCTCCGGGTGTTTGCTGTGCTGGGTTTCTCCTTTTCTCTAAAACCTACTTTTCCCTCGGTTCATTTCTTACTTCACTCTTTTTTTCTTTCTGTAATCTCTGCCTCTCACCTTCCTGGACAGCACAAGAGCCAACCATTTTTAGAAGATCAATGAGAAATTCCAGAAGGGAGAGGAAACGTTCAGAATTTGGTGGTAGATGCGCACCATGAGGGGAAACCAGGACATGGTATCTCTAACTGCAGGCCCCCAAAGGGAATATATTTGTTAAACATTATAATTACCCTTCAGTGCTGAACTCCGTAGCAGTTGAATCCACGGCGATGCACATTATCATTTCTGAAATGATGCTTTCATTTAGATAAGGCATGCAATTATACATCTTGATTAGGTCACTGTTCCCAGGAGCTCCAGCTTATTTATGATGAGTTGCCCCCTTTTGTAAATCGGGTGGTGAGGCTGTGGATAGAGCCTCATATTCCCTCCCTCTGCTCCCTTACCCCTTCCTTCTCCTCCACAGACCCTTTTGCTCTTCTTCTTCCCTCACTGCATGCTTTTGTGTGGCAAGACCAAAACCCCAGCAGTCAGAGAGAGAAAAATGTCATGTACATAGCGGGGAGAAGGCAGATCTGTGAGTTCTGCTCATCCCTGGGCTTCTTTGCAGGACCTGCTGGCTTTCCTAGTGGGGGTGTTACAGCTGGGATTCCCATCCCTGTGTTTTAGACCTCTAAAACTGTAATTTTTTTTTGCACAGCAGTCAGCTCAGTGATCAGTGGCACCTCCTGAGGGTGCCTTGTCTTAAGCTGTGACCTGGGGACGTGGTTTCTAGCCAAGCCCACGAGCTGTGGGTCCTCCAGAGCTCAAATAGCTGCACTGGCAACAGACCCCACACAGGACTCCCCTTCCCTCCTCACTCCAGTTTCATTGAACACTGCTGAAACCGCCCCCCACCCAGTTTCCATAAGACGAGTGGAAGTGAGGTTGCTCCCATTGATTATCAGGGTCACATGGGAAGTGTTGATTGAGGCAAGAAAAGTGGGATGTGAAAGTTCCCAGGGAAGAAAAGGGATGTGGAAAGAACCGAAGAGGAACAGCAGGAAAATTATATTCTTGAGCTGCTTCTGAAGCAGTTCTAAAGAGCTCCTCCCTGCTGGAAACAGGAATGGTGCTTTGCTCCTCCAGGCAGTTCTAGTAAATCCAGGTTTAGGAAGGGACCATCGAGGCAGCACAGTCAGGACGATGCCAATCTGCTTCTATGATATCATTTTATATAATAAGGACCTTATCATGGAATCAGGCTGGGGAAGAACTTTGAGGCCAACTTTTCCCCCAGCACTGCCAATCCCACCACGGAACAATGTCCCCAAGTGCCACTTCCACACTCCCAGGGATGCTGACTCCACCACTGGCCCGGGCAGCTGTGCCAACGCCCGACCTCTCCTTCACTGAAGGAATTTTCCCAGTATCCAACCTGACCCTCTCCTGGCACAGCTTGAGGCTGTTTCCCCTTGTCCTGTTCCTTGTTCCTTGCGAGAAGAGCCCGACCCCCCCGGCTGCCCCCTCCTGTCAGGGACTTGTGCAGAGCCACAAGGGCCCCCCTGAGCCTCCTTTTCTCCAGGCTCCAGCCCCTTCCCCAGCTCCCTTCCCTTCCCTGGACACGCTCCAGCCCCTCAGTAACTCTCTTATCATGAGGAGCCCAGAGTTGCCCAAGGATTCGAGGTGGTCCCTCAGCAGGGCCAGCACAGGGGGATGGTCACTGCTCTGGTCCTGCTGGCCACACTATTCCTGACACAATCCAGGTGCCAGCGGCCTCTTGCCCAGCTGGGCACACCTGGGCTCATGTTCAGCCACTGCCACCAGCACCCCCAGGGCCTTTTCCAGCTTTCCAGCCCCTCTGCCCCAGCCCGTGGTGCTCCATGGGGTTGTTCTGACCAAGGACACAGCACCTGGCCTTATTGAACCTCATCCAATTGTTCCCAGCCCACGGATCCAGCCTGGCCAGATCCCTCTGCAGAGCCTTCCCACCCAGCTTGGTGGGATCTGCAAACTGAGTGAGGGTGCCCCCAGCCTCCTCACCCAGATAACTGACGAAGATATTAGGGTATTAAAGATAACTCTTATCCCAAAGGTTTCGATTTCCATCATTGCCAGGGCCTGAACAAAGGCAATGCCCAGGTACTGGGTATAGGAATGAGAAGCGGGACGAATTCACCAGGGTCAGTAAGCGGTGAGCAGGGCCTGAGCAGTCCTGAGAGGCAAGGCAGTGGCAAGGATAATCCTACACGGTCGGGGGAGAGATGGGCTGTGTTATTGATAGGATTTTAAACAGCTCTCAGTTGCCTTAACTGTTTCCATCTGCCACCTCCCAAAGCTGCCTTGGGGCCAGAGTGGAACTCCTATGAAAGACCCATCCCAGATAACCTGGAGGCTCTTTCCTAACTCCGGCTGCTCCGCACCCACAGTTCCTAAAAGAATACAGCACATCTTAAGAAGATTAATGTAATCTTGATCTTTCTCTCTTGCAGATCTCTGATCCTTTCTCCCCCTCTGTGCATCCCAGCAGCTCGTAATCCCCTTTAGGGGCATCCAAAAGGTGTTTTCACTTGGTGCACTTGGGCAAACTCTCCCCTCCCAATTTTTAGAAGCAGAAGCAGGGAGAGGAGAGGTGCTGTCAAATGGGACAGTGTTTCCCGTCTGCAAATATTTATTTGCAATAATTATCCCTTTTTTTGAGATTAAAAGAGCTATTCACATGTGAAAAGCAAACTGTCTTATCGCTCTTTTTAAATAATATGTTTAGAAAGTTTGACCGAGCATGAAAGTTCATCCTTCAGTACTGTTACTTGTAATCCAACAAGAAATATTTACTGTGTTATAATTGGCATCATTAAGCTTAGGTGACGTTATTAATATTACTAATTAAACTGCTATAAACCTAGTTTGCAGTTACATAAACACATCATCGCCTGAACCGCCTGCCTACATGTTTTGGCATCGGAGGGGGGTGGATAAAAGCAAATTCAAATGCAAATGATATGAACATACTTTAATCAGAGGATCAGAGAAATCAGACACAGGGAAGGCTTATTAGGGTCTGCTCCGTTCTCCAGAGGCAGGGCCGAGATTGTCTCCCCATGGAGACTCCCAGGAGCTTTGGCCAGTCTAACTCTAAATGCCCCAAGCAATGGGACTTCTCCTGTGTCCCAGGAGGGACCTGCCTGCAGACTGACAGAAATGGGACTCGGTTTTCAGCCTCTGTTTTCCTGCTGAGGAGGAATTCAGCTGCAGAATAGAGAAAATCCTTTCTCGACTCTTGAGGAAGGCCTTGAGATCAGGTCCAAAGGCAGAGGAGAAGAGAAAGGTGCAGGTGAGGCATCCCTAAAGCTGTCTGTTAATGCAGCAGAGCTGGAAAATCATCTCCTCCTCTTGGTTTGGGTTTCTGGCAGCACTGGGCCAGTCCTGGCACCGCTGGCAGGAACTGGCCATAGGCAGCAGCAGAGAACCCAAAAGTTCAAATGTTTGACCCAGTTTCTCTACAGCTGGGAAATCCATCTTCTGTCTAGAATTTCCCTGACTTTGGCTACTTCAGGAATATCATGAGGACAGCATTTTCCCCAATCCGTTGGTATTTGGGTCCCATCTGGAGCCAGAAAATGCAGAATCACGTGGAGCATTAAAAACAGGAATGCCCCGAGGAGGCGGCTCCTGCTTGCTTTGAGTTCCTGCTCTCTCCTCCTATTCAGTCACCTGTTTCTCAAACATGTGGATCAAAATGTTTGAGATTTTGGATCAAAAATGATCAAAAATCTGATCAAAAGGGTGTGGGAGCATCTAGGGCAGAGACTAGAGCCAGAGCAGCCCATTTCAGGATGGTGTTTTTCCAGAGGAGCCCATATCAGAGCAAATTTACTGCAGAAACCACTTTAAAGCGTTGCAGGTCCATTCCTTATCCATTCCTGCAGAGTTCCACAGATCACCAAAAACTCCTAAACCTCTCAAACAAGCTTTTCTCAACCCAAACTGAAGGGAAAAGATCTCTACAACCTCTGAGAAATAAATCCCCAAAGCAAGGGCACGTTTTCCATGATGTCTGCGCTACAAACACTGCTCTGTTGTTTGCATGTGAGGTGGTAAATGAATAGTGGAGGTTGCTCAGAGAGACTTTCAGGTCTCAAGTTCACAGCTGCAACTCTAAATCAGCAAATCCATTTTTATTCCTGATGTTCAGTAGCAGGTTGGGGTTCACAGCTTTGTTTTTCCTTCCTCTGGCTCCCCTGGGCACTGCACAGTGAAGTCACCTGGGCTTTTCTGATGGATGTGCTCAAAGCCAAGCACAAAGATTGAGATCTCAGTGTAATCAAAGGGTTTTGTCCAGTTCCAGCTGCACTTTTGTAGCTTTTACTGACCACTGAGGGATCCCTGAGCGGCAGGTAGGTCCCACACCTCTCAGACTGGGCTGGGTGAGTGTCAGGGAGCCAGGACAGCACGGATAAAACCGTGTCCATTCAGGCCACTGGGAAGGGATGTGACAGCAAAAGGTTTGTGGCTGCTTGGAAGCCACAGAGCATTCCTGGGCTGTGTTGCCACCCTGGATCCATCAGCCCCATGTGACCCGTCTGAGCTCCCCAGGTACATCTTGAAGCAATCCCCAGGCTGTTAGAAAAGGAATAAGGTTTGTTTCATCAGATGAAAACCGTAATCCTCTTGGGCAGCTCGAAGTTTGTGCTAATGGGCTGCAGCTGCAGGGCTGTGACATGTCAGATCTCACCACGCATGGACAAATGCACCCACATCTGGAACATGAAATAACAGAATATCTCCTGAAATCGGCTTTACAAAAATGTTCATCCCCGCCTGGGAGCATCCTTTGAAATTTCTTTGAAGAGCAGCACCAAACCCCTTCCTTTCCTGAATATCCTACTAGTGATGGACACGTGTGTCTAGTGACTGTGGGACAGGGCAAGCTCAGAAGGGAAGCTTTGGTACCATCCCTCAAAACTTAAGAGGTCGTGGGTTGGGGGAGGAAAGACTCTGAAGATTAACTGGAAACTCCACGGCCTTGGAAGAATGGATCTTGAAGCACCCTGTCATGAAAACCTTTAGTTTGGCTGAACCTGGACTTAAACTGCTTTCCTCTTGCAGGGTCTACTTTATAGGAACTCCATCCCTGACACAGCCAGACATGCAGTAGTTGGTTTTGTAAAAAATGGGTTGTTTTTGTTTAACAAAATTGTCACAAGATTGTCACCAGGGTGTGGGTCAGCTCCTAACATCAAATACCGATGTACAAAGTAATATTTTCATGCTGGAAGGTTCCTCTGTGTCTCTGAGGCTTCAGAAGGGCTCAGATGCCTTTTGGTAGAGCCAGCTTGGCCCATTTAGGTGCCAAACAAGGGACATCTCTCAAGGTGAGGGATGAATGATCACTCAGCCTCTGCCCCTGTTAAACCCGAGGTGCCCCGCTCAGTATTTAAGTGAGTTTTATTTTCTCCTTCCCAAGTTTCCACATTTCTTTCCATATTTCACACGGGGTGGGTGACTCAGGAGCAGGCAGAAAACAAAAACCACTGCAATAGTTTCTTCAGTGGAAAGTGGCTTGGGGACTGCTGAGTGCAAAACCCACCACGTTCCACACGCCGGGAGTGTCAGACCTGTCTGTGCTCGTCTCGGGGCTGGTCTCAGCTTTTTGGGAGAAGGAGGGAAGTGTCACAGAGAGCCCCTGACCTCCGAGCTCCTGAGATGCTCCCGTGTCTAATCAGGGGAGGCATGAAACAAGGCAGGTCATGGCAGTGACTCCTGACTCACGCTCCCAGCACGGCGGGACCAGCGGGGTTATGTTTTCATTACTGCCCGTGGCTCTGATGCTCTCAGCTCTTTGGAGGTTGAGTCAAGGTCTTGGCTTTGAGGTTTTTGTTATTATAACCTTTCACGGGCAAATACTTCGCGTGAAGTCTGGCAAGGCAGGCTGTGGCCAGGAAAACGCCATTTCTGCCCGGGCTGCCAGAGAACCAGAGCTCTCTGGCCGTGGCAGCCAGGCTTTGGCTAACAAACAGTGGTGAGCGCTGTGTTTTGGCAGCCAGCTTGCTTATCACATTGATAGAGGAGCCTATAAGCAATTGCGTCTGGATTTCAGTGGGTTACCCAGCCTGCTCGGCTGCTTGGGATCCACGCCAGGGGAAAGTGGAGGAGCTGTGAGGAGAATACCCAATTTCCCTCTGTGAGGACTGATTTTAGTTTAATGCAGCCTCCTCGCCCTTAAATCCAATTAAAGGCCTATATTATGTCAGTGGAAATTTATGCCAATCCTAATATAGTCTAATAAGCCTTAAAATAGCACTTTGCTAGTGAAAAGTCCTGTGGTTTAATTTGATTCTGAGCCTAATAACAGGCTTAATATGAGGGAATTGGCCCCTTTTTCTTTTCTAACGGGGCTCCACATGCCTGCTCCCTTTTTAGGAATGAAAAGGTTCTCTCTGAAGCAGGGACAGGAGACAGCTCACCTCAGCAGGTTGCCTCTTTTCCACTTGCTTCATTTGCTGGCTGTGGGAAGTCTCTCCAAAGACATCCCAGGCTGGGCTGTGTAATGAAAAGCAGCGAATACCAGCCTGCAAAGGCCCTGGTTTCACTTTCAGGTTTGCTGTGCCTTACTTTTCTTAGGCACCGTGGTCAAAGTCATTACTTTGACCATCACTCAGCCCCAGCTCAGGATCTGACCTTCAGAACAAGCTTTTTGCAGGTGCCTTCCACTGACAGCTTCAAAAACACAGCTCTTCCCCTCCGTCCTCACCCCTAGAACTTTCCCTGGCCCCATCCTCTTTCGGGGTTTCCTTTGCTAAACCTCCCTGTGCCCTCCCTCTGTCCCAACATTGCAATGTCCATTAGCAGCCCATGGTGCCTTCTTCCCTTGCTTGCTTGGGAGATGTTCAGTCTTCTCCATAAATTTAGGATATTTCAGAAAACTTCTCTCCAATGGCCTCATTATTGTCCCACAGATTTTTCTCTGGGATAAACTATATAAATCCCTGATTCCTTTAGGCTTGTTAGGGCACAGCCTCCAGCATTACTGCTTCACAGAATCATAGAACCGTAGAACATCTCAAGTTGGAAGGGACCATAAAGACCAAGTCCCGCTCTCTCCTCCTCACAGATGTACCTGAAATCAAACTATCTGACCTAGAGCATTGTGCAGGTGCTCCTTGAAATCTGACAGGCTTGGTGAGACTTCCTTTCCCTGAAGGCTGCTCTCAGGTGATAAAGACTGCAATGTTTAGGCAATGGCCAGCCTGGGGATGCTTTGAAGGAGCTTGTTTGGGTGGGAATCTGATCTTTCCAAGGTGCTGATTAGAATCATAGAATCACGGCATGGTTTGGGTTGGAAGGGACATTAAAGTCCATCCAGTGCCACCCCTGCCACGGGCAGGGACACCTTCCACTGTCCCAGGGTGCTCCAAGCCCTGTCCAACCTGGCCTTGGCCACTTCCAGGGATCCAGGGGCAGCCACAGCTTCTCTGCACCAACTTTGCCAGGGCCTCCCCACCCTCCCAGCGAAGAATTTTATGGGTAATATTTAACCCATAAATGCTTGGACCTGCTTCTGGCTGCTGAACTCTTTGCTCAGCCCATCTGCTCCGAGGTAACGCTGGATTTGGAGGGCGGCTGTCAGCTCCAGCCTCACACCCTGCTCCCCTGCCCTGGCTGTCCTGGGCTGCTGCTCAGCTTTCCCGCACACAGTTACCCAGCTGCTGCTCTGCAGTCCACAGATGACTGAATTTCGGGGGTGGGCGGGGTGATTTTGATATAGCACTTACTAAAATGCGTGGAGATAAAAGCCTCGGCAGAAACATAAAAGGCCCTTTGTACTCGCAAGTTGTTACTGTTATTTTTCGATTAAGAACAATAGTAAACAGAGGCCCTCAAAGATGCCTTCAGGAATAAAAAAAGGGGGGAAAAAAGAATGATTTGATTTTAAAATGAGAGAAAACACTTTTTTTTTTTTGCAGCACCTAAATGATTTAGGTGCCTAACCCCTTCTGAGTCACGCAGTCTGACACCCCAGCTGGCACAGCTCCGCTCTCCTGCCTGAACCGAAGGCCATAAACCCTCCCCACCGGGTCCAATTCATCTCTGGGTTGCTCTCGTGGCATCAAACAGATTTATGCTGGTAGGAAATTTGGCCCAGAGCCTCGATGAGCAGCGCCGTGGCTCGGCAATCCCAGGTGGCAGTTTTGTGTCTCCGGGACTTCTTATTCCTCCGCTCCTTTGTACGGAAGGCGACTTCACGCTGCCACTTCTTTATCCCTGCCCCTGCCCAGCCCAGCCCTGTCCCCCATCTACCTAGGGGCAGGCTGGTGGGTTAAGGGGGCTTTGTTAATGCCCTAATCCTCACGTGTGCTCAGCCTCACAAAGCTGCCACTCCTCGGCCCCGTAATGTCCCGTGTCCAATCGATTGCTGCGCCCGCTCCGGCTGCCGGCAGCTTCTCCAGCGAGGGCCAGATTGCTCTGGCAAGCTCATCCATCCTTCAGGGATGGGGGGCAGAAGGCGGAGGGGCGGGGGGATGGATGCCTGGGATTGGGTGTTTGGGATTGAGGGGGCAGGGAGAGCTGGCAGGCAGCGAGGAAAGGGAAGGTCAGAGTAGTGCAGGAGCTGGTGATGGGCACAGAGTTGTCGTCTTCTTCATCCCAAATCCTTCCCTGCTGGTGGTGACCCCAAGCCAGATCTCATGGAGCACGTGGTGTTGCCAGGGCCTCCTCCTCATGGCCTGAATGCCAGCTGGCATGAATGCTCAGCTGACCCTTTCCTCCTCATCCATATCCTTGAATTCATTCTGACCAATAAACTCTTGAGCATCCTCAGCGGCCAAGGACACGAAAAAATGAAATCTGCCAAGGTTTGTACTTCCCGTCTCTGCCCCTAAGTTTGCAGTTTCAATTCCTTGCCTAATCCTTCCCACAGCTCAGGACAGGCAAGTTTCCAGAATTTCTTGGGCCTAAAAATGTCTTTATATGGGAGATGGAGAAGTGGAAATTTTCTGATCCAAGGGACTGGGTCTGCATTAGGAAGTGTCATATTTATTTCTAATCCTAGAAGCATTTAAATGCTAGATATCAAAATGTGATTTTTTTTTTTAAATGCATAGTGAAGCTGTTCAGGATTCTTTTCAAGGTTTTTATGGCTCCTGCTGTGCTCTCCACATTTAAGCCCAGGGTGACTCAGTCATCCAGTTTCATAGAGGACGAGAATCCTAGTCCCAATAAA
This sequence comes from Machaerirhynchus nigripectus, assembly GCA_013397975.1. NCBI lineage: Eukaryota > Metazoa > Chordata > Aves > Passeriformes > Dicruridae > Machaerirhynchus > Machaerirhynchus nigripectus. The sequence goes on along the minus strand of VZRQ01001703.1, from coordinate 757,483 downwards.
TTGCTTTACAAACTTCTTGAAAGGTTTCTAAAGTTTCTTAAATGTCTCTGGCTTATTGAGGCAAGATAAAGGTATGGGAGAAGCAAGGGGGAAATGGATTTATTTATTTCCAAAGGCTGTGCACTGAGAGCCTCACGTGTCAGGAAATTGCACTCTCATCCTCGTTTTTAAAGCCTTGTGCAGCACCACAACTCGTGTTGGTGTGTCCTGTGCCCCTTCCCTGCACTGCCCTGTCCAGGAATGGGCTTTGGGGTGCTCTTTCACAGGAAAAGGTGACGTGGTCCCAGACGTGACTTGGGAAATTTCCATTCCACTTTACCTTGCCTTTTGCCTGTCCTGGTGCTGGGTATTTGCTCTATCCCTCATTTACCTGTGTCCCCCCAAGGTTTGTGAATGCAGCCCAGCAGCAAGGACTGACCCGCCTGTGGCTCCAGGAGTGCTGGAGAGGGACTTTGGACAAGGCTCTGGAGAGGCAGGACAAGAGGGAATAGCTTCAGACTGACAGAGGGCAGGGCTAGATTGGATGTCAGGAGACAATATTCTGGTTGAGAGGAAGGAAGATGTTCAAAGCCGTGGTTGCCTCCATAAACCTTCCACGGAATGATAAAGCAGCACTGAAAGCCAGTGGCCACCTGGGGCCATCTGCTGTGCAACCCCTCAGGTTCTGAAATCATGAGTCAGGCATCAGGAAGCACCAGATTAAAAAATGACTATAAGTTTGAACTCTTTTGATTGTCTTATAGTTTCTCTGTTTTTGTGCTGATTTCCAGCCTCCCTCCTTTATCTTGGTTTCTCCTGAAACCCTCAAGGCACTGATTTCTCTTGGGTGGTGTGCATAAAATCGGGGGCTGCTTCAAGACTGGCCCTCCTCAGTTTGAAGTAGGTGAGGTCATATCTTCAGGCCTTCCCTCACCCACCCAAGAACTCAAGAGTTTCCTTTTACACTGGGATTCCAAACGAATCACTCGAATCCAGAAGCTGGAGAACCCAGAAGCCCAGAAATATTTGAGTCAGGTTGGACGGGGCTCTGTGCAACCTGCTGTACTTGAAAATGTCCCTGCTGATTGCAGGGGGTTGGACAAGATGACCTTTAAATGTCCCTTCCAACCCAGACGCTTCAATGACTCCACGAATTCTGAATAAACTCTTGAGCTGCTGTGAAAACCTCCCTGGAGTCAGGAGAGCGGACAGGGAATATCACACCTGGAATGTCACACCAGACAGTGCCTTGGACAAAGCCAAACTCGCTGGAAGGCTCCAGGTCAATCCTTGCTCCGCGATGGTTTAGTTGCCATAGAGACAACCAGGTCTCACTTCATCCCCCAGCACTGCTGCTATTCACCGGCGACCCCTCCGGATTAGAGTTGGAGTGTTTTGGATCATTCTCTTTATTTTATCAGTGCTTTAGCACACTGCCTAATCCTTGCTGTACCTCTCAGGAAGGGGAAAAATAAAAAGAAAGAGACAAAAACAAAAAAGCCAACCTCCTTCCCCACCGTTTGTTGTAGGGGCCAATTATCCGAAGGGGTGACAAGTAGAAAACTGAATTAACCAGAGCTTTGTAATGTCAGCGTTATTTATTGTGTCTAACTCTGCCCAGCTCAGCTGTGGATCAGCGAAGAAGTGCTTTTATTCTTGCCTCCTCTCTTTGATGCTGTTTTTCCCTTTCCCCGCTTCCTTGGCTTTCTGTAGGTCCCTTGCTCCACCACGCCATGGTTACGGAATCTTTTTCTCCTGCTCCAAACCAGGTGGGTTTTCCAGATGAGGTGAGGGGCTGAGGAAGAGACGCCCTGCAGGAGGTGAAGGAGGGGAGATCTCCCAGCTCTCATCTTCCCCCATCCTTCCCCTCTGCCCCTGTGATAATCAAACCACTCCGTCGGGTTTATTTCCTTTGATCTCTAACTCACACAAAAAGCAGGTGCTGAGGCTGGAACTGGCCTCTGTTACCTTCTTTCCCCCCCGCTCTGCCTTTTCCCGTGCATACTTTGCCGAGTCTACGCCCTCTCCCACCTGCTGCAGTAAAGACTTTCAAAAGGAAAAACGGCACTTGCTGGCAGGAGGCAGGAAAACAAGGGGCGTTCAGCCGGGATCCAGCCTGAAAGCAAAGCCCTGGCAAGGAGCCCGCAAACACTTCAGATGTGAAGCACCGAGTCACAGAGCAAAGAGGCAAAAAAACGCATCCTTGTAAAGCCACAGTGAGGCTGCACCTGCTCGGAGCGGCTGTAGCCAGTACACTGTGACACTTCAAAGCTGCCAGGGAATGAGATACTGGAACAAGATACCCCTGGCAGGGTGTAAAAGTAGCCAAATCTTGCGCTGAGGCAGCCGGAGTGTTGCTTGACGTAGGGAGCAAGCCTGGAGGATAATATGTGTGTATCCAAATGACAGATGATGGGGAAAGAAATAAATTATCTTGCAGTGTGTCTGTCCCTGTGTGAGTGTTGCTGGCTTCCCTGCATGGATTTTGAGACCATCTTCACTGTGAATTTCTCCTTCCAACACCCACAGCCTGCAGATCCTACAAATGCATTAATAAATCCATCAGGTTATTGGCTCCAGAGGTGATAGCTGGGTTTGCTGGTTCAACTGGGCTGGTTTTCTCTGTTTAAAATCCAGTTTTTCCCTCTCTGAAGGTATCTCGGTGGGGTAGGCTAGCCCAGATCCTACAGCACGCCAGGAATTCTCCTGGAGGAGTGGGCAGCTGCACCAGGGTGGCATGCAGACTGTCAACCGGCAGCAAATCTGCTTCAAGCTCTTTTGTTGTGCCAAGCAATTGCTGAATAACTTCTCTGAATTACTTCCAGTCGATATCTCTTATATGAAAAGCTCACAGAAAGCTTATTATGTTCAAAATTCGGCCGATACGGATTCTCACACGCTAAACATCCATTAGCAACTGGATGAAGGCAGCTCTGGGGATCACATTTCTGCAGGGGCAGCTTTTCGCAGGCGTGCAGGTGAAGTCGGCTTTGTGCGAAGCATCTCGGGTGCGTTCTCACACAGGTGGGAATAAATTCTTAATAAAGTCTGGTGGTTGATGCCGGGCATGAGATGGGCAGGGATTGCAGGCAAAGCCAGAACATGTTGCTGAATAATCCTGAAGAGGAGGGAAAATTCAGTTGTTTGTAGGTGATTTTTAGCCCCACGCTTCAAGGGTTAATTTTGGAGAGATCAGATCTTTGAATGGTGATAAGAGCATCTCTTCTCACTGCCTGGACACAGTCTCAGTGCACTCCTTGCCATGAGGCAGCTGGGTGGACATTTCAGTGGATTTTTTTGTTTTAAATGCGAGGTTATTGTTAACACGCTGGGTAAAATGTCGTGGCGGGATTGTCAAACCCTGCACAGGGCTGAGATGTCTCTAATTAGAGATCCTGGGATACTGGGGAAGCAGCAGAGATGGCCTCTCCCAAAATGACCCCCTCCCAAGCAGCTGCCCACGGCCAGATTCTCGCTTTAGGAGGAAGAAAAGGTTGTACAGCTGGATCCCATGAAGGTGAAATTATTCCCTCTTTGTGCAGCTGCCAGAAATGCCTTAAAAATAACCAGTTAAGTCAATGCACCAATTACTCTGTGGTTGCAACCTCCAGAAGGTAATTCAGATCTCAATTGCCCTGGGAAGGGATCTGTCTTTTTCCTGTTGACTAGGTGGGAAGCCTGAGATGAGTTAATTCCCAGCTCAACATTGTGGCCAACTAAAGTTCAGTGGCGTAAAATCGGACCCAGCTCTGGTTTTGTCTTCATTTTTCTATGCTAGGACCATTTCTTGTGAAAGGGGTTGTCAGATCTCAGAAAGAAAAAAAAAAAAGTGGAGTGTTGGAAAGCGTAGAGAAGCAAAAATTAGTCATTTATCCAGGTTTCAGGGCCTCCAATTTGAACCAACTTGTGTTTGAACCAAACATTATCTCTGTTGAGACTTGGTATTGACTACGATGGATTCAAAGCAGAGCCCCAAAATCTCCAATCCCTCAGTTCTGAGGAGCTTTCAGCGATGAACCAGTCTATTTGTTTGGCCACTGCAGAGACGATGTCCTGCACCGAAATCCAGCATCCAAACTGCCACCAGTCTGCTGCTGCCTGTGATCTGAACTTCTCTGAGGTAGTCCCTACTATTTTCTTCTGAGAAGACAACCCTTGGGATGGCTTCAGGCTCAAGGGGACCCTGAGATCTGCTCAGTTGGTTGGAGCAGGGTGCTAGTAATGCCAGGATTGAAGGGTTGATCCACATAAGGGCTGTTCATTTAAGAGCTGGACTTGATGATCCTTGTGGGTCCATTCCAGCTCAGAATATTCTGTGATTCTGTGTGATTGTTGTGCTGAAAAGCTGAATCTGGCTCCAGTGAAGGGGAACATCTCTTCTACCTGGGCTGGTGGCTTGAATACATGTGCAGGGACTCAGAGGGTCTGTGCCCTGGAGGTCCACCCAGGCTGGGTGACCCATTGCTTTGACCTCCTCTAGCCAGATGAATGTTCTGCCTTTGCCATCTTTTGCAAACACCTCTGGTCTCACCCTCTTCACGCTCCAGGCCAACTGGACATCATCCTGCCACAAACTGGAAGCCACAGAGTGGTGCTGGTTTCATTTCCATCCCGTGGCTGTCGATGTCACTGTGAGCCCAAAGTGGTGCAGGGACAGTGGTGGCAGCAGGGACTGGGAGGGGACTGGTGTGATATCCTAAATCACTCTGTGTGTGTTTACGTGCCCGTGTGTTCATTCACCTGGGACAACAATCTGAACTGAGCCCCCACTAACCCCTGGACAGGGACCACGGATAACACCCGGGAAGGATGTCCCTGCACCACTGCTGGCCATAACCTCTCATGTCACTGGTTTGGCTGCATGGCCACAGAGGTGGCAGGGAAAGAAATGAGCGGTGATTCAGGCCAGTAATATTTGGTATCATCCTGGATCTTTGCCAGCAGGGATTTACCCGGGACTGATCTCCCCTCTCTATTCAGCAGCTCGAGCGATTCAGCCAGCAAAGCGTCCCAAATCCCTGATGGATCCGTCACCTGATGGATTTTATCCATCTCTCTTCCTACCCCTTGCAGTCTGCTGTCCTTTCTCCCTCCTTGGCGCTGGCAGAGCAGGAGTGCAGGCTGCCATGTGGGCAGCAATCTCATGTCCAGGGGAATTAAAGGGATCTCGGAATACGGGATGCTCCCTGGCGCTCCTGGCCTTGACTCCCCACTGTTGAGAGCCGGACGGTGCTGTACCTTGCAGGCAAAGGATCAAAAAACATCGTGTCCCTTGTCAGGGAGCTGTCACCAGGGTCCTGGCTGCAGCTGGGCACGTGGGCAGGATGTGATTTATTTACTCATTGCCGAGGGTTCATCAGCTCCAGCCCCCATTCAGATGGGATTTTCCAGGATCCCGGGGGATGCCAGTCCAGCTCGGCAGCTGACACGATGCCCTGGGCATCCCTGAGTGCACGTCACACGTGGCAGAGGAGGAGAGCAGAGGGATGAAGGAGCTGGAAGCATCCACGGCGGCAGGGCTGGGAAAGCACATTGCTCCAGTTTCCACAGCAGACGTGCCAGTGAGAGCTGGAGCTCCTTGCCCTGAGGAAATGCCTGTGTTTTTCATTGTCAGGGTGACTTTTTGGCCACCCAGGCTCTTCTGAGAGTGAGAGGTTGTCCCATGCTCAGATTTCAGTTACCACCACTCCTCTCTCCTGTGGAGAGCAGGGCTGCCCAAGCCCTTAGGGAGGCCACGCTCCAGTGCTTGTAGAATCCCCACTTCCATCAGCTGCATTCCTCTGATATCCCCAAAAATGCCCTCTCTCGAGCCTTGCCTGTTTGTATCACCAGACTGGAGATGGGCCGAGCACCTGGGACCTGCTCTAGTTCAGGAGAACCAGATCTCACATCCATTATTTAGATCTCCCCGTGCCTGGGCACGGAGAAGTGTGTTTAACACATTTTGTTTGCTCTGTGCATATTGAAACACACTTGTTCTTCCTGACATTTTGATCTCCACAGTTCCCTGGCAGGACGCTGTGGACAGCTGGGGGTTGGTCTTTCTTCCCAGGTGACAAATGATAGGACAGGAGGAAGCGGCTTCATTGAGCCAGGTGAGGTTTAGATTGGCTATTAGGAAAAGATTTCTTCAAGGAAAAGATAGTTAAATGTTGGAACAGGCTGACCAGGGAGGTGGTGGAATCATTGCCCCTGGAAATGTCCCAGAAATGTGTAGGTGTGGTGCTTAGGGACACATCTTGGTGCTGAAGATCGAAGTGTCAGATTGATGGCTGAGTTCAGTGATGAACTCAGTGATCTTTTCCAGCTTTAATGATCCCTCGATCCCATTCTTTGATGGAGTTTCTGTGGTTGTGTCAGGCTCGGTTTGAAGCCGTGGCTTTGTTTGCATATTTACTTTCCCCCTGTTCACCGCTCCTTCAGGCACCCTGGGAACATCTGTGAGAATTTCAGAGGCTGAATAAACTTTCAATTGCTGTCGTGCCTCACCCCAGAATTAGCTGCACTTCTTCAGCAGATTAAGTGATTTTCTGTACTTTCTAGTTTATAGCAGTCTTGATATTCTCAGATATGTGCTGGGCTCTCCCCTCACTCATCACTGCTGTAAACTGGGCGTGAGCTTGGCGCACAAGAGGAGCTGTCCCTGTATTGTCTGAATGTTTTACGTGGGCAGGTGCTGACAGGACAAGGGTTGAGTGTTTTCAACTAAGAAAGGGGAGATTTAGATTGGATATCAGTTAGAAAATCTTGGCTGTGAGGGTGGGGAGGCCCTGGCAGAGGTTGCCCAGAGAAGCTGTGGCTGCCCCTGGATCCCTGGAAGTGTCCAAGGCCAGGCTGGATGGGCTTGGAGAAACCTGGGCTAGTGGAAGGTGTCCCTGCCCGTGGCAGGGGGTGGAGCTGGATGAGCTTTAAGATCCCTTCCAGTCCAAACTATTCTCTGATTTTAAGAACTTTCCCATCTACCTGTCTATGTTGCTCCAAGAAGAGGAAACCACTCTGATTATGCTGTTTGAAACCAGAATGTGCCCAACTGAAGGATAAACCTGGCAAACTGGTGCATACTGGTAGATTCCTAGCATTGTGTGTATGTGTTGCCTGTAAATCCCCTGGAGGAACTTGCAGTGGAAGTTCCTTTAACAAAATAATCAGTGCTATATTAAGTTCTCTGTGTAAACAGGTGCACAAGGTTTGGCTTTCTAGAAATAAACTCAGAGGCAGCAGTTTTGGGTGTGTTGCATGTCAGGGCAGCAAAATGCAGGGGAAACGTGAGTCCAGAGCCTCACAGAGGAGTAAAATGAACACTTGGGAACTTAAGAACCTCCTGATGCTTCATGGGAAAATGGGAAAATATTCTATTTAGAGCCTGTACTGCTCACACATCAGATGTTTTCTCCAGTTCTCTCTCTCTCTCTCTCTCTCTGAGTAATCTTTTTTTTTTTTTTTTTCTTTTTGAAATTATCATCGGGGGCAATTTGCAGGAGAGGGATCTTTGTCTGTGAAGTGCCCACCTGCTGTGCAGCCCCCCCCTGCCCCCTGAGGACACAGCTGGCTGCTGCTGACATCACAGCCACGCGGGGCCGCGGCCCGGGGAGCCGCCCGCACCTGGGTAACACCTTGCCTCCATGTTCCCTCCTACCTGAAAGGATTCCCGGGTGCTTTCCCTGGCTTTTGCACCCCAGACAGGGATGAGCTGGCTCGGGATGGTCTGGGCTGGTGAGTGGGAGGTGCAGAGGACCAGAGCCACGAGCAGCTTTGAGCAGGGACTGTGATTTTTGATTTGCCTTTGTGTGACGCGTCATGTGGAGGAGAAGTCCCCTCGTCTCTGCCTCCTGGCAATTGAATAATAATAATTATGAGGCTGATGATCACTCTTATGAAGCAGTGTTTGATTAGCTTCACTTGCATCTGCTCGAGACACTTCTAATTACACAGCAGTGTCCTGGTGTCATTCATTCTCCAAACTAAAACTGATTTGCCCTTCAGAGATCGTCCCAGCCCAGTCAGTGATGCTCAAAACCAGACTGAGAAGGGAGGACATCTGTTGCCCTGAGTTTTGCAGTCTTTCGATGTTTTCATTCCTGTAATAGAGTTTCTCATGCACTTTTCTGTGAACATAGGCCATGTTTACCCAACCGATCTTTATTGTTTCCATTCTAAGGCGGAGAAATATGATAGACTTTTGGTGTGACCAGTGTCATTGAGAGGTGGTAACCCCACCCTCCAATCCATGGTTGTCTCTAAAAAGATATATAACTGACTGAATAAAGAGGCCAGGCCCTTTTTTCCTTCTTTTGCCTTCTCTTTTGGCCCTGGCTCCTATCCTGACAGAACGGTGTCTGCGTGGTTCTCTTCGTGTCCAAGTACGACAGACATCCACTACAGACCTCGCTCTTTGGCTGATTTACCTGCTCAGGGCTCAGACACTGCATGGATAAGCACAGCATATCTGAAAAAAAGTGTATCCAACAGCTCACATGGTCATGGCTTGGTGAAAACAGTGCCACCTTCCAAAATGCCAGCACTTGTCTCGCTGTGCGGCCTCGGGTGGGTAACAGCACGAGCTGTCACGATTGCTGCACGCAGGAAATTGCTGTGGTGAATTAAGAGAGTTGCCTTCAGGTTAAAGCCCTGCTGCATCTGGATTTCTGGGCATATATGTTCATTTTCCTGCCTAGAGCCCTTGTCCAGGTGGTGTTTGAGGTCTGTGGTTTTCATGTGTGGTTTCTTCTCGGGTTTTTTATCCCCCTCCGTATAAATCTGCAGTGGGTTGCTCTCCTTTGGGAGGGAGCAGAACCACTGCAAAGCCTCTCTGGTCTGGCTGCTATCCACCCAGAAACCCTGGGCACCTCCCAGGCACGTGTGGGGATCAGCTGTAAATCCAGCACGTCCGGCAAGGGCTGTGCTCTGCACAACCCCCGTTGGAGCAGGCCGGGAGATCCCACTTCATTTCATGGAGCCTGGAAGTGCTGCTGCAAGCTCTTTTCCCTGGTTAATTTAATAACCCAAAAGTGCAGCTTGATGCTGACTGAAAACTTGTATCAAATTCAGGGCAATATTTTATTTTATTTTATTTTTTCAGTGAAACCAATCTGCAAGCAAGGCTTGGATAGGAATTTGGAAAATGTCGTGGGTTTAGGGTTTTGAAATGAAACTTGTGAATTATTCCTCTGGGAACCGAGCTTATCTTCAAAATTCACTGAAACAAAACAGCCAGCTGTAATATTATTGATTAATATCAGCATGGTGGTGACATTGGTTTTGATGATAATAATGAAAGACCAATACAAGAAGAGGAAAAAAAAAAATGTTTTGTTTCAAGTCAAGTTGTTTTGTTTTACCTGACCCATTTCCCTTCACTAATCTTTCATTTAAGTAACAAAAGTGCAGGAAACGAGTGGTGTGGATTAACCCTGACCAAAATTAAGACCAACAAGAGACGTTTTCCTTGGCTTGCTACCAGGATGTTGGATCCTGGGAATGACCATGGCATTAAATGCGGGTACGGCCACTCCTCACCACTCTCCATCAAAGCAGGGAGGTCTAATCCTGGAGTGAAGTGCTTCTGAGCAGGTTCCCAGCCTCTCCAGCCTCTCCTGCTTTACATGGGCAATACCCTAAATGCACAATCCTAAATTCCTCTTGAATCCAGACCTATTCTTCCCCCTTCTGCCGCGGCCAGGGGGGAATTGAAAGAAGCAGCAGGGCAAATTGTTCCCCGAAGTTCTCCTTGCCTGTCAGCAGGTCCATTAATCTCATTGCAGAGCTGCTGCTGCACCAGGTGCACAGATTATTCTAATATTGCCGCCGTCCCTGCCAGGAGAGGCTCGTGCTGGATGATAACACTCCCGTAATCCACTTACTGGAGGTGGTTTCTCAGTGCGGTTTGAATACAGCTTCTCCCTCTGATCGCGCCTCCGTCAGTGCCGGCACCACTCTGAGCCACTGGAAACTCCTAATACTTTGCAAGCCTCTGTCAAATTCTTTTCCCACCCGGGACCCCTCTTCTGGTGAGCACTGAATTCCGTGGGAGATGAAAGCCAGCAGCACCTTGCGGGATCAAACGCGCGTTCACGAGCTGCAGGAGAAGCACACGGGTGCTTTGAAGGCTCCTGGGGGGAGCGGGGGAGAAAATCCTTTCCTTCCAAAATCTCGGAGAGGGCATCCTGATGATGGAACAAATCCACCAGCAGTCAAATGCTGAAGCGTTTCCCCCCCTCCTCCTCGTCCTGTTCAGGCAGAGTGGAGCGCCCGGAATGCCGGCACTGGTGGGAGCTGGCAGGGTGCCGGGGCTGCACAGAAGGCTGGGGGGCTCGTGCCATGTGGGAGCCCGGCAGACTGGGAGCAGCTGCTGGAAAGTCAGGGAGTTTGGGTTTGTTTGCAAAGCGGGACGTGGCGGGGTGGGAGGCTGAGGGGGAGCAGACAGCCTCCCGTCTCCCCCTCTCCAGGGCGGCGTTGCTTTTTCTTCTGAACTCAAGGAGGGTTTTTCTCTGTGCCCCGTGAAATGGGGGGACGATGGAGTTATTCAAGTCTATTGAAAGCAGCGCACAAAAGCTTCCCCAGGCTGCTTTGCTCCGTGGTGCAGGTCTCCACCCAACGGGCTGGGGGGCTTGGGGGCATTTTTAGCTTTATGCTGGGATTTGTCTCTACCCACCCTTGTGGCTGGTGCCTTTCCATGCTAGGGTGGCCTTGGCCCAATTTCCTCAGTTGGTCAAATTAATTGACTCTGTTTTATTAAACAACTTCATAATTGAAGTATTGAAGGCTTTTGGGTTGCCTTAAAGCCTTGATCTATTACTGTGCTCGTCATTGTTTAAAACATAAAATGTCTCAGCTATCCCTTTCTTCTCCTTGGGAAGTCCAAAGGAGTGAAGCTTTGCAGATTGTGGATGTCACAGAACACCATACATTTGTTTTCCCCTTTTCTGGCAATTTAACACATTGTGCTTTTGCAGAGGTTCAAAAGTTCGCTCAGCAACAGTTGGTTCTTGGAGCTCGTTGCAAAGGCCTGTGAGGAACCTTAAAAAAAAACCCCAACCAACACCATTCCATGGCTGCAGGACATAACAGCAACAAACCACATGTAATGCCCTTAATATTGCTCAAATTATGCAAGAATGCAACCCCCAAACCCCAGCATGCCCGTGCTTTCTGCTTCTTTACCATATGCCAGCGTGCTCTGCGAGTAGTTAGAGGTAAAGCCTGACCTTTACGTCAGGCGCTTTCTGACTTTCTTTTAATTTGACCCAGCAGCTGGGATCAAAGCCCTGGTACGTTCAGGCAGCCTAAAAAAATACAGAAAAATCCCGTTTGTCCTTCAGCGCGCTTTAGTATGCAGCGGGAAGAGCGCTGTGGAGAGCGGCTGGGCCGAGGGCTGGGTTAGCAGATGTTGCCCACACCACGCTGACAGCGCCGCGTTGGTGATCGGTGCCACTTGCAGATCCCAGAGCCAAGCGCTGCGCTCCGCTCTCCCAAACGCTCGCGGGCGTTCGAGGCCTGGCAGATGGGACCCGAAATCATGCGGAATGCGCTCAAACGGAGGAGTCCCCGGGCGGGGACAGACGGGGTTTGATGGGGTTGTGGGGGTGGTTCATGAGTCAGCTGGAGAGAAAAGGGGATCCCCTCCTGACAGGAGAGGTGAACAGTGTCACGGGATGTGAACTCACTGGCTGTTTCCTGGCTCTGCTGGTTGTGAAGGATGGCGAGCAAAGGTTTCTCCTCGAAAGTTGGTTCAGGGAAATGAGTATTTTACTGGGTTTTACTGTCGTACTCGGACACGAAAGAACCACGCAGACACCGCTCTGCCAGGGCAGGGCCAGGGCCAAAAGAGAGAGCAAGAAGGGCCAAGGCAGGGCAAAGAAGGGGGAAGAAGGAGGAAGAAGAGGCCCGGCTCTTTATTTTGTCAGTTATATATCTTTTTAGAGACAACCATGGATTGGAGGATGGGGTTACCACCTCTCCCTGACAGTGGTCAGACCAAAAGTCTATCATATTTCTCCGCCTAACAAAAGCAATGATAATAACAGATACTGGTAGGTAAACATGCCTGATGTTTACAGTAAAAGTGCCTGAGAAATTCTACTACAAAAATGAAAACATAGAAAGACTGCAAAACTCAGGGCAACATTTTACCTTGTTCTGAGGTAATTCAGGAGTGGGCAGCAGAGCACGGCCTGCCAGGGGAGCTGGGATGAGCTGGGTGCTCCCGGGGAGTGATTTTGCCATCTGGTTTGGTGTGGGGAGGGCACTCAGAGTGGTGGGGCCAGGCTCCTCCTGAAGCTCCCGTAAGGCCCCTAAAGCATAAAAATTGTAACAGATCTGATGAGCAGCCCTGAGTTCATTAACATTGCCAAAATCAGGCTTTGACCCTGATCATCGCAGGGGGGTTGGACGATGTGACCTTTAAAGGTCTCTTCCACCCCAAACCAGTCTATGGTTCTCTAATTCTACAATCAGGATTTGAAGGTGCCCATGCATTTATCCGCAGATTGTTGCACACAGCAGTCCCTGGGTACACTCTGCCAACTCCTCTTGTCCCAGTTCCAGCAGAGTTTTCCCCACAGGTCCCTTTTGCAGCCGTAAAGGAGCCCCCAGAGCATCCCAGCCAGGCTGGTGACACAGGTGTGTCCCCAGACCTGTCAGCAGCCCACAGGAGCATTTTGTGCACAGTGAAGGTGGCAGACTGTCAGAGCTTTAGCTGTGCTTTCCTGACTCCTCAGCCAGCTTCCACAGAGGGGCTGCAGTATCTTCTGGGCTGTCAGCCATGCCAGAGAGCTGGAATTGTGGAGTCTGTCTCTTGGCACTGCTGCTGGCTGCCGCGCCTCCTCTGTCTGCTGCTGCTGCAGGCAGTTTGCAGGTTTTGTCCCTGGGAGGATGCTAAACACCATCCCTGCCCCTTGGATGCCCACTTTGTTTAACTACCAGCACATTTGCCAATGTGGTTTTGGCGTGAGCCAAGCTGTGGTGTCTCAAGGTGAAGCCCGGAGCTGCTCCAAGGGTTAACACCTCCCAAAACCCATCCTCAGTAAGCAGAGTCGGGGTAATCCCCCCGGGTTGGTAGCAAAAGGATACGAAAGCACAAACCCAAGCTGTGCCATGTCCTTTGGGGACAGCAGAAGTGATGGTGGCTCATTTTATGTTCCAGTTGGGAGGGAACAGAGGAGCCAGGATTTTCAGTTTGACTTTTTGCTCGGCAGCACCGCGGTGCTCCTGTGCTCCCCCGAGCACAGGACTCCAACAGAAAAACCAGGAACACCCCCTTTGCAGAGATTTATGAGCCAGCAGGGCTGACACCACTTTGCTCAGTTCCTCAAGGCTCTAGCATGGCCCCAGCCTTTATTTTTTTCAGCGTGGACGGTCCCCTTAGTGGCGATAAACGTGGCGTGGCATCGAACTTCAAAGGGTGCCAGAGCAAACTTCTCCAGTCTGGTGCCACATGGTGAGGAGGGACAGGGCTGGAGTGACAGATGCGCCCACAGATGCACAGTCAGGGGACAGATGTGCCCCTTGGCCAGGGGCAGGGTTGTAGGAGGAGAGATGCAGACCCCAACTGCTGTTTCACCCCCCATCCCTGCCCATAGGCCACCCTATATTCTGTAGGAATTTTACTGTGATGGAAATTTGGTGGCCCTGAGTGAAGGAGGAGCATTTCCTGCTATGGGTTGGGGACTGTTCAGTGCGTTCCCATCTTCTGGTTGGGTTCTGCCCAAGGGGGAGATTTGGCTCCTGTGGTGTGACCTGGTGAGCAGCACCTGGTGACAGCTGGGGGGACCCCGGTGGAGCCACACCCTCAGAGCATCCCCAGCTCCAGCCCGAAGGGCGGCATGGAAACAGAAGGATCGAGGTGGTGTGAAACAAATGCCATTAATTTCCCCTTAAATGGAGCTTTCTTTCGCTGCCCTCTCGCAGCACCTTCCCTGCAGAGAGGCTCGAGTGCCCACACACGCTGCTCCCTCCTGGGGTGCGCTGTGACCCGCTAATTCCACCCTGGAGGTGTTAAGCTGCATCTGCGCTAGGTGCTAAAAGGTGTTTCGTCCTGTCGGCTGTGCGGAATAAAAGGAAACACCGAAAGAAAAAGCACTTATTTCTCCTGTCTTGCCAAGGTCTGTGCACTCTGTGTGGCTGGGCCGTCTCCCTTGCTGCTCTCGGTGTTTTTCAAGTCTGGATAAACAGAGAGAGCAGGAGTTTGTGTGTCTGTGCAGGCAGGAATTCTCCCACAGCCCGGCAGTGAACCTCTTGGTCCAGGCTGTGAATGAGCTTTTATTCCCCCTGTGTCGTCCCTGGTTTGTTGTCCATATTTTGCCATTTAACTGCGAATCCTGGTGGACCTACCTGACAGGAACACCAATGCCGTGTGCCCTGCAGCCACGCTGCTGCTGAAGCTCTTCCAGGGCACATTATCCAGCACTGCAGTGCTGGGAATGCTGCGACTTCTTATGGGAGCATAAAAGTGGAGGAGAAGAGGCAGCTGTTCTTGTCCTGTTCTCCGTGCTTATCTCCCAGGCGTCCACAAGCAGGTATCCACCACCTTCCCTTGGCTGCAGATGGACTCACTGCCTTCCTGGCTTCTCCTTCGACTCTGCAATCTCCTGCCTTTGCTGCTCGACCAGAGGTTAGGCTGCCCAGGGCAGATCCTTGGAAGCTTCTGGGCAGAGCTTCATCAGTCTTGGCCAATTTGAGCAGGTCCAGAAGCAGCTCCTGCTCTTATGCCCCAACCCGCAAACACCCAGGGAGGCAAATAACTACGATTCACAACAAAACAAAGCCATTAGGATTCTCCTTCGTGGCGTTAATGAAGGTAATTAGGCTGCGTGCAAAGAGACAGAGGCTGGAAGGCACGGAGAGCAGAGCATGATTTGGCCAGAAGAGGATTTTCGTGGTTTCCTTCTTTAGACAGGACCTTTTATCCTTAAACAGGGTGAGGGGAAGGGGCTGACAGGAGGGGCAGAGCTCCTCCAGGCTTCTGCGAGATGTGCTACAGCTGCAACAGGTTGGAGAAAGGGTTTTTTAGGGGTGGGTGTGAACAGGGCTGTTCCTCTCTGGAGGGACTGTCCAGCACCAGCGGGGCCGAGTTTTTCTTTACTGTCGGTGGTTTCCTCCTGCCCTGACCCTGCTGGTGGGGAAATCTTCTCCATCCTTCCACCGGGACAGCAGCTGGCAGCTCGCACCACCTCTGTCTGCATCAGTTTGGAAGCCTGGGGACAGCACGGTGTCCTGTCTGTCCCTCCTGGCAGGCAGGGGGTTGGAACTCGGTGGCCTTTTAGATCCTTTCCCACCCAAAGCAACTGCACAGGAAAAGGGGGATGTGACTCCCCTCGCGCAGCGGAATCTCTCCTCCCCTCCAGCAAAACAAAAAGAAAAGAAAACCCCAAACCACCAACCAGCCAACAAATAAATAAAATAAATCAGTGTCCCATCGCCATGGTGGGTGAGGGTGACGAGGAGGAGGAGGAAGAGGCTTTCAAGGCGAGTTGTGCCAGTGGATCCCGGTTAGCAGAGCTGTCTGGCGCCTGAGAGGGATGTCTGTGAATGAAGGGAATTTGCGAAGCTGCTGCCACACGCCGCAGATGAGGCGGCTGCTCTCGAGTTCGTGCCCATCTCACCCAAACCTGGGGATTTCTGTCCCGAGTGCTGCGCGCTGTGAAAGCAGAGCCGCGGCCTCCCCTCATTGTGGATTCCCGGGGAGTGCAGCATTCGAAGGGGGAGCAGGTGCACGCTTTGGAGGAGGTGGGACCGGCAATTATCAGGCCGAGCGTTAATTGCCGAATTAACATCACACTGTGTAACACAAGCAAATAAGAGTCGGCAGTTTGGGTTTCTTGCAGGAACCTTCACTGCAAGGGCTTTGTGTCTGCTCTGATCTCTCTTCCACCTCACGTTGCAGAGCCTGGCAGGAGGGGCTGGCGGTGTCTGAAACAGCGTGGATGGTCCGTCCCCGTCTTGCTCTGCAAAGCAGGATTCAGGGTGGGATGAACACGCAGAACTGGCCTGGACATAATTTCTGCGAAAGTGCCTATATTAACACGGTCTATTATCCCGGCTGCAGATTGGGTGTGGGTGGCTCTCCATCCTTTTGGCAATTTCCGTGGGTTTTCTGCTGGTAACTTTGACCAGAAGCTGTTAAAAATCTGCTGTGCATTCCACACTCAGAGGCAGCTGCGTTTCAGGAGTGGAGCAACAGTCAGAGCCGAACCCCCCCTTTTCTCCAGGCATCTTCATCTGTGAGGCACTGCAGGTCCTTCGGGATGATTATAAGGTATTTATAGTTGAGGAGATGGATGACTTAGTCCTAACAGTCTGAATGATATCGCAGCGATGGCAGCCTTAAACACAGACAGCTAGAGGTCACATTTGATTACATAAAAACTGGATTTCAGCCGAAGCAGCTGGGAGAGATGTTCCTCCCTCCTTGAGAAATGACAAGTGCAAAAAAAAAACCCCAAAACATCCTTCCTGACTCGGCTTCCTGAGGCAGCCAAGAGCAGAGTGCGGGGTTGGGCGCCAGTGGCTCTGTTATCCTTGGCAGAGGGAAGCAACTTGTTAGTGGTGGTGGCACGGCCCAGCTGGCAGGGTGGAGAGGCCGTGGCAAGCAGAGTGTCCCCGGCATCCGTCTCCCTGTCCCCTTCCAGGGAGGGCATCAGGACACGTCTCGTTTCTGTGTTGATTGCTCGCCCGCGCTGTTAATTTGGGGCCGTATAAATTCCTGCTGCTATTATAGGGTGAGGTGATGCAGAACAAAGCTGCTGATTAACACATGGAGGGAGCCGTGGATGTTCCTGGGAAGGGACAGGGACTCAGCTCCAGCCACTGCCAGCTGGGAAAGGGCCTGACCAGTCCCTGCAGAATGAAACTCCAAAGGCTCAGGCATGTCCCATGCTGGGGATGGTGGGGTGAGTTATGGAGGTTGACATTTTGGCCCAGAATTAGGTCTCCCGCCCTAAATGAACTTGTTGGCATCTTCTCTGTGGTCAGCCCTTCTCACAGCCTGGTAAAAGGGACTGGTACAAGTTGGAGAAGACCTGTTTGCATGTGGAGAGGGGCAAGAATAAAACAGGAGAAGGGACAGGAGGGTGGGAAGTGGGAAGAAAGACCTGGAGCCGAAAGACCAGAAAACTCTGCTGGTTGGGAGCCAGGCACCTGCACGTGAGGGGAAGAGAACAGGACAGGTGAGAGCAAGCTGGGGCTGGCTCTGAGCTGCTGAGTTTTCCCAACTTGGTTCCCTTCTTGCAGAGATGGCACAGAGCAGAGCAGATCCATCCCTGGATGGATTTTAGCTGGATGCTGCTCAGCGGGACAGCTGCCAAAAATAGTGACTAACCCTAGGAGAAGCCAGGACTGGGTCTGGGAGGGGTGAGCTCCTTCTGGGGCACGAGACCAGGAGCCACGTGGCTTGCAGTTGCTGTGGTCCTCTGGCTTTGCCACATCATCAAAACCAAAGAGGCTGAGGCTTCATCCACGTGGAGATGAGGGTTGGAGGTGCTTCCAGCCAGGAGGGCAAAGGTGGTGTGATGGTGTCTTGCTTATGACCTTTCTTCTTTCCCCGTCTGTGTTTTCCTCATTCTCAGCCCCTAATTCCTGCAGCTCCAGCCACTCCTGCAATCCTCCATCCCCCTGCAATCACTGGTGTGGTGCTCTTTTATGTCCTCCTGCCCTCGAGCCTGAAGAGCAATGGCAGGCATGAAATTCCCCGTCCACTCCTGTCAGCCTGATGGACAGAGTAGCCCCTTGCCCCCTCCTGGGGGTGTGGGGAAGCCAAGCAGAATGGAAATGAGTCATGCCCGGAGGGGAGAAGCAGCTTTGTGTGCCTGGGGTCCCTTCTGCAGCTGGTGCTGGGTTTATCTCGCACAGCTATACCACCAGTGTTGGACACAACCTCGGTTCTTGGGGTCACAGGGTTCATGGGCATGAGTGCTTGCATTTTGTGTGTCCCTGTGGGTAAGGAATGTAGAGCACAGCTTCTCCGGGTTCACCATCACCTTTCCAACAGCCACCGCTGCTCTGTGAAGGCTGAACACCTTTTTCTACATCTTAAGTGAGCCCAAATTCCTTTCAGGAGCACAACCAAAGTCTCTGAGATTTGGGAGAAACAAAATAAAAACACTTAGAGTGAGCCCAGATGTTGAGCCCAGATGTGGTGTACTGGCCACGTGCTGCACCTCTATGCAAACCTTGCTGTCACCTGTCATAATACTCGACACTGTGGAGCATGAGGCGTTAATCACAGTGATGTGAGAGACCTGAGCCTCACCATCTGTGCAATTATCCAGCCCTCCAGCAGTGGCGTTTGACCCACCAGGGACAGGGAGATGCAGATGTGGTAGTAGGGGTGCAATACACTTATTTTTAAACCCAAGCTGTCGTTCAGTTCAGGGTTGTATCACAGGGCTGGTTCTCCACAGCTGGAAAAGTGTGTGTTGGGTGTTTGGTGGAGGCCCAGGTAGTCCTGAGCTGGTTGCCTCCAGCTTTGTGTATTGAACCAGAAACAGGATTGATTAAACCAGAATATTGGTGTAATAAACCAGAAACCCACCAGTGCATGAGGACAGGACTCACTGCATTCACACATGGACAGACTCTGACCTGTCCGCTTGTCACTGGACATCTGCATCCCACTGGGAATGGAGTGACTTGTTCCAAAGTACTGGGGGTTGTCAGCTTGGAGAAGCTGGTGTCAAACAAAGGAGTGGTCCCAGACATCACAGAGCCATAGAATGGTTAGGGTTGGAAGGGACCCTAACGATCCCACAAAGTTCCATGTTCACTGGTAACCAGACGGGCAGCAATGTCCCAAGGTAGCACCCAAGAAGTGAACCTCAGGGTCTGGTAATTCCTTGGATAACCATCGATTTTGGGTAAGTTCTTCTGGCCAAAACCTCTGGCTGATGTTTACATTTGCATCCTGAGGACTCGGTGTCCAAGTCCAGCTCCCAGCACTCTCTCTCTTATTGCTGACTCTTGAGCTCAGAGGTTTTGCTGCTTTGAGAAGTTATTCCCAACATCAGGCTCTCTCAAAATGATCCTGCCAAGATGCTCTGACTCCCCCTGTTAAGCAGCAGGAGAGTTCAGGCTGTGCCTCGGAATAATTATGCACAAGGCACAGTGTCAAAACAAAGGTGGAGGATCCTAAAACATTCAGGGATGTGCTGTGCTGTTCCCATCCGTGTCCTTGAGACTCTTCAGCACCTTCCAGAAAAGGAAGTATCAGGTGCCAAATGCTGGCTGCAGTCCCCTTCTCTCCCAGGTGCTGTTTCTCAGGAGATTTAGACTTGGCTGGGAAGAGAACAGAGGTTGTTCAAGGCTGTTTTCTGTGGGGTGCTGGGGTGACGTTGGGACAGGCTGTGGCACTGCAGCCTCAGGACAGACCCTCGTGGGGTCAGCACCAAACTTTTTCTGTGGGAAGGCCACAGGCTGTCCTGTGAGAGAACACTGACAAAGAGGAGCCAAGGTCCTTGCAGTCTACCCGGGAGCACTTCAGGTCCCTCCCGTCTCAAACCCCCAAAGTCTGTCTGTATCTGCTTCTGAAGGTGAGCCGCAGCATCCTGGCAGTGCTGGCTCCACGACCGTTTGGAATGTGAAGTCAAGTGACAACACCCGATCTTTGGGTTGCCCTCACATCAGCTCTTTCCTCTTTTGCCTTAGTTCCCACACCTTTATTGCCTTTATTTTATATAGGACCTTCTGAGGGAGGTACAGACATGAGGCTGTCATAGAGCAGCTGTCCCATGGCTCCCCCAAAGCCTGGGGTACCAAATCTGCCAGCTGGCACCACCTCCCTGGGGTGAACTTCATGCTCCTTCCAGCCCATCTTCTAATCCTTCCCTGTTACCACTCACAGGAGGGTCTTGGGAAGAGGTATGGACATCATCCAGACATTTTCCAGACCATTCTGACATCAGGCAGCGACAAAGGGATCGGCAGAGCTGTTTCTCTGGAGAATGCCCCAGCGGGGAAGGGGTTTGGCTCTCCCTCCTGCTCCCACCACCCAAGGCAGCGGCAGCAGTCACTGGTGTCTGGGAGCCACCAGCTAGGAGAGGCTGATGTCACTTGTGGCACCACGTTGTGCTCAAAGCTCTTCAGCCTGAATGTTCAGCCTGGAGGCAGCCAGGGCTGTGTCCCACTGGCACAGATTCCCTGGGTGGATCCATCCTCTCCCTGTTGATGGGGCCGGCAAAAGCCACGGAGCAGCTGAGCCAAAAGTCCCTTCAATCAGTGTTCTTCCTTGGGGCTTTCAAATGCGGCCAGTGAAGGTGATTTTTAGGCTACTTTAAGGCACCAAATATCTCAATATCTGGTGTATTGTCACTGTCTGAGGCTCTTTGGATGCTGAAAGCATCCCCAGCTGGCTTTCGCTGGAATCCTAGTTACAGGTTAAGCTGCACATCAGCCAGATGAGCTGTGCGTGAGACCACCATGTACTGGCAGATCTCTGCACCAAGGAGAGACTCTTTGATCCAGCCTATTCCCCTAATCCCTTGGGGACACACTCCTGGATCTTTGAAGGGGATTTGGGATCCTGCAGCGGGGATCATCTTGTGGGATCAGGCGGGGGACCGAGGAGGGGGACGGTGCCTCCGTGCTCCCAGGGCTGCCAGCCGCCTGTTGTTCTGCTCTGATGTCAGGGAGCGCAGCTCTGCCAGGGAAATCACAAAGGCAGCCACAAGTAGGACCTTAAAATAGCTCTCCATGCAAGGCAGAGGGAGGGGAGGGCGGCGGGGACAGGGCTCCGCCTGCCACATTGACAACTTTCCGAGGGAGGCTGGACTCTGTCTGTCAGTGCTCTGCCTCTTCCCGAGAGGAAAATCCCGGAGGGGAAGAGGAATCTGGTGCCTCTTGGATTATGCAAACCTTCCTGTGCAGCGGGAGGTTTTCAGCCGGCTGGGAGGAGGGAACACAATCAAAGTGGCATCCCGGTGGAGGAAGGGGGCCAGCCCCTTGCTGGCTGGTGGCTGGGTTCATTCCGGAGCCAAGTCCCCCCTTCCCACATTCCCACTCCTCCTGTGGCATCCCTGAGATGGCAAAGCCACCGATTCCACGGTGCTTGGCTCGGCCAAGTCCCTGCAGATGCCAAGGTTGGAGGCTTTGGGGATAAATGAGGTGGCTGTTCAAGCAGGGAAAGTGGCCACCACACTGAGGGCTCTGTGGCTGGGCAGCTGTGAGGGTTTGTGCTTCCACGTGCTGGGAATTACGTGGAGGAAACACCACTGTGCTTTTGTTGGCTTTTTTGGGAGAGCTTGGGCAAAGGAGTGAATTGTGCAAGCCACATCCCAACCTCAGAAAGTTGGAGGTAGGGTTTGATGCCCTGTCCTGCTGCAGGGAAGGTCCCCAGTCACCTGAAAATCAGAGTGGATCACAGCTGGTTTCCTAGGAGGGTGCAGCACTTCCCTAGAGAAATCCAAGGGACAATTTCCTAACTCAACAGGTCACAGCAGAGTTCTCCCACCCCATCATCTCCATCAGGGTGCTTCAAATCCAGCCCATTTTCCCCTCCCACAGCAAATGTCAGGTGTGATGGGGAGCTGTTGGTTGGCAGGTGGTTCATCCTGTTCAAAAGCAGGTGCATGGAGCTGATGGGACCAAACGCCTTCAAGAGCTGCCATCGCTCTTTGTTAATGCCACTTTGGAGAGGTGTGAAGGTAATACCAACACATCTCATTGTGTCTGAGCTGAGGAGATGTCCCCTGGAGGGTGGCCGGCCTGGGGCCCCTCCTGGGCACACAGCTGTGGCAGCAGGGGCACTTCATGGCCCATACAGGTATTTTCTGCTCTCCTCTTTGGGAACAGCCAGCAGATAAATGGCCCTGCGGCACCCTGGTTCTATCTCCTCCTCTCCACAGGCCAGCAAATCCAGAGCTGATATCCCACCCCTCCTCCAACCAGTTTTATTTTTTATCTTTTCCTTTTGGCAAGTTGCAACCTGTGTCTTGTAGTCGCGCTGATCCTTGTCTCGCACTCATAAATATTCAGCGTGTGCTGCAGGAGGCTCTGGGCTGGAGCGTGTCACACAGCAGGAATCCTGACTTCGCTGGGCACACAGCGTTACAGGAGCTCCCCTGACCCTCCTCCCGGGGGACAACACTCCCATACTGCACGTTTGTGTCCTTAAAATGGGAAACTTCAACCAGACAAACCTTTGGTAGATCGGGGCTGAGCGGGCTTGCGTTGGTGGCTGCGTGGAGCGGGCGAGGTTTGCGAACAACTTCTGGTGCAGAGAAATTGTGAGGCACCTCATTTGCTCTGAGATAAGGCATCTACCTTCTACACGACTCCAAAAAAGCACCTCTTCCTTTACTGCTGTCCCAAACCCAAAATGCCCTCGGTCTGTACCATCTGGTTCATGTCCCCTGTGCTCCCAGCGGTGCCAAACTTGACCCGTTCCAGCCTGGCTGCTGGATGCTCTCCTTGGCAAGGAGGTTGGACACATGGCTGGACACGGCTCATGGCAGTGGGACATGTGTGCAGCCTTAACTCAAACAGGCTGTTCTGCTCCTTCCCCGATTTGGGGCCCTCATTTGGGGATTCCACATCTGTTACTACCCCACAGCTTTAAGCTCATGCGAGGCTGCAGCCAACTTTCTGCTTTGGATTAAATTTACCAGGGGTTAAATAAGATCGCTGCTCTTCTCCATCCCGTGATCTGACCTGGGACTTGGATGTGTTACAGAGTCATAGAAAGTCTCGGGTTGGAAGGGACTTCAAAGATCATCAGGGACACCTTCCACTAGACCAGGTTGCTCCAAGCCCCATCCAACCTGGCACTGAACACTTAAAACAGATATTTAGAGCAGCATAACTCTCAGGCTGCCTGTCCTACCTCCCCAACCTCTAGTTTAGGGACCATCTTGCCTGAATCAGAATAAATTCTCCTTCAAGTTTCCCATAAATTAACACACTTTGGGGAAAGAACGGGGAAAGAGCTTTTATAATGTGTCTGTCCATGTGTGTGCTCAGATCTCACCATGGGAAGGGTGGCAGCTACTATTGCAAGTGCCTCCGGGCTCTTGTTCCACCTCTGGGCAGCTCCAGCCTCTTCCCATTTGTCAGGGACTGAGTATCCCCTCCCCTGTACTCTCCTTCACCCTCTGCTTGCCTTTCAGAGGAATGCACTGGCCTTGTGCCCTCAGGCTGCGATTTGACTGCACCTCCTGCTGTATGGGCAGGTAAATACCAGGAGTGTGAAAGGCAGCTTTGTTGTTTCTTCTCTGCACTGCCCTGGGAAGATCACCCTGTTCCAAACTCCCTGCCGTGGGCAGGGACACCTTCCACTAGACCAAGTTGCTCCAAGCCCCCCGAACCTGGCCTTGAACACTTCCAGGGGTGTTTGACTCCTGATGCTGCCACAGTCTGGTGTGGCTCAGCCTGGGAACCAGCCTTGTTCGTGCTGGTAATGCTCAAGTCTTCCAGTGGAACCCCCTCCGTTTCTCAATCAACGTCCAAGGCAGATTGGTCTTAATTTCTTGTTGTGTCCTCACTACTTTTTGCCTCGTCCATGCCAGGAGCATGTGGAACAGCAGTTCTGCTGCCAGCCAGCACAAGGAAGCCGTTTCCTGCTGCCTTAATTACAAATCCCTGAGCAGACGGGAACTCGGGGACAGCCACAGTGGTTAAATGTGAGGTCCCTCATCTGCGCCTTTGTCTAGGATCTGCCATCAGCAGGTGTGGAGAGAGGGCAGAAACAGAGCAAGCGGTTGGACTTGATGATCCTTGTGGGTCCCTTCCAACTCAGGATATTCGGATTCTAGGGACTTTTTAAAAGGGCCTGGAGTAATAGGAAAAGGGGGAATGGTTTTAAGCTGAGAGTAGGTTTAGATTGGATATTGGGAAGAAATTCTTGACTGTGAGGGTGGAGCAGGTTGCCCAGAGAAGCTGTGGCTGCTCCTGGATTCCTGGAAGTGTCCAAGGCCGGGTTGGATAGGGCTTGGAGCAGCCTGGGATAGTGGGAGGCCCATGGCAGGAGGTAGAAGTGGATGATCTTTGAGGTTCCTTCCAATCTGTTCAATGATTCCATGATCTGCTCTGACAAGAAGTTTTCAATAGCTTGATGTGGAGTGTGTTCACTGGTTTGAAGTCTTGGAGCTCGGGCCTGGTCCCTCCAGGATGGGAGTTCAGGGCACATTTGTCTTTTTTTCTTGTTTTTCTGGCTACTCAGAGAAGATAGACTGAGAAGTTCTGCTCATTTCTGGTTTTATCATCTTTCTTTGTAGCACTTAAAATGTGACCACCACCCCTTCCACACCCACTCAGCCCACCTGGGCGAGAGATTTGCTCTGGCTGGTTTTTCATCTCCAAATTTCCTTGCTTGGCTCCATTTTGCATTTTAAGGAGGAACAAGCACTTTATAGCAACGGCAGAGATTAAGCTCTGCTGGATCCTCAAACCATTAACCTGAAGGAAATGTAACTATGAATTAAACGTATTAATGAAGCTGCACAACAAGCTCTGAATTTGTCAGGTAAATTGTACAGTTATTAACAACCAACCTGACTGAACACGATCTGTCACCGGGGAGGTTTGGGAGGTGCAGGTGGGGATGGACATCAGCATTTCTTCTCCATCTGCGTGTCGGGATGGAGGTTCTTGTGTGGCCAGCCTGGGTAGTCATCCCCAAATCCAGCATCTGAAGTGAAATTCCACCTAAATAGATTCACCATGTCTCCAGCCTGACCTAGGAGGGCTCCTGTGTGGCTGCCGTGTGTTTTTTGGGGACCAGGAGATGTTGAACTGCCGCCCTGAGTTTTGCAGTCTTTCTGTGTTTTCATTCCTGTAGTAGAATTTCTCAGGCACTTTTCTGTAAACATAAGACATGTTTTCCTACCGGTCTTTATTATTATCATCATTCCTTTTTGTAAGGCGGAGAATTATGATAGACTTTTGGTCTGACCAGTGCCATTGAGAGGTGGTAACCCCATCCTCCAATCCATGGTTGTCTCTAAAAAGATATATAACTGACTGAATAAAGAGGCCAGGCCCCTTTTTTGCCTTTTTGGCCTCTTGCTCCTTCTTTGGCCCTTCTTCGGCCTCTCTTTTAGCCCTGGCTCCTATCCTGACAGACCGGTGTCTGCGTGGTTCTTTCGTGTCTGAGTACGACATTGAACCGTCTCCAAGGCGTTGTTGCACAGCCTAAGAGGAATCCTAAGGGGTGTTTCTGCAGGTGGCGTTACCTTTTCCATGGATTGTGCTGGGAAAAGGGCCTGGTGGTGGTTTTTGTGATGGGCTCTGGGGACTGGTCTCCACTGCCTCTCATTCCCTGTCATGGACAAAGATCCTTTGGTGTGCTGGTGCTGTTCAGTCATTCCAGGTGGGACGCAGACGGAACAGGCTGGAGCAGAAACCTGTGACAACACAACGCCACATTATGCCCCAAAAACCTTGCCATATTTTGCCCCCATGTGCACAGAAGAACACATCCCATGGTGTCCAAGGAAAGAAGCAATTTAAAAAGTGCTTTGTTTTCCTGCAGCACTGAGAACAACAGGGTGCAGCAGGATGCAGCCCATGCCCCAGGATAAATGTCCTCGGGAGAGCCGTGGCCCCCTGCAAGTGCAGGTGGCTGCTAATTTGAACAGTATCCACTCTTTGAATGAAGCCAGCAGGGGTGAGGAACAGGGATTTGTCATTTCTAGGAGGTGGCTTTGGGTCCCTGCCAGCTCAGCGGGGTTGGGAAGCTCCTCTCATCCAAAGCGGCAGCTGCAGAGTCAGCCCCAGCCAGAACCTCCCCTGTGCTTGGGGAGGCTCTCCGTAAACTGTGGATAATTGGAGTGGGAGACACCTGAGAGCTTGTCCAGCCCATCCCACTGAAGGCAGGATCAACTCTTACCCATATCCCACCTGCCAGAAGCACCTTCGGCCTGTTCATCAACTTCCAGGCTCCCCAAACTGGTAGGAAGCTTCTTCCGTGTCTAAATCCAGCCTTCCCACTGTTATCCACAGACTACCCACCCCAGACAGGGAGAAAGATTTATTTTCTTCATTTTCCTGCTCCATGTTTGAAGCTGGTTATTCTGCTTCCCCTCCAAACAACCCCAGTTCCTCCTGCGTGGCCATGGAATTTCAGGCTCTCCAGGTTCCCCTTGGGCCTGGTGTCCTGGAGTGCCCCACTTGTGGCCTCGGCAGCACCATCAGGGCAGCTGGGCTGTGCCACGTGCCCACGTGCCCACGTGCCCATTATCCCTGGCACTGGGGTCTGTATCTCCTGCAGCAGCCCAGCACTGCTGATTTAAGCACATTCATCCCCCTTTTGCCTCGATCTCTCAAGTCCTGCTCTGACTCTGTGCCCTCAGTTCTGGTTCCCTGAGAGTATTTTCCCTCCCTGAGGCCAGTCCTCTTTCTTTTTCCTTTTCCTGAACTGTTCCTTTAGTTCATCCAGCTCGTTTTGTGTCCCAGGCTCTCCAGCGTGCTCACAGCCTTTCCTGGTTTATCAACCTTCTTCCTTCATCCCAGTCGTTCAGGGAATATCAGCCAGGCAAAGGGCTTAGATGTGTCTTCCCACAGCTCCCAGGAGCTTGCTGTGCCCTGCAAAAACTCAGGATGCCTTAGGTTGGTGCTCTGAACAGGAGAGATTGAATTCCCAGAGGCAGCAGAAGGGTGAGATCTCTTGGAGATTGCTCACCTCCGTTTGCTTTCTCCTGCATTCCTGGATGGGAAGGACTCCTTCCCTCTCCAGCAGCAGCCCGTGGCATCCAGGACTCTGGATCCACATGCCCAGGATCTCCTAGGTAGTGGACAAGCAAGGAAGGATGGTTTTGAGGCAGGCAAGAGGATCTGGGTCAGGGATGATCCTGAAAACAATGGAGAGTTTTCCTCAGCAAGGTGCCAAAGACCCTTTGAAGTGTCAATCACATCCTTTGGCATCGATTTTTCTTTAAAGATCTCCCTGCTGCTGCCCTCCCAAGAGCCAGGCTTTCCGCTGACAGGCAGCCTGGCGTGGGAATTTCGAGGATGTGCAGTGCAAAACTTCCACAGCCTGCCTTGGGTTTGGGTTCCTGGAACTGGGGCCGCTCCTGCTCCCCAGATGAGAGTGTTCCCACACCCTGCAGCTGCACTGGCTGTGAACTGGGCTTTGCACCAGCAGGGCCTGGGGTGCCTGGTCCTGGGGGCTTTTCTTGGCAGAGAACGGAATTCAGGAGATGATTTTGCCATTGATGCTGTGGGATAAACCCAGAAAACTTTCACGTGGCACAACAGTGGGATTTTCCCCATGCCCTTGGATAGCATTAAACTGACAGAGAATAGGTGTAGATTTCCTGTTAGGAAGAAATTCTTCCCTTTGAGGGTGGTGAGGCCCTGGCAGAGGCTGCCCAGGGAAGTTGTGGATGCCACATCCAATCCGAGATCAGATTGGATGGAGCTCAGACCACCCTGGGATAGCGGAAGGTGTCCCTGCCCATGGCAAGAGGGTGGAACTGGATGATCCTTAAGGTTCCTTCCAACCCAAACCATCCCATGATTCTATGATTTGGTTTCAATATTTTTTCTTTTTTGCTGGACTTACATCAAACCTCCAGACCCGTGTCCTCTCCAGGACATATTTAAATTGCCTTTCACATCTTGTAGCAGGGATTCTACTTTTACTTGAAGCGGTGGATGTCTCTGCATTTAAATCATGATTTTTTTTTTTATTCCTGGGACTGACAGCTGGGAAGTTCTAGGTGGCTCCAGCTTTATAATTACCTCTGTCTGTCTTGCCTGTGTGTTCACGCACACTCACACGTGCACTTGTGCTCAAGAGGAAGCAGTGAATGCAAGGAACAGCTGGATCCAGTATGTGACACGTCAGGAGGAATTGTTTTTCTTTAAACATCTTTTTATCTCCCTCTCAGTGCTGCTCTTCCCGGCTGCAGCATCCTCTGAATGAAAAAAATCCCTGGAAATCCTCAGCCTGTTTTGGGGGGGGAAAAAAATGGAGGTTTGCTAAATATTGGTTCTGTCTGCGTGAACTCGGCTCCTGCCTGGGGACCGTGTATCAAGGAGAGTTCCCCAGGGACTGGGCTCCTGGGACTCTTCTGAGGAAGTTGCCTTCAGGTTAAACTTCATGACAGGCAAGGCAGAGCAGCACTGGAGATGGCTGGGATTGAACCAGAATTGTGTTTGTGCAGCATTCCTCTGCTTCCCGCTGTCCTTTACACTCCCTGCTCCATCCCAGCTGTACTTCCGATTTTGAACTAAAAATACCCTTTTATCACAAAGACATTTAAATTTTCCACCTTCAGGCACATGTCCAGCAGGGAGAGACCTGCTGGCCGTGGAGAGCCGATCCTTGAAGGATGCCTGGGCAGGCAGAAGCTGGGGGTGAGATTTTGGGGAATGAGAGCTTTCCCCCGTCAACCTGAGAGGCCGCGGAGCGAGGTTTGGAGAGGCCTCATCTCGTAGTCTGTTTCCTCTTCCTTTTAATGTGTTTGCTCTCTAATGCGTGTTGACACAGTAAATACACATGTTTGTACAAACATCCCAGCTGAGGGTTGCTTCGAGAGCCCCTTGCAGGGGATGGGAAACGTGCCTGGCAGATGTTGGGAGCCTGGTACGCTCCACTTGTGCCAGTGGTGCTGGAAATGGTCCCCACTGGGAGGAATTCCATGGGACAGCAGGAGGCAGAGGAGGCTTCTGAGGGAATCTTTTGGATTGCTGCAGGAATACACGGGAGCCTGGGGCTGGCCAGGGGTGCAAAAGGTGTTCCACTGGGGATTCGAACTGGTATTGAATGTGTGATGGAGAGGAAAACATGGATAAGTGTTGGGAGAAGGGAACTGGACAGAGCTCCCCGGAATGAGGCATTTGGATGGAGATGGAGCTGAGACTGGGGGAAATGATGGACGTTTTAAGAGGTGCTGCCAAAGCTCCCTTCAAACCAAGCACTTGGCATTGAATAGGACAGGAACCAAGTTTCCCCATGGAAGTGGTGGAATCATCACCCCTGGAAGTGTTCAAAAATCGAGGAGAACTTGTGATATGGTTTAGTGGGCGTGGTGGTATTTGGTTGAAGGCTGGACTTGATGACATTGGAGGTCTTTTCCACGCTTAATGATTTTATGATTCTGATTTCTTCCAGATTCCCTCATAGCTGATCAGTGTGCTTTGGCACCTGAATCTATGCTTAGCGTTGTCCGTGGCATCTTACTGCCAACCATAAAATGTAGGAACCAGGTGGTGGGGGCTGAAAATGGGTCCAATTATGTTAAAACTGACCCTGTTGTAGAATTGTAGATTATCCTGAGTTGGAAGGGACCCCCAAGGATCATCAAGCCCAACTCCTGGCCCTGCGCAGGACACCCCAACAACCCCACCCTGCGCCACTTGAGCATACAGAGAAAAACAGGGATTAAAGTAGAGTTCTCTGACCCTCTCCTTGCAACAGGGAGGAACAAGTAAATACTGCCCTCAAAATTAAGGTTTTCTGTACTAACCCATCCACACACCATTTACCACAGGGGCAGCCAGGAAAGGGTGGCTGGCCCATCTTGTGAGAGATGCCAGACACTCACTCAGGCTGAAATTTGTCTCACCTAATGCTGGTCATCAGCACTGAATCGAAATGAGCTGCTGTTTATAGGTAATGGAGAGAGACTGGCATCTCCAGAAAGCAATTCACTCCATCTGCCTGAGACACCTATTTAGGATGGCACAAATCGCCCCTCGGTGAAACCTGTCTCTTCCCATTCACTCCAGGGGGAAACCTGCCTGACTCATTAGGCGAGATGTCTAATTTTCGGGAAGACCGTGTTAAACAAGATGAATCCCGCATTTAGTGCACGCCTGGAGGGCAGGCAGGTGACTGGTGACAGCAGAACGTCTCTGGAGCCAGGCAGAGCCTGGCTGGCTGCTCGCTCCTCAGCTGTTTGTGTTCAGGTCGGTTTAGTTTGCCCCTCTTTGCACCCGAAATATCCTGCTCTGAGCTGGGTTACCACGAGTGACACCTGGTTTTGTCACGGTCTGGGGAGGAGACGGAGCAGGGTTGTGAGAGACACAGATTTTGAAGGGTTTCTGCCACGTTGGACCATCCTTGAGGCAGCTCCTCCTCCTGCTGCCCAGGAAGGGAGGGAGATTTCACTGCTCCCATTTCACAGACAGAACACTCGAGGCACCAAATGGGATGAGCGGCAAGGAAGGGCAGTGTGGGACTGGCACAGGACTTGAATCCCCTGTGCCTCCAGATGCTCCTCAGCACCAGGGATCATGGCTGGGCGTGCCCATGGATTTTTCCCTGCTGCTTCCCTGCCTGGGTGAAGCTGGGAAGGCCCAGGGCAGTTTTTAACTCGTGGGTGGAACTCTTCAGTGCGGGTTAGAAACACCCAACCTCTGCATGAACTCGGTGCAGCTGGTGCTGGATGTGTGAACTGGCTGTCCCCAGTCCCACTGATGTCCCCCTGGGAATATTTCTTAGGAGTTGGCATCAAACCTTCAGAAACACAGGAATTTGGAAATTTAGTCCATCTTGTTGTCACACCTGTCACCTCTGGGTTTTTTCTTCTTCCGACCCTCAAAGCCCTTCTGTGCTGGGACATGCCCCCAACTCAAGGGTCATTTTGGATCATTTTGGGTAATTTCTCCACTGGGGAAGAACCTAAAATGCCCCAAATCTTCTGTGTGAGGGGCTTGGAGCAGATCCTGTAGGACAATGCTCTCCTCTGGCCGCTGGAGTCTCTGATGGGAGGACAGGGCAGGATGAGACCCTTTCCCAAAGCATTGCTCCAGCTCCGGGGCATCTCAAGGAACTGGGATCCTTTTAGGAACCCACTCCATAGAGCTGCTGACACCCTGTGGCTGTCGGGAAGAAACGCAGCGACTTTCACGGGAGGGTTGGGCAAATTTGGGTTTGGAAAACGTGCTTCCAGGAAAAAGAAAAAAGCGACTGTTCTAGGAATTAAGAGGGAAACAAGTCCTCCAGACATTTCCCAGCTGTGCTTTCAGTGCTACCACAGGGACAAAGGTGGCAGCTGGCTGGCTGGCAGCCTGCTCGTGGCTGTCCCTGCTCCTCTCCCGAGGCCATGGGCCGAGGGCAGGAAGCTTTGAAGAGCTCCCAGTTTGGAGGACGGGGTGGGCAAAGGCCTCTGCCAACAGAGAGATGAGACATGGCCGCTTCCTCACCAAAATAACTTCTTCAACTCCTCCTTCCTACCCCGTGTCCCTCCTCTCGTGGTTTGTCACCGCCATAATTCCACACAGAATCATGTTTTCCTCTTGGTATTTTCTTTCCCAGCTGCCGAGAGATCTCTGGGCAAACACCGATCTCGCCCTTTTGTAAGCGACCATCTCCTCCTCCTCCAAGAGAGAGTAACAAAAGGAGAGGAAGAATTAAAAAAAAGCAAGGAGAAGGAGAGGCAGGATCATGCTCTGCTCCTCGACACAAGAGGGATGGGGGGGGGTGGAAATTGTTGGCCCGGGATAAAATTGGCAGCGTAATGAGTTTTAGCTGCAGCCTTTGAAGATGAGAGAAGAAGCAGCCGATTGTCACAGAGGGAGCAGGCTTGGCCCTTTAAACAACAAAGCCTGCAAAGATAGCCCCGAGTCCCAAAAATAAAGGCTCCACACTGCCTGCCTCTGTCACTCCCCGACAGAAATAGTAGCCCAGTGGGAACCATTGGGGCCACGATGAGAAGCTCCAGTCTTTTGCCATGAATGCAGCCGGGCCCAGAAGGGTGCAGGTGGTGGGAGGGGGGTTGGCTGCTGGCTCCTGGGGCAGCTGGTTGGGGTCTGGCCTCCATCACCCAGCCTGGCACTGCCCTGCGCCAGGGACACGGCTCTTCCCTCCTGCTATGGAAATGAAGCACCTGAGCCAGCGCTGGATTGCTCCCCATGGCCCCTTTTGGGGCTTGGCCTTTGTCTCACCCTGTTCTAAACATCCTGGGAAGAGCTGGAGGGCTCAGGCTGAGTTCGGGGCTGTGAATGATGCCAGTGCCCCAGGAGGCACCTGGGGTTTTATGGCACATCCATCTCTGCGTGACGGAGCTGTGCCTCCTGCATCCCTTGCGGACCTGTCCCCCTCTTTGGGACAGCTGGTGTCCTGCTTTCATCCCTGTGAACTCCTTGGAGAGTGCTAAAATCCAGTGCTGGGGGCTGCACGGTGCTGGACTCGGCCAAAAAAGGGCAGGATGAGACCCCCAGACAGAGAGGGACGGCCTTTGGGATGGTCCTGGAGCTGGCCTGGGGACAGTGGGGACGGAGGTGGCAGTGGGACAGCTACTGCAGCTGCGCCATCTGCTGCACACGTGGAGAAGCTCCGGCCAAAAAGGAGCATTCCGGGTTGGTACTTTCCAAAAATAATCGTCAGTCCAGCCCCAGCCCCTTCTCCTTCCCCTCCTTTTGCACCCGATGTTGAGGCAGAGCCGCTTTATTGCCATCTCCCATGGACCAGGAAAATTTTTGATGCAGCTTGGGAAGGGTTGGTTCAATAACTATTAAAAAACCTTTTTTACCCTCCTTTTCTGTCCTGTGAGGCAGATCTGGAGAGAGGGAATAAATCAAGGGAGCTCCAGGCACTTGTCAATCCATTTTCCCCAGGGCTCTGTGGAGCATCCTCGAGGGACTGTGTTGATCTCCAAACCTGGGGCCGCTGTGTTTGGTTTCAGTTTCGTGGAACTGATCTAATTTCACCACCACAAAATGCCAGAAACATGGAAGGCTCTCCCTAAAAAGGAGATCAGGGTTTGAGAAAGAGGCAGCAAATGGCAATTCCAGTAAAACGTCTGTTTTCCAGAGAATCCTCCATACTGCAGAGGTTTCAAACTGTCGTGTGGGTAAGGTCGGCGTGTGCCTCAAAGTGCACAGGATTTTGCATATGGTGTCTCCTTGACTCGGGATTTCACTAAATAATACCCCAAACTCTGGGAATATGAAACACCTGCGCTATCCCACTCTCGCAGGACTTCAAGGAAAAGGAGTTGCTCCTACTTCGGACGTTTGAGGTCCTTTTTATTTTAGCTGCAGTCACCAGCACACATTAATGCACTGCAGTCCCTGGTGCTACTGGTGTGTGAGTGTGGGGTAAGCTGACAGGCTGGGAGAGCTGGAGGTGCTCACCTGGAGAAGAGAAGGCTCCAGGGAGGGCTCAGAGCCCCTTCCAGGGCCTAAAGGGGCTCCAGGAGAGCTGGAGAAGGACCTGGGACAAGGGCATGGAGTGATAGGAAAAGGGAGAATGGTTTTAAACTGAAGGAGGGGAGATTTAAGTTAGATATTGGGGAGGAATTCCTGGCTGGGAGGGTGGGGAGGGCCTGGCACAGGGTGCCCAGAGAAGCTGTGGCTGCCCCTGGATCCCTGGAAGTGTCCAAGGCCAGGCTGGATGGGGCTTGGAGCAACCTGGGATAGTGGAAGGTGTCCCTGCCCGTGACAGGGGGTGGAATGAGATGAGCTTTGAGATCCCTTCCAACCCAAACCATTCTGTGACTCTGTGATTTACTGCACCACAAAGCTGGAGCTGACCATGGAAATAAGTGGCTGCTCTTGGGAGTGATTCTGCTGAAACCTTCAGCGAAGGGGGGTTCAGCTCTGACACCCCTCACCTTTCAGCTCCTGTGCCAGCACCTTTTCGGCGCGGCTGTGGGAGGGACCCTGCTGGGACACAACCTGTGCAAGGACAGAGCCAGGAGAGCCGTGTGAACCGAGGGAAAGAGCAGCGCGGATGAAAGGAGCAGTAATTATGCATCTCAATGCCCTCCCTCCCCTGCAGCCCTCGCAGGTACATCTGATCCCGGAGCTTTTGTGTCCCGACTGGCACTCGCTGTATCGACGCTGAACTCCTGACCTTGCTTTGTCTCCAGCCGCGACCTGATGTCAAAGTGGCTTTGGGTCGGGTTTCACTGCCCGGGTTACCCTGAGGTCCCAGAGGAAAGCGATCCCTCTGCTTGTATGAGGGACAGGGTCCCGCTGTCCCTCCTCGCCCACGGGAGAGAGGGGGTGGCTGTGGAGACGGGAGATGCTGCCCAGGCTGTTCTTCCCTCACCTTCCCATCACCAAAGGTGCAGCTGCGTGCTGTCCTCCTTGGCTGACGTGTTCAAAAGAGTAGGAAAATATCCGGTTTGGGAACTCCGGGCCCTCAAGCAGAGCCGTGCCAAGATCATCTTAGGGAAGCAGTTTTTCCCCAGATTCTGCTGTCTGAATGCGCCAGGGGAAGATCAGGTTGGACATCAGGAAAAAATTCTTCTCCAAAAGAGTGACTGGGCACCAGAATCATCTGCCCAGGGAGGTGGTGGAGTCACCGTCTCAAAAAAAGCCTTGGCGTGGCACTCGGTGCTGTGGTTTAGCTGATGAGCAGGTGTCAGGTCATAGGTTGGACTTGATGATCTCAAAGTTCTTTTCCAGCCTGGGTCATTCTGTGATTCTGTAACTCAGCAGTGGCCTCTGGGCTGTGGCAGTGACCACCCCAGCAACGTTTGCACTTTGTCCCTGCAGGTTTTTTGGGCAGGGACTGAAGATTTGTTGGTCTGCGCTGATGCGTCCCAGGGATGAGCAGCTTGCACAGAGCTAATGGCCTGTGCAGGTAAACAGCAAACCCCAGACCTTTAGAGGATGGGAGAGTCCTGAAGCCCATGGGATGCTGCTTTTAGGGCTCAGACATCCCAGCCTCTGACATTAGAAAAGTACCTGGCTGTTTTGCCTCAGACAGGACATTGCTCTGGTACTGAGACAAGTTTGGGGAAAGATCTGAGGCACAAAGGGAGCTGCAGATCTATAAGTTGGCCCTGTTGAAAGGACAGTGCCTCTTCTCAGCTCTGCTCTGACCCCCCCGCTGGGCTGTGGTCCTTGTGCGCCGCTTGGCTCAGCTGAAGCAACCCTAGACATGGTCTGTCAGGTCCCTTTTGTGCTCAGCTTTTCCAGACTCTCTACTTCCTGAATTTCCCTACATTCCTATTCCATCTGCAGTTCCTGTGGACAGGAGGTTTTGGCCTGGATCAACGCTGTAAATGGTGTTAAGCTCATGAACGCCATCCTAACCCATTTATGGGGTAACTTTAACACCTCACCAGCCTCATCCAGGGTCTGACTCCCAGCTCAGCAGCCAGGCCCCGAACTCCATGTCTCAGGCAGCCCTTCTCCCCTTCCAGGAGTCCCCTGCCTCTGCCTAAGTGGAATAATATGCCAGCACTCACCTCCTAAACCTCTCTGGCTCTGTTTATTCTCCCTTGAGCACGCCTTGTGCGTTGCCCTCTGTGCCACACAGCTCCTTAGGGCAGTTCCCAGCAGACCTCCTAATCCTTCAGAGTGCACGTGGAGGGCTCTGCTTCCTCCATGGGGTCATCATCTTCCCTCCCACAGACCCGGGCTGGTGCCGGCTGTGCTTGGCTGAGAGGAAATCGCTCCCTGCCACCCTTATCTGCTGCATTCCCACCTTTTGTTTCCCTCTTCACACTGATGGTCCTGGCTGGTGATTTACTGACATTAAAAATGTGCCTGCCACGCTGTTATTTTTAAATTCATTGGAATTAGTTTTGGATAATTCAATCAAGGGGTTTGAATGCACATCTGGTTAATTCTGATTGATGTGCCAGGAACCCCTGTGATTAAGGGTCTGGGGACATGTGCCATTCTTGCACTATTGGAGGTGATAATTAAAATTACAGAATGATAGAGTTGTTAAGGTTGGAAAAGACCTCTAAGATCATCGAGTCCAACCATTAACCCAGCATTGCTAGGACCACCAGTAAATCATGTCCCCAAGGGCCACATCCACGTGGCTTTTAAATGCCTCCAGGGATGGTGTCCCTGCCCGTGGCAGGGGGTTGGAATGGGGTGATCTTTAAGGTGACTTTCCAACACAAACCAGTCTGTGATTCTATGAATGGAGAGGACCAACAAATTGTCTGGTGTTCCTGGAAGGAAAAAAGCGTGAGAGACATCTTTGGGTCACTGCTGAGGGACCAGTGGGAGATGAGAGGAACTCTTGGGAAGACAAAGGCCTCAGTGAGACCTTCGCTGAGGGGTTTGGTCTGGATGGAGTTTGGCTGGTGGAAGAGCTGGGGCTTGCTGGGATCAGTGCTGCTCATTTGGGGCTGGCTGGGGAGGAAGGTGGTCTGTGCTGGGGCTGGACTGCGGAGAGTCGTGTCCTTGGTCAGGCGTCACAGACAAAAGCAGAGGAACCTTTGGTAGATTGGGAGCATCCTTCAGTCTGTGGGAGGTGAATGGAAGAGGCCCCGTCCACTGTTTTCAGTGCTGGATCAGTTTTCTGGCTGCTTTCATGAAAGGGGAGAAAGGTCAAATGTGAAGTTTTGTCCCCAGATGGTGCTTCCCTTTTATCTGAGGCAATATTGGAAGATAAGCATTCACTTTCTCTTTTTCTCTCCTCCTTTTATTTTCTGTGGATAAACATAGATTATGAAGGTTAGAAAAGCTTCGAGGGATGTTTTTTATCTGATATTAAGTCCTTAATAGGTCACCTTGGCATTGAGAAGCCCAGGAGCTGAAAGAGTCAGCAACTGCATCACAATAACCTTTGCAGAGCACAGCCCTGTCAGTGGGGCTGGGGCCCAGAGATATGTGGGACCTCATTATCTCAACCTTAGCCCCAGGGGTGGCAGCTGACAAAAGGGGCTGGGGACAGCTTTTCTTTCAGGTTCCCCTTTCCCCTGGCCCTGGAGATAACCCGTCCCCTCTTTGCTGACACCGCTCCACCCACCCACCCAAACCCAGCGCTCTCAGCGAGGGAGTGAGGAAAGAGCTGTGGGTCCCAGATTTCTCTTGTTTTCAGTGGTGCACTCACAGCCCATCACTCTGCATTTCTGAAGGCACTGAGCACCAGCACCTGGCACAAATATCAGTGCAAGAACAGCCAATCTCACTTGATCGGTGATACCATCTCTGGGATATGAGTTTTGATTTCGTTTTTGTTTTAAAGAAAGTGGCGAGAGCGCCCAAATTCTCAGCAAAGCAGGAGCTTTGGTCTGCCTCTCCTGAGCTCTAAAGGGAAATTGCAAATGTGTAGTTCTGTCTCCAAGATTGAATGTGACAGGCTGTGATTGAGTTCGCTGCCCTTGCTGACGCCTGGAGCTGCCCAGGGCACTGCGCCACCCGAGGTGTGGAAATGCCCCCCTTTGGATCAGATTCCCTGGGCTGCCTGCTACAGGGAGCAGATCCTTTGGAGGGAATGCCTGTGGTCTCCACAGGCTCTGCTGGGTGTGACAGGACAAGGGGTGATGGTTTTGTCCTGAAGGAAGGTCGATTTAGATGAGATATAAGGGAGATTTTTACAACTGGCGCACCCAGAGAGGTGGTGGATGCACCTTCCCTGGAATTGTTCAAGGCCAGGCTGGATGGGGCTCTGAGCGACCTGATCCAGTTGGAGATGTCCCTGGTTGTTGAGGTGACCTTTAGAGGTCCCTTCCAACCCAAGCATTCCATGATTCCATTTTTCTGTTACTTTAAGTCAATCCATGCGTGTGCTCATCTTTGCATCACCCCTTGGGTCCATTGGTGAGCACATCCTCAAGCCAGGAGGACGGTCTTGGAGTGCCCAGCTGTTTCTGGGTGCCTCCACACCCCCTTTTTTTGCCTGCTTGGATATTCCCACCCTCCTTCACGCTGCTGTGCTGAGGTGTGCCCCGCTGCCCGCGTATCCATGTGGATTCCCGGGTCTCCACTCGTGCCTCCCGATGCCGGAGGGCAGCTGGCTCCCTCTCAAGTGCCACAGTGTGGTGAGGATCCGTGGGTGTCTCAAAGCTCGCCCCGTCTGGCCGCAGTCAAAGGACCCTTTGTGGTGCTGCCCCGCACCCCCCGCCCCATGGCTCCCAACCCTCGGGGTCACCGCGTTCCTGGCAGGATGAGCTCATCTCTGCGGGAATCTGGTCCCTCAGCCCTGTGAACAGACACTTATAAAGGACTTGTATTCATCATCCAGCCTCTGTCGTGGTGCCTCTGTCTTCATTCCATCCCGTGTTACTCCCTGCCTCAGTTTCTGAGGTGTCCCACAGAAGGGTTTGTGCTCCAGGCCAACTGCGTTGGGATCTTTGTCTCTGGTCAGTCCCGTTCTCACACACGCTGTGCTTCGGGGTACTTCTGAGCCAAAGCTCTGAGTCCTTCTGGTGTTGCAGCTTGTCTGAATTATTTTTACCTACAGTTTGATCCCTGCTGAGGAGCTGACCAGATTTTGGGGAGCGTTTTGGCTTCTGCAGCTCATGAGTTAAAACCCATGCTCTCACATGTAAAAATTTAATTTTCATACTTTTTTTTCATCATTGTTCCCTTAATCTCAATCAGAACCACTGTGACTCAAAACACCCATTTACAGTCCCCTTATGAAGAACCAGGAGTGATGGCAACAACAGCCATAAATACCTGAAAGTTAGCAAGTTCCCCAAATATTGGCCAAGTTAAAGAAATTCCACCAGTTTGGGAGAAACAGAAGCACCTGAGTGGCACTAGGATGACCTTTGAGATTATCCACTGGGATCATAAATATGAGCATCTGGCAGCAGGACCCTGTCTGTGAGTGCTGAACTTTCCCTCTGGGGATGTCAAACAGAGAATTCTTATTCTCTGTGAAGGACCTGGAGAGGTTCTGCGGAGCACCTGTGGCAGGATGTGTGGCTGAGACTGACCCATGGATGAAGAGACTGCTCTGTTGCCAGTGGGATTGAAATCCAGCAGAGCTTGGGAAGCAGACACAGAGCCTGACTGGGCTCCTGTGGTGAAGGAGCAGAGTTGTCCCACCCTTGTCCCCTCCGTGTGCTCCAGCAGAATAGTCAGTGGTGGCACATCCTTCCCTGGTGCAGTTTCATTTCCCCAAAGCACTCGCTCAGCTGGACAGCACTTGTAAGAGCCTGAAGCCAGAAATTTGGATGCTAAATCTGGTGGCTGGAGCATTCAAATGGCCTCTTCATTTGGCCAAGCACAATTTGATGCAGACATTGTCCCTTAAAAATGCCACTGACTCCAGCATGGAGTTTCCTAGGACACACCTGCAGGTCAATGCCTTGATTACCCACCGTTGTTTTCCACTGATAGAGGACAGAACACAATTTTTTAGGCTTAAATATCTTTAATTTTAGGTTGCAGGGGCTGGGGTAGGTGGAGAACAGATGTCCAGGGTCTGTGGGAGCACGTGCACTCCAAATGTCTGGGTCTGGGGTGGCCACTGGCAGCAGATCCAGGAGCTGTGGAGAAGAAGGAGGAGGAATAGCAGGTTTGGAGCTCTTGCACTGATCAGCACAGCCCAGTCCTGGGTGGGGACTGGACTGCAAAGGCCTCAGCCCCGTGCCATAGGTGAGTGCCAGCAGCCCGCTAATGGATTGCCTGGCAGGGCCTGTGGCTGAACACGGATGCTTGGCAGGCCATTACCTTGAAAAATGAGCTCTGCCGAGCTCGCCTTGTGTTGTTACAAACTAATGATTTGCATTGATTAGCACATGGCTCATGAGTGTCTAATTTATCAATCAGGGAGCGCCGGGGGAGCGTGTGTAAAGCATGCTCTCAAAAATGATGTCATCTGTCAATGGGCTCCTGGATGTGAGAGCTGCACATACCTGACACGCTCTCCCTGCTGAGGGAGAAGGACCTGCTCATCTCCTTCCCTTTCCCTCTGTTTTCAGCTCTGGAGCTCTTTTACTTTGGGGTGAGCCCTGCAGGTCAGGTACAGCCTGACTGGATACACTTCAAGCAGTGTTTATTAATATTTGTGGTGCTGGGAGCAGCAGTCAGAAACCCACTGTGTTCGGTGGTGTCCAAGCCCAGGATGAAGGGCTTGGACAGAAAGTCAGTCTTTCACTTGTATCTAATTTAATTCGTAATTCCATTGCAGCCAGGAGTATCTCGTGCTATGAATGTTAGTGGGGATTCACAGTGGGATGGCACAGTAGTCCTGTGGACTGGGAAAAAGGGGATCTCTGTCAGCTAGGAATTTGTCTTTGGACTTGAAGGACCCTCTGGCCCAAAGCAGGAGGATTTGAGCTGACAGAGGGTAGATTTAGATTGGATGTTAGGGAGAAATTCTTTCCTGTGAGGGTGGTGAGGCCCTGGCACAGGGTGCCCAGAGAAGCTGTGGCTGCTCCTGGATCCCTGGAAATGTCCAAGGCCAGGCTGGATGGGGCTTGGAGCAGCCTGGGATGGTGGAAGGTGTCCCTGCCCATGGCAGGGGGGTGGAATGAGATGATCTTTAAGATCCCTTCCAACCAAACCGCTCTATGATTCCATGATTCCAGTGGATCCCACTGTGCTGGATCTGTGTGACACAGTGACCCACCATGAGACCGGAGCACCCAGCAGCTCTGTCAAGGCATGGTGACCCCCACAGCCCCAGAAAACAAAGCAGATGCCCATCAAGATGTCCCATGTTTCTCTTGGACCTTCTGAAGCTGGGGGACCCCTGCTCTGCCCCCTGTGCTCTGCTGGCTCTGCAGGGCTGATCTGGCAGTCAGGCACAGCTCTGTTTGACCCAGTTTCCCAGGATTACACGAGAGGTCAGTGGGTGACTCCTGTGCAGGGATTAAGCCCTGTGGCCCTGCCCAGTGCAGCCCCTGTGCCCCTGCCAGCCCCCGGCCAAGGGCGTGTGGCGTGGGGATTACACTGCAGTGCCTGCAGATGATCAGGATTAGCCAGCAGTTATTCCAGGAAAGCTGTCTTCTTCAAAACCCTGTATTGCTGCTGGGAGAAAAGGCTCTGGGAATTGTATGGCTGGAGAAGTGAGGAAGAACCATTCTTCTTGGCTGCTGCAGTGCTGTAGGCGTAGAAAATGAATCTTGTTTGCTGACGACGAGATTTGTTTGGTGAGATTGGACTCGATGATCTTGAAGGTCTTTTCCAACCTTAATGATTCTGTGATTCTGTCACGTGAGATCTCCTGGGCAAAAGAAATACAAACCAGGAACCTGATGGGATTGCAAGGCCAACCTGCTTTGCTGTCCCTTCTGTTTTGTGGTGTAGATGCACTCAGGTGCATCTTCACCTTGGGAGAGCGACTTTTACGTGGGTGATAGAGATAGGACAAAGAGAAACCCTTTTAACTAGAAGAGGAGAGATTTAGATTGGATATTAGTAGGGAATTATTCCATGTGAGGGTGGGGAGGCCCTGGCACGGGTCGCCCAGAGAAGCTGTGGCTGCCCCTGGATCCCTGGAACTGTTCCAGGCCAGGTTGGACAGGGCTTGGAGCAACCTGGGATGGTGGAAGATGTCCCTGCCCATGGCAAGGGGTGAGTTTTAATATCCACTGGATGGGCTTTAACATCCCTTCCAACCCGATCCATTCTGTGACTCCATGACTCTCCCGTCCACATCAGCTCTCCCCCCTGCTCAGAGTGGCTCCAGTCATGACACTTTGGGTTCTGGGCAGCACTGACAGCAGGAATTCCAAGAACACTGTAAACACCTGGTTTTCCAGGCTCCTGCTCTCCACATGGCTGGAGGTGCTCTGAGATCTGTGTTTGGATGGGCTGGCATCGTCCAGGCAAGCAGCACTTTAAAACATGTGTACAAGAGAAGAGAGAGAGCTGCTGGCTGCTGACTTAGTGAGTTAGGGATACCTCATCCCTTGCTTTTTTCAATTAGCGTTTCTAAAGGTCTTCAGGATCGGTGGATAGACAGGGCTATTGAAATGCCATGTTTTATTAGGAATTGATCTCCTGTTAATAGGCTTTAGGCAAATTAGAACGGATTATTTTACTGGAAAACGGAGGGAAATGGGCGGAACATGGAGTCTCACCGGCCCCTTCCCCATCTTTGCTGAGATCAAAAGAGCTCCATCGTGCAACCCAAATCAATGGAAAAGCAGGAATAGATGATCCTCAGAAGGGCCTGACATTAGATCATACACTGCCTGCTGTGTCCTCTCTCCCTCTCCATACCAGGAACAGCATCCAGCAGTCCTGGCGTCCTCTGGGGAACATTAGGTTCATAAAACAGGGAGGAACTGCTATTGGAAAAGCAATGAAGTATTAGTGGCCTCTGTGCAGTCATAAGGCTGTGGCTGGGCCCTTCTCAGAGCAGCCTGGATTGATGTGCTGGGCTCCAGGGCTGCCGGGATCTGCTGGAAATGGTGTTCCCAGATCCTTAATCCAACAGTGATGGATTGGTGATAATGAGGGTGATTTCAGTGAGATGCCCTGCAAGAAGGAGAGGCAGGGACAGCAAAAGAAGGATGCCTCAGAGGATGGGGAGGACAAAGCTTGCCCTCCCACCTCTTGCTCTCCCTGCCCAAAACATTTTTCCCTACTTTCCGAGGCGGTACCACAGTCGTGGTTGCTCCCTTGCACCCAGGCAGAGGCAGCAGGGCCTGATTCCACGACCTGAAGGATTTTCCCCTTGAAATACACCCTTGCAATCTTCCTGGCAGCCATTTAATCCCCTCCCCTGGGAACTGGGGCAATTTCATGGCCAAAATAAGCCACCAGCGTGACTCGAGAGAGAGCTGCTGGAGCAGCGGCTGGCAGCGCTGGGGCAGGAGATGATGAATTCCCTGGAACTTCATCAGCCCAGAGGCTGCTGACGCTGCACAAAAGCAGAGTGGTGGGGAGGGATGGCTTGGCTGAGCGTGCCGTGGTTCACCAAGCTCCTCTTCTGCTTAGTTATTCATTTAATTATTTGTAATGACTCTCTTCCACCCAGCGTCTGCTCCTGTACCTGCCTGGCCGGTCATCGTCATCCTGCTCCCAACCATGCTCCCAGCAGCCCTGGATGGTTTTCAAGTGCTTTATACAGAGATATTAATTGAAGGGGATTTTATTTGAGCACTGGTGGGCCAGGAGTGATGCTCTAGGGCAGGGGGTGATGGTTTTAGAGGAGCAGGAAACAGCTGAGCCCAGTTGGCACAGTGGAAATGATCCTGTTTTTTTATTTTGCTGCCAGAGAGCAGTCCAAGCTGCTTGGACAAATAACATAGAAGTGAGGTCATAGCAGGAGACTGGGTTCAGGAGTGTGTTTCTGAAGTGAGCCTCAAGATAATTTTGAAGGGACACTTTCCACTAGATCAGGTTGCTCCAAGCCCCATCCAACTGGGCCTTCAACACATCCAGGGATGGGGCATAAAAAACCTCTCTGAGTAACCTGCACCAGTGCCTTTTTTCTTGAACAAACCAAAACCAGACAAGGTTAACATGCTCCAAACACTGATTCAGTCTACAGGATCAGGCTTTGATGGGCCTGGAGCAAAGCTCCTGAAGTACATCTGCATGGATGGGTTTTAGCAGGAAATGTCACTTTACAGGGAGGAATAACATGCTAACAGAGGTATGTGGCCCTCTCTGGAAAGTGTTTCTGTTGCTCTGGTGACCTTCAAGATATTTTCTTTTTTGTCCTAATCATGATTTATCCTCCAGCAAAGGCACCAAGTGCTTGCCACCACCAACCCCTTCTTTGTCCTCCATCCCCACTGCTCTTTCCTTGACAACTTTGAGTCCATCCCCGTGATTTGGAGAGGGTTATTATGTCTCTCTCTTCGATAACTACGCGATACCAACCTCTGTGTCCCTGTTGGAAGTGTGGTGGAGGCATCTGCCACCAGCTTGCTGGGGAAACTCTCCTGGAGCATCAGCCTCCCATGGATCCCTCAGCAGCTGGGGAGGCCCAGATAACGCTGAAAAGCACCAGCCGAGTGATGGAAGGTATCTTTTACC
The DNA here is from genome assembly GCA_013397975.1 of Machaerirhynchus nigripectus. NCBI lineage: Eukaryota > Metazoa > Chordata > Aves > Passeriformes > Dicruridae > Machaerirhynchus > Machaerirhynchus nigripectus. The sequence goes on along the minus strand of VZRQ01001703.1, from coordinate 713,986 downwards.
TTCTTTCATCTACCAGACCCGTGGGCTGCTCGCCAGGATGATTGTGGGTCTAGCCATGGCCAGGGTGGGAGCTCAGAGAAGGCCAGAGCCTGTGTCTTTAAAGATTAATAGTGTTGTTTGCTCATTAAGGAGATCGTTTTGAAGTCGGCGCTGGCCAGAACATTCGAGTGCAAGCATCTGTTTGCTACTGGGAGAGGATATTTATTGTCTGATACTTCAGTGGATGTAAATAAACAGCCAGCCCTAGATAATGTTCAGACAAACAAACAAACAGCTGCCAGAATAGGTCCCTTGGCAGTTGACCTTCGGGAAGCATCATGCTGATGTTTTAATAGCAGCCGGCTCTGCAGAGCCGAGCCCAGCGAGCGAAGCCTTCCAGGAAGAGGAAGGATTAATGTGCAGCCCGAGAGTGCTGGGCCCTGGGAGCTCCCACATGTGTTGGGGTAAAGGAGGACAAGGGAGCTCGGGGTGCCGAGCTGAGCGTCCGGGGGTCTAAGGAGTGTGCAAGTGCAGGGCAGACATTCAGGAAGTAGGAGCAGGTAGATGGTCCTGCTGTGGAGGTGATGGGTGCCTTTGTGGAGCGTGGGTTGTGGTGGGCTGAGCATTTTGAGACTCACATGTGGTCCTGGAGGCCCCTCTGTCTCTTGTTGCTCCCCTTCCTCTTGCCTTGCAGAGGAGCTCATGGTTCGCAGGCAGCTCCCAGGAGCGATCCCAGCTGGACTGTCAGTCAGGCTCTCATCCCACAGCCCCCAAAAAACATCTTCAATTTAGGAATGCCCATCATCCAGTCAGAAGAAAACTCTATCCATGCCAGCACCCCAGCTCCAGGTGGGGTTTGTGGCTGATGCCAGCAGAGAAGAGCAGGAACGGAGGGAACAGGTGGTATGTGCTTCAAATTCCCCGCAGTTGGAAACTTGGAGAGCTTTCTGAGCAGAGACTGAGTCTGAGTCCCTGACTTTAGTGGTGATCACCTGCAGGCTTTGATGAGAACCTTCCCATTTTTTCTTCTCTTGAAGGAAATGCTCTTTGATTTTTTTCACCAACCCAAGTGCCCTGGTTCTAGCGGGAGCCTTGGAGCCAGGAATAAATCTCTAAGAGAAACTGAAGTTCTCTTGTCTGATGCTCAGGACTGTGAAGAATGTGTGGGGAAGGTGGAGATCCTCTGGGCTCTGTGCCTGGGGTCCAGCATGAGAAAGACAGGGTTTAAGGCAGGTGAAGGGATGGCTGGAGTTAAGGCCCAGACTTCTGGCTGCAGTCTCTGATCATAGCCTCACCGCTGGCACGGGGCTTGCACGGGCTGTGCAGTGTGGGTTGATGTCTGCCAGATTTTCTGGCTTTTTCTTGAATTTTCGTTTTTCTTAGCTGCTAGATTTAACTAGAGAGGGGGGTTTCTGCACTTAGAGCTGTTGGGCTGTGGCTGTGTGAGGACACACGTGTGTGTTTGCACATGTACGGTGCAGGTGCAACGAGCCCCGTCCCTCCCTCCCTCCCCCTCTGCAAAATAATGACTTTTCAGGCAATTAGGCCAGCAATAGCTGTTAAATCACTTCCGAGTAGCTCTGTATTCCTGGTGTGAAGCCTCTGCAATCTTTTACCTGCACCAAATGCATAGGGGAGATCCCTGGGGGCTGTGCCTCCTGTCTCCATGGTTTGTTAACTCCAGCCGGCTGTTTCTCCAGCCTGCCTCTTCCATCTCTGAGCTCTTTCCCCTCTAATGGGGCCTGGCAAAGGCTGAGGACAGTGACTGAGCCCTGGGGTGATAATTGGCTGCTTACATATCTGGCGGCCTGCAGATCTGACCCTGGTGGTGCTGAAAAATCAAGGTCAAAGCAGCCAAGATGTGAGGTTTGTTTAGCACAGGGATCAGCGGAGAGTGAGGATGCTCTGACGGGAATGAGAAGCCACGAGGGACTGGGGGAGAGGCAGAGTGGAGACAGCAGGCAAAGCTCCCTGACTGCTCCCTGAGAGGGAGAACTTGGAGCTGGAAAGCCTCAGTGGGAAAGAGGAAAGGCTCCTGCTGTGGGGGTATTTGATCTGCTCGGGGCAGAGCCCCAACAGGGAGCCTCCTGTGCGCCTCAGCCGGCAGCCCTTCCTGCCTCCTTCCTTTCCCCCCGATTCCTAAGGGGAGTGACTCAGCCCAAGCCTGTTGGCATCTTTGCCCTTGACCTCACGGGTGATTCACATCAGTGTCTGCTTTCAAGAAGAAAGACTCAGTGGAGCTGAATTCCTCCGTGAGGGACCACGGACATGAGCGAGCCCCTGGCTCCCAGGCAGAGGAGCTGGTGGGGGTCAGGGATGCTCCGTGCTGGGCTTCAGGCCCTAAATTCTTTGTGTGTCAGGGACATTCAGTGCTGGGCTGTAGCCCTGAATTCTTTGTGTGTTGGTGATGCTCCGTGCTGGACTTCAGACCCTGAATTCTTTGTGTGTTGGGGATGCTCAGTGCTGGGCTTCAGGCCCTGAATTCTTTGTGTGTCAGGGATGCTCCGTTCTGGGCTTTAGGGCCTGAATTCTTTGTGTGTTGGGGATGCTCAGTGCTGGGCTTCAGGCCCTGACCCCTTTGTGTTTTGGGGATGCTCCGTGCTGGGCTTCAGGCCCTGACCTCTCTGTGTGCTGGTGTTGGACGTGTGTTGCTGTCACCAGCAGATCCATCAAGATGACAAATTAACTGCAAATCCTCCCGTGTCACTGGACCAGCCAAGACCTGCACGTGCTCCCACTTCTGTGGAGGCTGATGGATAACGTGTAGGATCTGAGCATCCCTGAGCACCCTCCACACCCTTTGCTGGCACAGAGAGCCCCTCTAACTCCTTTCTGCTTCATTTTCCTTATCTTTCCTGGGGAAATCATATTCCTTTGTTGTCCCACAGCAGGTGAGTACATCAAGGAAGGACAAAGATAACAATCTGTGTATCATTGCTGCCCTTTGCTCATACAGACTTTCCAGACCCTTTATCATTCCTTCTCTTCCCTTCATTTTGACTTTCTAATACAGAAGATGATTCAGGCTCGGTTTCTTGGCTGAGAGGTTGAGACAGAAGGAACAAGCTCAAGGGCTGTGCCAGGGAACAGTGGGAACAGGTCTTGACACCATAAGTTCTCCACAGCTTGTTGTTTCCTTTGGGTGGGAAGGGTGCTTTTTGCTCAGCTATCCAGCTGCAGGCTGGGAATCTTTGGTCAGGAAGGAATGGAGATCATGATGTGGGGCATGGTGAAGATCTCCTACTGCTTTGTTTCTTTTAGGGAAAGGTACTGTGATGTTTGTGTTGCTGCAGGATAGAACATTTTCAGCAAGAGAAAGGCAGCACATGGGAAATAGGGAGAGAGATAAGGAATGTGGATGCACCTCTGAAACATGACTGTGGCTTTGCTGCTGCACAGAGCCTCACAAAATCCAGAAGAATTCCTGTGAATAGCTCCTTTATCTTGTCTTGTTCTATACTGAAAGGGAGTGCAAAACTTCTCCAGCAGCTTTTGAGCCCAAACTCTAGAAACTGTTTTTAAGCAGGTAAAGAAAAGTCTGTTGTTTTCTGCATTTTCTTCTGTATCACTGGATCATTGTCAGGGACAGACTGGGACTCTGCGTCTGGTTCCTCCTCATAATCCCAGTTATTGATGTCCCTAAGTGACACTCTGTTATGAGATGTGTCTGGAATCATAAGGTGCCACATTCGTGCGGGACTGATTTCAATACCTGATATATGCAATCAGCAAGAGAAATAGTCTGTGTTGCACTGAACACTCTGCAGTAATAAATTGCCCCGTGGAACATTAGCAATAAGAGCAATAATATTATCTGAGTAGCGTTTGAGTGAGTCAGGCCTGCAGATTTGTGTGGTTTTTTATCTTCTGCTCATCACCACCACTGATCCTTCCCTCGTGCCATGGTTTTGAGCGTGGTAGATTTGTCCAGGCGGTGACAGGAGCACTGTGACGGTGCCAGATAAAAGCGAGCGGGCTCTGCATTGTTCTTACAGTGCTCTTGTGTTGATGGGACCAGCAGAAGTGATGAAACCTGCTTTATCCTTCCAGGGAGGAGGCTGGGAAAAGTTCACTTTGTGGTGACAGTGGTTGTTGCCTGAAAGACCTGAGCCACAATACATTTCTCCAATCATTATTTTGTACATATGATATGAATATGTATTTATATATATTGCTGTGAGGGTGGTGAGGCCCTGGCACAGGTTGCCTAGAGAAGCTGTGGCTGCTCCTGGATCCCTGGAAGTGTCCAAGGCCAGGTTGGACAGGATTTGGAGCAACTTGGGATGGTGGAAATTGTACCTGCCCATGGCAGGGGTTAGAATGAGATGGTCTTTAAGGTCCCTTTCAACACAAACCATTCTGTGGTTCTGTGATTATTTGTTTTCAGTGGAAGGAGGAAAAAAATCCTCACGTTCTCCCCTTGCTTTTGCTGTCGCTGCACAGATCCGTGTGGATGGCACCACCAGGAACACGCTGGAGTACGAGATCGTGCAGGTGGTGGACACTGGCCCCATCCTCCGGGACATGGCCTTCTCCATGGACCACGAACACCTCTACATCATGTCTGAGAAGCAGGTAAGGAACTCCAGCAATCCATGGTGCTTTAAAAACCTTTTAGCTCCATCGTGCTGTGGACATCAGGGCTGCTCACAAATTCTGGCAGTGACCACAGTTCCTACAAAGATGTGACCACAGTTTCTACAGGGATGTTACCACAGTTCCTACAAAAATGTGCTCCGTTGTCGACCTCAGGATTTTTTATGCTCATAAACCCATGGCATTTATATTCTTTTGCAATATTGAGGGGCCTGGGGCACAGAACTAAGGGGGCAGGAACCATCCCCAGAGTGGCTTTGTCCTGCTGGCTGCAGGACAAGGAGTTGCTGCTGCATTGCTCTCCACCCCCACCCAAACTGTGCCTGCATCTGCCACAGACACAGGGAGGTGGAACACTGAGTGATTCGGGTCTGACTGGAGGTTTTGGGGAGGCTGGAGCTTCTTTGGGACACAGTGGCCAAGAGTGTAGGATGCTGCCTGCCAGGGTGCACGCCAAGCTTAGTGTGGTGTTCCTGTTGTTATTAGGAATTCCTGTTGTTAGCATTATGATTGAAAATGCTGGCAGCTGGATTCCGGGGAAGGACCAGTTTGGGTGTTCAGCATGGAATCCTGGCTGATTTCAGCGGAGTCCTTGGCCTTGGCAAGTTTGCTGCTGGGGGTGGGGGTAGGAGGAAGAACTATTTTTGCAAGAAAAATCCATTGTTTATAATCAGTCCTGTGGGTATGCAGGATTACTTGAGCTCTCATACCCGGCGGATTCACAGATGCTCATGAGGAGCTTTAAATCCACGAAAAGAGTGGGGGCAATGAGGGATTGTGGTGGGGTGATGGCAGCTGCCCTGCAAGTGCCACTTCACTGGGGGCCACCAGTCTGAGTGGGACATGTCCACCCATAACACATTCAGTGATTTATTAAATGAGTGTTACTGGCTGTTTTTTCTGATCTGTGAGGGTCGTTTCTTCTGCTTGCACCACTTTAACTGTTCTGTGATGTATCCAACCATTTCCCTCTACTGTGGATATTTATACCTAAAATTTGGCGTGGGGAGAGGAGCAAGTCTGTAAATTCCTCCTGATTGAAGAGGCTGAGAGGTGCCACAACTCAGGAGAAAGGTCAGGATGACAGAGCTGGGATTCTTTCTCATCTGCCCCATGCTGGGCAAGGATGGGATATCACTTCCAGTCCTGAGGTGAAAACAGCTCCAGTCACTTTTTGGGATGGGGTGAAAAGCTGGAGGCACGTGATGCCCGAGCTCCTGCGAGACTTTGAGCATGACAATATTCCTTTTCCTCATCCTTTTACTGTCTGGGTCCTTTCTTTTTCCTTCTGCAGAGAATGGGGCTCCTTGAGGGTCAAAGTCCTGGTGCAGGACAATGAATGCACCAATAACCAACCCACTGATTTCGGGTTTGCTCAGTGTCCCTGTTGTGCAGGTCCATTTGAGGTCACCTCAGACACCACTGCTGGCTTTGAACAGCCCTTACAGAGACACCCAGGAGCTGTCTCAAACCTCTGGGGGAAAGGCCAGTGGGACAGCAAGGTTCATTCCCTGACATCCCTAAAACATGAAATCTGGAACAGGAGGAACAATTACTTTTTCCTCCAGAGACTTCCAAAAACACTTTCTTGCTGGCCCAGTGACTACCTGCACTTCCCTGACCATCACAGCACGAGCAGACTCATGTTGTGCTTGGCTGTTCCAAAGCACAAGTTCTACCTGGTGTTTTTAGGACCCCAAGCCCTGTAGAGAGCTCAGGAGCTCTGAGCCCTGGGTGATTTATCAATCATCTCCTCCCACCCATCTTTGACGCCCATGGGTGTCTCTGTGAGAGAGGCTGGTGGAAAAGACAGGGAGTGTTGTTATTTAAAATCTGATGTGAGCCTGTGAAATGCTCAGCACTACATCAGCCTTTGCCCAAATCTGATTTTATCTGAGGCGGGCGATGTGAGTGACAGCGCTGCCAACACAGCAGTGCAGTCACTACCTGCGTGCTCATGATAGAACACACTTCAGTGCTGGAATAAATTAACATTTGTAGAGCCTCAGTGAGTGGGTGCAAGGGTTTGCCTTTGCTGGAGGGAGGACTATGAACAGACTGCCCTTGGGGAGCAAATATCCCACCCAAGCTGCAAGCTGTGCCCAGATCTTCCATAGAAGGGTGAGGATCTGACTTCTCAGAGGTTTTGGGAGGTCTGTGGAGATGAAGGACATGGGGGGCGATGGCTTGACCTGACGTTTTTAAAGATAGACAGGCACCATGGCTTGTGCCATCCCCGGGGAAGGAGGAGGTTTCTCCTCCCTCTGCCTGCTGGGTTCAGCCCTGTGCGTGCCCCAGAGATAAGAGTGGTTCTGTTATTACCTGTGTAGTTATTAAAAGCTGTTTTCATGGAATCATAGAGTCATTAAGGCTGGAAAAGCCCTCTGAGATCATCAGGTCCAACCTTTGACCAAACACCCCTGTACCCACTGAACCATATCATGAAGTGTCACTTCTACTTGTTTTTTGGACCCTTCCAGGGATGGTGACTCCACCACTGCCCTGGGCAGCCTCTTCCAATACTTAACCACTCTTTCACTGGTGAAATCTTTCCTGATATCCAACCTGAGCCTCCCCTGGTGCGACTGAGGCCGTTTGCTCTTGTCCTATCACTGGCTGCGTGGGAGAAGACACAGACCCCCACCTCACCACAACCTCCTTTCAGGGAGTTGTGAAGAGCAGCAAGGTCCCACTGAGCCTCTTTTTCTCCTGGCTAAACAGCTCCAGCTCCCTCAGCCACTCCTCACAGGACTTGTGCTCCAAACCTTATGGTTTTGCCAGACTTGGCCGCATCTCCCACCAGACCCCCACAAGAATGGAAGCCCCGGTGATAAAGCCAGTTTCTCCAGTTTGTCCCAGTCTTATCACAGCTCTGGACATCCCAGTGAGGCACCCTTTAACTTGGAACATGCAGAAAGAGCTGTCACTATAAATCTGGCTACAAGAAACAGCTTTCTCATGTGGCCAAAACAATCCCCTGGCCTTTTTAAGGTCAACTTCTGCATGGGAGTGTTTTCCCCAGGGAACTTGGGGGTCCTTGTGTTACCCATGGGGGTCTTCCTCTGGAGCTGAGCTCCCTGGGCTCCAAGGGAGGTGGAACCCAGCTCAGCCTTGGGGTCTGTGGCTGAAACAAGTCCTCCCTTGCAGCTCCTCTGGACCCTCAGAGGTGACAAGCAACACTCGCCCGCTCAGTCAGAGGTGAGATGCTCTCAGGAGCAGGATGCAACAGCTTTTCACCATTATCTAGGAGTGTGTATCTTACAGAGAGAGGGATTGAAAGAGGGAGAGGAGATTTGTCACTGAAACCCAGAGACAGCACACAAGGGTCCCCTCATTTCCCAGAGGTGTGGGCATCCCTGTGCTTTAGCTGTGAATGTGTTTCAAGTCCCCGTTGACAGCACAGGGAAGGGTTGGTGCCCACCTGGGATCTGTCAGGATCGCTCAGGAGATTGTCCCTTTAACTCCAGCCTTCACAAACACTCTGAGGGAGCTACAGCCACTATCCCAGCTTGCTCCTAGCCCTGTCCAGCCTGACCTTGGACCTTCCAGGCCTGGGGCAGCCACAGCTTCTCTGGGCAGCCTGCGCCAGTGCTCATCACCCTCACAGCCAAGAATTTCCTCCTAATATCCAATCTAAACCTACTCACTTTGTCTGAAGCCATTTCCCCCCCTGTCCTGTCACCACATGCCCTGTAAAAGCTCCTCTCCAGATTTCTTGTATCAGTGCATTGGAGGCTGGGACTGCTTCTCTCTCCTGTTTCAGTTTCTGGTGTGCAGACAGAGGAACCCTGTGCCTCACGTGCTGATCTCAGGGGATGAGGAGCAGATGGGAAATGCTGGGGGAACAGGAGGGTCTCTGCTGCAGATTCTCTACATCTTTCCTGCTCCTCATCACACATGCCTGTGCTTCCTTGAGTCCCTCTTCCTCACCGAATCCTCTCTGAATTTCTCTCTCTACCCAGCTGAGAAGCTCCCTGGAACTCTTTGCAGGGATTGAGACAAATCTTTCCCCCTTTCTCATTCTCCTGGCTTCTCCCTCTGATCCTTCGCAGCCCTTTCCTCTCATTTACAGGCTTGCACTTGCTTTTCCATCACTCCTGCCCTCCTGGCATCCCTGTTCCTTTGCTCTCTCCTCTCCTAGCCATCTCCACGCTGCTGACTGACCATGTCTCCTTGTTTCCCTGCTGCTCAAGTGTTGACACGGCCACAGAGCCCATCTCTCCTTGCCAGGAGGTGCAGGATGCTCATTCCCCTGGCTCTGGACTAACATTTGGACGGCCACCTCCATCACCCCCTAAATAACTCTGTTTCAGCATGTTGGACTCCCGGGTCTCTCCCAGTGCTGGGTGTGTTCTGCAAAGCTGATGCAACACGTGGAAGCAACTCCAAGACACAGGAATCTCAGCCCTTCCCTTTGATATAGAAGGATCAAAGGGAAGAGCTGGAGAAAAAAAAGGCTCAAAATCCAGAAGGTAAAGGGCAAGAGGTGTCAACTTCATATTATTTAAATCTCAAGGTTTTGAGCTTCCTCTTACTTTTGGTTTACTTATGGTTAGGGAAGACTGTTCTGCAGCCAGGTTTTGAGCAACCTTATGTTACTTATCAGCAACTTTACCCATCCCTGGAGGTATCCGAGGCCAGGCTGGACAGGGCTTGGAGCAACCTGGGATTGTGGACGGTGTCCCTGCCCATGGCAGGGGTGAAATGGGATGGTCTCTATGGTCCCTTATAAAACCACCCTGTGATTCTGTGTTTGCCTCAAGGAAGGAGATTTGCTGTCCCTCTCTGTGCAGGCAGGTTTGTTCCGTGGGCCAGCTTCACGCTCCGGTGGAAAGTTGTGCTTTTCCCCTGTAAATTAGCAGAAAGTCACCCGCAATCTGCGCATAAATCACATCTGTGCGCTGCTATCATTCCCTAAAACCATTACAGTGTGTCGGAGGTGAGACTGGTAGGGTCATGCGTAGCAGAAGCAGATGGGTATTTTGGAGGCTCTTTTAAACTTTGCCAGTGAAATATCAAATAAATATGTTCTTCAACTAAAGCGTGGCAGAAAGCACATTTGGTAAAAATTAAGCAACAGTACTGCAAATCATGTTGACAGGGTCTTTTTGGCCTTTCTGTGTCTGTTTCTCATTAAAATGGGGAAGGCTTATACCTATTTGTCTCATGAGATTTATTCTTCTCCCCTCTGCCACTGAGTCACTATCAGCAGCAGAATTATTGTTTGCAAATCAGCTGCCGAAGAGGAAGGGGTGTCTGGCCAGTTTACTTCTGATTTCATGACCACTGATAAAAATCTTGTCTGCTGCTTATGTTATCGAATCAATTAGCTAAAGCAATCATTAATAACTTTGCTTAATTATGGCTTAATTTCTTCAAATGTGGTCTTTGCACGAGATATCAAGCGGCATTAACTCCTGGGTTTGGAGTGGCTGCTTCCAGGGGATTTTGTCAATTTGAGGCTGTCCCCAGAAACACTGGCTCAAGATCACAAGTTTTATAAATAACTCCAGAGGTTTTGTTTTTTGTTTTTTTTTTTTCCTTTTAATTTGCATTTGTTTGTTTGTGAGCCATCAGGTTGTGTGCAGACCATGTTTTTCATCACTGGGCCAGAACCAGAAAAGGCAGAAATGGTCTTGTTTGAAAACAGAAAGCTGAGATGGTCTAATAGCTGTGAGTTTTTGACCTGGGGATTTAAAAGCAGCAGAGACACCCAGAAACTGTAAATTTTGGTGCTGCTGTTGCAGGTTTCTGTTATTCTGCTGTTTTGGGGTATTGATTTAGAAGGGGCTGTGAAAGGTGACCACTGTGCACATCTACTCTTTGGAGGTGGTCAGGTCTTCTGCAGGACTTCACTGCTCAGCTTCTGGAAGGGTGTTGGCAGCATCACCTCTTCCTTGGATTAATTATCAGGCAGTTAGGAAGAAATTTTTGGCTGTGAGGGTGATGAGGCCCTGGCACAGGTTGCCCAGAGAAGCTGTGGTTGCCTCTGGATCCCTGGAAGTGTCCAAGGCCAGGCTGGACAGGGCTTGGAGAAGCCGGGGATGGTGGAAGATGTCCCCACCCATGGCAAGGGTGGCACTGGATGGTCTTTAAGGGCCCTTCCGCCCCAAACCATTCCATGATTCCATAACTGGCTGTTCTTAAACCAGACTGACATCCTATGTAAGATCAGGGCCACCAGAGCTTCTGAGAGGCCCAAAACATTGGTTGAATTCAGTGTCTTTGCAAAAATGTGCCACATTCCTCTCCCTCTAAATCCTCCAAAGAGGAGGACTGCAAGCCGCCCATTTCCTTGCCAGCCATCCCGCTCTTGGGCAGTCCTGCACAAAACTGATAGGGAAGAGCAGTTCCTAGAGTTCACTCAATCCCTATCAAGCAACGAGTGTAATCCCAGTTGGCGGCAAAGGCAACTTTTGTTCTCTTTGATTGTTCTTTCCTGCCCCTAAAATACCCCTCATTACCCTCAGCAGTGTCAGAGGCTGAACTCCGCTCTCCCTCTCATTTGCTTTCACCTAATTAAGGGCCTGTTAAATAAGGTCAGATGCCCTCTGAGAAATGCCTGAATAGCTGGAAAATCCCGCATGGATGCTCAGCTAAGGATGGAAAAGGCACTGTGTGAGTGCCTGTGTTTCGCAGCCAAGAATGACAAAAGTGGTTTGGCCCACTGGCAAAACTGCAGCGCACTGTGCTGCTGACTCTTTTGAAATAATTCTTTATCAGCAAAAGGCAAATTATTGCAAAAAGCCACAATTTAGCTTGATTTTAACTCGTTTGCTGCCTTCACTTGGGTGTTTCGGAGTAAGCTGGGATAATTCAGGGAATAGGGAGCTCCTCAACCTCCTGCTGGGGTGGTTGTGTGTTCCAGAAGGGATGTGAATAACCAGGAAAGCTGAGCTGAGCAGGAGAGGAACAGATTGGAGGTCTTGGAGGTGCCCCAAGCAAGTCATTCATGGCAAGGGAAGAAATTCCACTTGGGGCTGTCTCCACTCCATGAGGTACACGGGCAGCTGGAGTTCCAGCTCTCACTGTCCCTCAGCCTCGGGCTTGGCACCCTTGAATTAAGCTCTTTTTATTCTTTGGAAATACTTTCATGAGCCGGTTGGTGCCGCATTCAAGTGCCCCACTTTGCCCTAAAACCAGGACTACGCAAAGTGCGCTGGGAGGGAGGAAAGGCTGGGAGACAACGCAGGATTTGGGAGACCTGGAGTCATTCCCTGCCTTGCTGACAGAGTCCAGGCACTCTCAGACACACGGTGTGATTCTTGGGGTGGTCCTGTGCAGGCCAGGAGTTGGACTTGATGATCCTTCCAACCTGGGACATTCTAGGAATTTATGATTATGATTATTTGACTAATTATCAATATATAATCATATAAATAATATAAATATATGATTATGATTAATTATGATTCAGTGACATCAGCTGCTGGCAAACCTCTGTAACTCCAGGTGTCCTGAAGGTACAGGAGATATTTCCAAGGTGAGGACCTCTTTTGGAACCCTCTGTAGCACCTGTCACTGACTATTGAAAACCCAGCTCTCCTCCTGACCTGTGTGCATGCCCTGATGAGAGCTGGAAAGCTCTGTTGGATCCCAAAGTTCAGAGGGACTTTTGCTCTGTCCCCACCAGATCTCCAGTCTGAGCTTTGCTGAGTATCAGAGAGGGAAATGCTCCTTCAGAGAATAATTTGTAGCCACTCTGTCCTCTGAATGAAATGAGCTGAAGCTTCCTCAGTCCCATCTAGAGGAACCTGGACAAGCCCAAGCTGTGTGGAGAGGACCAGCAGGGAGCAGTTTGAGAGCTGTTCACTGGAGGGAAGGATTTCATACAAAATGCAGGTTGGGATCCCTTTGTTTCGTGCTTGGCCTTGCTGATCCCTGCCAGAACCCCGTCTATTCCAGGCCTGCCCCATCCCAGGGAAATGACTTCCCTGCAAGCACATTGCATTAATCACTGGGCCCAGCTGTGGGGGAGGATCTGCAACTGCTGCAGTACTTTGAGCTCGTGGATCTTAGTCGTGGACAGAGTCTAAACCCTGCCTGCTGGCAGGACATGCATTGCTGTAACTCTGGGTCAGAGCACTGCTGGTGAAATTGTGCAGCTGACGAGCAGTGGGGCTGAGTGACACATCCTTGGTAGTGCCTGTGACAGAGCAGAGCATCAGGGCTGAGTCTCTGGATCACCCCCGGGCCAGGATTTGGGGTGCACTTAGCCCACATTACCACAATTTATTGAGTTTCACACTAAAAGACCCGTGTTCAGACACAGTGGTGGCATATTTGTGCCTGAACTCTCCAGTTGTACCCTCGTCTACGTGTTCAATATTTGAGGGTAGAACCACAGCTTTCCCAGTGCCATCTGTGGATCTGCACTTGGCTCGAGCTGCAGCTGAACTAATGTCAGCATTCATCTCTGAGCCTGCCAAAAAGCCCCGTCCCCATGCCAGGATACTTCCTCACAGGCTGCTCAAAGAAGCAGCACAGGAGCTGGAGGATTCTCGGAGGGTTCTGAGGGTGCTGCGTTCTCCAGAGGATTGTTTAATTCACCTTTGGGATTCCTTGCCTTGAGGTATTTGTGTGGGGGACGCCACTGAAGGGCTTTGTCTGGCATCAGGACATGAGGAATGGGATGGGTCATTCAGCCTAACCAGGTCTCCTTCTTCCTGTACCATGTTTTTAAGTTTTAATTGTTCCTTCTAATTGATGGGCTCTGCTGACGGCTCCCACCTGCCTTGCACAGGGGACAGAAAGTAAGAAAGGGTGGAGGAAGGAGTGAGCAGAAATGCAAAAGGCACTTGCAGAGTCATTCCCTGGATGAGGAGAGGCAGGAGCCATCGATCCTGGGCAGCGGGTGACGGGTGGGAAGCCGTGGAGACGTGTCCCCTGGGGCATGGTGCTGCCCAGCACGCGGCCCGAGGGTCACCTGGCGCTATTGACTGCAGTGCTGTTCCTCTGTGGAGTCAAACACGGGCTGCTCAGTACAGCTGCTGTGCTGTTCTGGGGAAAAGGAGGTGCATGTGTGGAGTTTAATGCATCCCTCGTATGTTTTAAACAAAAAAAAAACAAACCCCACTCCTGTCTCTGTGAGTCCTGTCAGGCTGGTAGGTTGTGTTTTCAGCTAGGAATAGGTCAGAGTATTAAGGGCAGCTCAAGGAATTTAGCTGGAAATCTGAAAATCTCCCTCCTCCCTTCCCCCAGCCCCTGACCCTGTAACAGACCCAGAAGAAGGGGGGAAGAAAGGGAAACCTAAGAAGCTGGTGATTACATGTGAAGCCTGGCAGATCTGTAATCCTGGACTCCATTAAACATCTGTCTGCTCCAATCTCCCTGACAGCCAGGTCTCCTCCTCTCGCTGCCTCGCACAGACCCTGAGTTTGCAGGTCACTCAGAGGCACCGCTTGTTAATCATCATCCTCTGCCTTGGGGATGGTCCCACAGCTGGTCCCACGGCCCAGGCTGGGCACCAGCGCTCCCAGGAAAGGGGGGATTTGGGCAGGGCAGAGCCCATGGCTCAGAGCTACAGGCACATCCACACCTCTTGGGTTGGAGCCTCTCCATCTAACACACCCTTCAGAGCTTTCCCGGGTCGGTGCCCAGTGCCTGTCTGGGACCGTTCTCTTAATCATTGCATTTTAAACATTCTTCCAAAGTTGTCTCCATTACAGGTTCCTGTGTCTTTTTACTTTCTTTGAGGCAGGTATTTGCTCGCTTGGGGCATTTCCTTGCACCATTAAGTGCGCAGAGTTATCTTTTTCTGATGCATTTTCTATTTTTCATGTGATATCCCTGAACTCCCAAGCACGCTCCATGTTAGTGGATGAATAGGAATCTTGTTTTCAGACTCAGGGAGAAATTCTTTCAGTGCTCCAGAGTTTGCTGTGTCTTCTGCACTCATGGCTTTGAGTCTTTCTCGCTGTAAGGCCCCTGCTAAATATCTTTCATCACTTTCTATTACTTGATGCAGTTATTATCATCATGTATAGTAAGAACTGGAAAATGAAATCCATTCCAGAACCTGCCCTTGAAAGGCAAACTGGCTTTTATGTTCTTTTCTATTAAAAAAACCCCTTTAAAGTCATGCTGTAATGTTATTTTTCCCCCTTTTTTTTTCCCAGGGTTTGGGTTTTCCTCCTGGTTTTTGTGATTTTCCAGTTTGTGATTGGAGACAAGAGTACTCAGCTACCCTGAAAATTATTTTCTTGTTTTATTTCCTAACTGGATGAAGAAATAATGGGAATCCTTGAGACCTAAATCAGTCTGTCTTGCTTTGTTGTTTGTTTTTGGGTTCGTTTTTTATTTTTCCTTTAGAAAGATATTCTGAACCGGCAATCTGAGCACTCGGCCAATACTCTGCTGTATTTTAGTTTGTAGTGTACGCTTGGCTTTCACAGCCACGTGTGTTTGGGTGGTTGGGAAGGTTTGAGGGGACAGAAAAATCCATGCGGAAAGTTGTGTGGGTAAATCAGTGGGCGTTTGCCTGCCCCCTCTGTGGATGCTTCACGGGGACCCGACAATTCCTCTGCCAAATGTCCCACATGTCATTGCCTGGATAAAGACCACGTTAAGATTTTTTTGAAATAATGGGGTTTTTTTTTAAAATAATGGTCCCTAAACTGTTGGTTTTACCGTCTCATCCCAATTGCAGCACTTCTCACATCATTCCTAGGAATCCTTTCCTTTCACTCACCTCCCGAATTCACTCCTTTCCCCCTAGTCCTGAGCTCCTACATAAATACCTGCTCTTGTGTCCCTCCTCTGAGAGTCTGGGTCCGCGGATGCCTTCGTGACGGATTTATAACTTGCAAAGCCCTTTGGGTTTCTCTAGGATGAAAGACAGTGTTTGTACAAGATCCCTGGCCTCATGACGTAATTTGGGAAGCTTTCTCTGGAAGGAACCTTCCGAGCACTTGTGAGTTCACGTGTCAGTAGTTTCTGCCCCTGAGAGCGAAGGTAACCCGTGTGTTCCCTCCACGCATCGCACCAGGAATGTGTTTTGCTGGAGTACGGACTCCAGGGTGATTCATGTAATTAATGCTGGATTCATGGAGCACTGGGAAGAGGGAGATGTTTGCACTGACCTGGGCTCCATCGGGACAAAGCTTCCTTTATTCCCACAAGTTACATCCTTGTTTTGTTCCATTTATTGGTTAAATGCAATGAAACAGGGAATGCTTTCTGGCAGTGGAGCCAAATGCTGCCTTGTGCCTGTAGATCTCAGCTTTCTTCCTGTCCCCAGAAAAAGGGTAACTCCATTCAAACTGATTGGGAATAAACCCAAGCCATTCCTGGACACTGGGAGGTTTCCTCTTCCCCTCCAAGAGCGTTATCTCCTCCAGAGAGTTCTACCTCAGGCCATGAACTGCCAGCTTGGTCATTACGACCCACTTGGCAGTGACTGATTGTGGGGATCTCTTTTGCTGTGGAAAATGTGGAACTGATTGTCTGGGCGACCCCGCTTGACCTGGGGAATTCTGCATTTAACCTGGCTTTAGACATAATAAACTGGAGTAATTAGCAGAGAAATTCAGCGGTGACACGTCTAATTGATTGGAAATGCCAGCCCCCGATGAGACCGGAGCTGTGCCGAGGTTAAACAAAAAAAAAAGTCGTTGTCGGGACCTGTCATGCTGGATGCTGTCGGGAGGCAGGAAAACGCAGGGAAGGAATGTGGAGCCTGCTGTAGGTTTGCTTTTCTTTGCAGCTGAGAACGCTGCAGGTTTGCTTTTCTTTCCAGCTAATGGCCTCGGTGAATACGCCATCCATCACTAATTGCCGATCCCTCCACTCAGCACTTTCCCAAGGTTGAGCTCACACCTCTGGGAAAATCCACCTCAGTCTCTGCACAGTCTGTCTTAACCGTGGCCTTGCAAAGAGAAAAACGCCTTCTGTGGTGCTCATCTGAAAATCCAGCTGTTTGTGCCCCACCAAGGAGGCAAGGATGGGTCCTGTTTGGGAGAACATAATTTATTTCAGGTCATGGATTGGTGATATCTCCCATGTCAGTGCGGATCTGTGATGTCCCTTCTCAGGCTTTGTGCTTCTAGGTTGACAACAGTTGAAAAATAAAATATTTAAATTAATGTCTCTTTAAGATTTGTGGTTAAAATTGGGCATTTTGCTGTCCTGGTTGATGGCAGCGCCTCAGGACTAGGTGTGTGCACACCTTGGAGCAAGGTACCCTGTGGCATGGGACCAGGAATGGCCTGGGAGTGTCTCCCAGACAATCTTGGACGTGGTTCAGAGATCACCACGGCCAGTGACAGCTTCTGAGAGGCTTTTTGGCTGCAGCTGCTGCATTTGCAGGCTGAGGGAGCCAAATGAGGTGTAACTGTGCCCTTCTCTACTCACTGGCCTCAGGACCAGACAGTGAGGCAGGCACACGGAATTTCTCAGTGCAGGCACAGCTGCCCAGACTGGTACAGGCACAGGGCTGAGTGATTTGTGGAGGTGGCTTCAGAGTCTCTGCTGCTCACTGTGGCCTTCCAGTCCTTTAAGGGAGCTTATGAAAAACAGGGAGGATGATTATTTACATGGACAGGTAGTGATAGGACAAGGGGGGGATGGTTTTAAACTAAAAGAGGAGGGATTTTGAGTAGATATTAAGAAGAAATTCTTCCCTGTGAGGATGGCAAAGGTTAACCAGAGAAGCTGTGGTTGCCCCTGGATCTCTGGAAGTATCCAAGGCTGAGGTGAACAGGGCTTGGAGCAACCTGGGTTTGTGGAAGGTGTCCCTGCCCCTGGTAGGAGGTGGGACTGGATGATCTGTAAGGTCCCTTCCAACCCATTCCATGATTCTGTGATACTTCACAGGGCAGGAGCCATTGCCAGCTGTCAAGCATTTTGTGTTTTTTGCTTGTAGTGCTAATTAAACATTTAAAGTCTTGATGAAGAGCTTCTTATAAAGAGGAGTCGAAGAGAGGAGTAGGTACGTGTTTGGGGAAAGCTGAAGCAGCCCACTGGAGGAGCTGGCAGCATCCTCTGGAGGGGATATATCGACCATATCTCATGGAAAAAGGGAAGAAAATAAAATGTGGGGGTCGCTGGCCTCTTTTACCTCATAAAATGGACACGGCCTCAGAGGTTACAACCTGCTGCAGCTGTTCCACCACGACGACTCTCCATTTGCTAAGGTTTTTTCCTTCGAGGACTGGTTTTCTTGAGGTGCACCCTCCTCTGCCAACAGGAAACTCTGGAAAGCAACTCTGGGCTTTGGGAACACTTTCATATCCTGGACCAATCAATTAAAAGGGAAAAGGCAATGCAGTGACAGCACCATATGCACCGAAGCATCCTGCGGAGATTGTGGAGTCTCCAAACAAACATTAGATGTGTAAACAGTGGATCAGCATTCCTTCATGCAGCCCCGCTTATTGCCTTCCTGATGATTTATTTTCATTAATTTTCATAGCTAAACAGACAAAAGTGCTCGTGGCAAACATCGTAGGCTCTCCCTGCTCCCACACAAGCCCAGCATCCCTCCTTCCTCTCTTCCAGGCTTTCTTGTTCAGCTGACAACCAATCCATCCCACTGCTGGTTTTTTTCGTGGCATGAAGTTTGCACAGACCAAACTTTGCAGGGACTCCTTCCCCCAGTCTTCAGTGCTCTGACACTCATGGGATGTTGATCTCTCTGCTTAGAGGAACAGAGATAATGGTGGAGATGAAAAAAAGATCTTTTAAATACTGAAGTGTTTGTGTTGGGTGGGTATTTTTGAGTTTGTGGCCTTTTGTTTGCTTCCTCGTGAGCTGATTAGAAGGAAGGAGGATTCACACATGACACCTGCACTTTGGAATAGTTTTTTCTTAAAGCAGAGGGACTGTTTGTAGGTTTAAGCATCGACAGTTTTGCCCCAGGGTCCTGGAAAAAGCAAAAAAAAGCATCTTTACTGGGAGGATGAAATTTTCTTCCTCAGCTGGGTCAGGTCCTTGGAAATACCCCGTGAATTTCAGTGGGACAGTTCTATTCTTCTTCTGCTTGCATTTGTTATTTATCTTCTGCCATCCTGCCTCTCCAAGATATTAACGTGGGTTTTTGGTTTTTTTTTTTTAATTTTGCCAAAAGTCATCCTGAATTTAGTGGTCCATTTGTGGGGGAAAAAAATGTTTGTTCTGGCTCTGTGATTTGCTCTTAGCCTGGGATGGTGCTTTTTCTCCTGTTGGCCATGCAAATATTCACGGGAAACACAGACGAGATGTAATTATTTATTTATTATGATATATACATATAACATATATATTTACAAGAGCATGTGGTGGCAGGACAAGGGGGAATGGCTTCAAACTGACAGAGGGTAGATTTAGATTGGATATTAAGAAGAAATTCTTGGCTGTGAGGGGGGTCAGGCCCTGGCACAGGGTGCCCAGAGAAGCTGTGGCTGCCCCTGGATCCCTGGAAGTGTCCAAGGCCAGGCTGGACGGGGCTTGGAACCACCTGGGATAGTGGAAGGTGTCCCTGCCAACGGAAAGGGGTGGAATTGGAAAATCTTTAAGATTCCTTCCAGCCCAAACCATTCTCTGATATGTAAATTGATAATATTTATATATTATTAATGATTTCTTCCAAGATTTCATGAAAGGCGGCAACGTTTTCCTAACAAACTGCCCTCTCCTCTCCTTTGTGTGGGATTTGGAGCAGGCTGAGGGTGAATGAGGCTCTTTCTCCCACCACACAAGAGGTTTGTGGTGAGAGGACGAGGAAGGTGATGGATGAATTCATCAGAAACAGAGCACACGGAGTACCCGGCCCTGCTGCACGCCTGGAGATCTGCTCCAGCGCTCACACCGGGTCAGAGGGCAAGAGGAAAGTCGTGTCACAGAGGAAAGTCGTGTCACAGAGGAAAGTCGTGTCACAGAGACATTGCCTGGTGCTTTTGCACATTTCTGTATCCAAACCCAGGGGGATCACCTCATCTGCCAGGGAAGCACAACGGGGCTGGAAGGCAGCCTGTGCCTGGCAGGGCACTGCCCCATCACAGTAATGCATCTGCAGATGGGAGGCTGCCGAGGGGCTCTGGGGATAATGGAGTGGCTGGGCTAATAAAATTAGCCTGGCATTCACAGCCTGAGCGGGGAGGAGGGGAACTGTCCCTTTCAGTCTTCCCAGTCATCCCCTGACATCTCATTCCAGCCCAGGAAGGGAAGCAGGAGAGGGGGAGCCTGCCAGCAGAGCGAAAATGTGCTGCTGCACTGACACACTGCCGGGGCTTTCTGGAAAACCAAGTGACCGGGCTGTGGTGGCTCCACTTGGGTGACAGTGTGAGCACAGGCTCCGGGAGCCCCGAGCCACCGTCACGCTCCGCCAGCCACCCTTCCCTCCAACGGGGCAAGGCTGGGAATACATTTGTCACTCGAGCTCCAGACAGCGAAGGAGGCTGATTTAATTAACCCAGGGAGCCCTGCTGGCCTTGTCTGCCAGAGCTCAGGACAGCAGGACGTGGATGAGTGGAGGCAGGGAGAGGAGGGAAAGGGGAAGAGGGCAAAGACACGAGGCCGGTGGAGCGTCAGGAGCCATCTCAAAGCACTTTGCCTCTCACGACCGAAAGCCCTTCACAATTAGTCTCGATGTGATTTACATCTACTTTAAGGCATCTGCATAATGGGACATAATGCACAGGAAATGCACTCATGAGCTCCTGAAAGCTTTTGGGGGCTGACAATTCCCACAGAGCATGAAATCTCCCCTTTCCCTGCAGCTGGAAGCGAGTCCAGCCTTATGGAGTGTGTGTTTGTGGGCTAAAATGCCAAAAAACTACCTTTCAGTGTGTCCGAACTATCAGCTCTATTCAGGAAGTGTCCAGACCTGCCCTTTGTTTTCTTCCTTCCCAAAGGATTTACTGGGACCTTGGACTTCTTACTCAAACACCAGGCAGGAGGATTTTCATCTCTAGCAGAGCAAAAAACAGGTGAACGTTGCTTTGCTGTCAGTCAGGGGCAGAGCAGGGGCTGGGGGGAGCTGGGCCGCCTCTGCCCACACCTGGCAGGCTTTGGTGGGCAGGTTTGCTCTGAGAGGCATCACCCCTGCTCGTAGAAAGTCACCTTGGCCAAGGAGCTCTGAAATTTTAATGCTCCCCACCAAATATTGACTCTCTGAGGGCGTCTGAGTAAGCCTTCAGCGGAGAAGTCGATATTTGTCTGATGTTTCAATGGATAATGTTGCTTTTCTCTGAATTTCCCCTGGACTCTGCTGGCCTCTCCCAAACTCTCTGCACAGTGGCAGAAGCAGGATAAAAACACAGGAGGAGGAGGGACTGCTCCCTTCGGAGGGTTGCTGTGTGTTGTCCACTTCTCCCTGCCTTGATGAGGCTCTGGGAGCTGGGATGGTGCTTGGGGTGTTGGGGTGTTGGGTGCCCCTCTCTCAACTCAGCATCTGAGCCTGGATGTAATTCCAGCACACAGCAGTCCTCTCCCACTTGGCTCTCCCTCTCTCTCTGAGGAATTTGGGCAGCCAAAATTTACCACGGACGCCGCAGAAACGTTGCAATAAATCCAAACCTTTCAGGAATTTTCTGTGACAGACTTTCCTCTTCCCACCGGAGATCAGTGCAGGATAATCTCGTCACTCCATCCTCAGTGGACTTGGGTGGGTCTAATCTGTCCTGCTAGAAGAAGAAGCTCCAGGTGGGATTTCAGGCAGGGATGATGTAGCCATATGATGTTAATAGAAGACAAATGTGTGTCTATTTCCCTGCTTTACTGCAGCTCCTCATCTGAATTCGGCAGCAAAGGCTCCGTTCTGCCCTTGGGCATGGTCATTCTGCCTCCTGGGGCAATTTAACATCTGTCCCCTACCAGTCTGAGCTGCGGAGGAATCCCAGTGGGGTAGAAGTAAATATATTGCCTTCCAGGTAGCAAAATCACTGCTGCAGGTTAGATTTGTGCCAATTTGCCAACCATCAGGGACTCGGTCTAAGTTGGCCGTGCCTCCTAAGAATGAATAATCCTGTAAACAATGTAGCTCCAATACACTGAACAATTAAAGGACTTGTTTCTGATTGAAGTTGAAATGCATTATATTTCCATTTGCAAGGCGAGCTGGGCAGATTTCAAAATAAGCGAAAAAAGGAGCTAATTTATGTTTCTGTTTGTGCTTGTAGCAGCTAGTAAATAAATCCAGGTGCACAAGGGGAGTTGGGAGACTTTAATTTCAAAGGCAGCTTGGGCGTCTGATAACTGTGGGAGTCTGGCCTTAAAATAAATGCAGAGGAACAGCTTTCAGGAGCAAAGGGCACAGGGTTTGTGGGTGCACCTTCTTTGCTGTTTGAAATGTAGTCACAGAATCCCAGAAGGTTTTCTGTTGGAGGGGACTTTAAGATTATCTTCTTCCACTCCCTGCCATGGGCAGGGACACCTCCCACTAACCCAGGGTGATCCAAGCCCTGTCCAACCAGGCCTTGGACACTTCCAGGGATCCAGGGGCAGCCCCAATTTGACTTTCCAGTGCTGATTTTATCCCACCCAACTGCTGGTTGATGCCTTCACAGACCTGTGGCATGTCTGGAAGACATCCATAGCTGGGACTTACATTTTTGGGGTGGTCACGTCAGCAGGGCAGCCTGGACTGGCAGGAGGTCTGATCAATATTTATCTGGCCAAGGCAGGGAGTGAGTGATGCTCGTATGAGCAGTGTCATATTTAAAAGGTGTCTCCACTTAACTGGAGGTCACAGTGTACACTCTGCCTGAGTGGTGGCATCATTTCATAAAAAAGCTTTTTCATTAATTAAAGTCCCTTAACCTTGCATCGTGCTCAGGGTTTGGTACAGAAGCTTAATTTTTTCTGATCAATATATATTACCATATTTCCTAGAAAGAAGCTTTCACCCCCTCAATTAGCCCAGGAAAAAAATAATTGTGTGCATTTGAAAGCATTTTGTGCCTCTGGTATCCATTAAGCAGATCAGAGCTGCAGTTTTGTTGTTCTTATGGACTTTTGTCTGTATCAGTTACCTGAAGGAGCAGAAAGCATTGCTTGCTCTCATTCAAATGACATTTCAATAAATGCCAGAGGAAAACAATGGTTCTGTTCTTCCTTGGTTTTGTTTTTGTTTTTGATTTAAGCTTGAGAGAGAGGGGATGAACCCGTGAAAATGCCCCAGCCCATGAATCAGGAGTTTTTGGGTTGAGATTTCTCCGTGGTCTCCGTGTGATCCCCCACAAGTCACTAAAGGCCACAAACAGCTCCTTGCAGCAGGGTCTGGCATTTATTTTTCTGTAACACCCAGGGCCACTGATTTTGATGAGGTTTCCAGGCAGGAACATGCTTATTAATTTGCCCTCAGAGTTAATGGAATTGGGCAGGAGAGAAGAACTGTTTCATCTCCCAAACCTTCCCTCGCTTCCAACTTCCAGCACTCTGGGAAGCCTTTGGGCAACTCTGCACTCACGATCCAGGGGCAGAGCCCTGCAGGTGCACTCACCCCCCAGCAGAATGTCCTCCTTCCCTCCTGCTGGGCTGGAATTAATATTCTTATTTCAATCCCTTTGTACGGGAAAAAAACCTAAAAAATTAATTGCCTGTGCACACGAGAGGTGAACAAGCAGATGCCCAGGAAAGCACAACAGAATTATTGAGTGATTCTGCTTTAATTAAGTGCATCAGAGAGCTGGGAATGGTGGGGCCCCGTGCTTGGTGCCAGGAACATCGTTGAGAGGAGGATACGAAGGGATGGCTGCTGCCAAGGGATGATGGAAGGTACTCAAGGAATATAGAAAGCTATTTTAATTCTGGCTTCCTTTGAGAAAGCTGGAGCTCCAGCCAATAACCATCAAACTACTGGGGCAGAGCTGCAAATGCACCAAGGGCATCCCTCAAGCACTTATCTCTGTGAGAAGGGACACCTTTTATCAACGAGAGGGGAGCAGAGCAGAGCTGCAGCTGCGAATTCCCTGCCAAAAAAAGGGCTGCAGGCAGCATTTTCAACCTCTGCCTGAAGCTGGCACCACCCAAGCCACCCAAGAGGGAGGAATCTGGGGGTGCCCACCCTGCTGAGCAGGTAATGCAGATAAAGCATCCAGGGAAACCACCCAGACACCTGCTGGTGGTGGGAGAGGGAATTCAGCCCTTTCAGGGTAAAATACATTTGATTTGCTGCAGGTTGAACTTTAGGTAACATGTGGTACCTTCAGCAGCTGCTACTTGACAATGGTGCTTGCAAAGAGAGCCAAAGCCGCTCATTTTAGGGAGTTATTTGCAATGTCTGTCAAAAATTATTTTTATTTCAAGTCCCCTCTCTAGCACAGCTGAGGGATCTCGGCTTGTCTCCAGCATCCATGCCCTTTTTCCTCAGGGATTCCCCGTGATCCTTACAGAGATGCTGGGGACACTAGCTCTGCCACCAAGGAGCAGCTCAGATTTTTGTCCCAGGCTCACACCCAAAGCACAGGCCAGGTTGTTGACAATTATTCCAATCATTCTCTCACTCATGGCTTTGTCTCTGCTGGGCAGTGAATACTTTTTCCCACAGGGAATTTATTCTCATCCCTTTGGGAGGGGGCAGCAGATCCCTTTCCTTTCTCTCTGTCCCCAGCTTGCTCAGATCGTTGCTCTGTGCATCTGAGGTGGCCTGAACAGTGATGATTTTGGGGTCTGCTACCCAAAGAATGACCAGAAATGGATTCTGAAAAGTCACATAATTACATCACTTCTTCAGCTTTAAGTCTGAGTCCTCGAACTGAACACCCTGGCAAGCTCAAGCTGTGCTTTACTTTAGAGCCATCGAGATTTTCTTGTTACCTTCTTCTATTCCGGCTCCCAGGCTCTCTGCAAAGGAGAGATCACACTCCAGGGACACAGATCCCACTCTAGGACATGACCCACCTGGAATCAGCAGCGTGGCTCAGACATCAAGGATGACTGCAGCTAATCCTCCAGTAATTAAAGTCTTTAACTCTCAGTTCCAAGCCTTTAAAGACCCAAACCCATACTGCTGCTGTAGGAAATGTGTCCGGGGATCCCAGAGGCGAAAGTGCTGACAAAGAACTTCAGAGAAATTGGGAAAATCAGTGATCCACGGCAAAGCCCTTCAAGGACATTTGTGGGGTTGTTTCTCAGAGTGCATCAAGCACAGAGAGACTCGGGGAATTTGTGGAAATGGCTCCCTGGGGGAGCTGAGGTGTGGAAGCCCCTCGGCTTGGTTCTTATGGACAAATTGCAGCAAGGATCAGGATGCTCCTCCAAAAAGTTTTGTTCATCTCCTGGGTTCTTTCCACTCTCCTCTCACCTTCTGGGCACTGCACTGATTCAGCAGCTCATCCTTAGGTGCTGGAGGATGTTCTGTTAAACCCTGGGGTTGTGCTTCAGTGTATAAAGTCTTCGAATCACAGAATCATTACGGTCTGAAAAGCCTGCTAAGGTCACCAAGCATTAACCGAGCACTGCCCAGTCCACCACCAAACCATGTCCCTAAAAGCCACATCCATGCGTTTTCTGAACACTTCCAGGTTTCTGTGTAGCAGGAAGATGAACTTAAAACAAAGCCCCAGGTGAAGTGCTAAGGGTTTAGAAACAGCTAAAGATGGACTTAAAGTTTGAACCACACGGAACGAAAAGAAAATGCAAATTATCTCCCATTTATCATCATAACTGGAACCTCAAAGGTGCTGTCAGGTCTTGGTAGAGGTGCAGTGGGAAGGCTGGGCATGGCTTGTGAATGGAATAACAGAGAGCTGCAGGAAAGCAGTAAAACTGAAAAATAACCTCAAAACTGTGGAGATTTTGGCACATCCAGAGTGGTGTTGCTACCAACCAGACCAGGACCACTGGGAGCCTTTGGGCGGGGTTAGGATAGTGGCCAGAGGGGAAACTGCAGTGAAAAATTAGGAGAATACTGGGGTCTTCACCGGAGTTTTGTGCACAGAGACCTTGCAGGGCAGCCCTAATCACAGCATATCCTCATCACAACAAATGTGCATTTTGTCACGCTCTGGGGCAGTGTCCCACATCTACCCAAGCACCCCAGAGCCTGAAGGTGGAGAGGAGGTCACCTGGCAAAGATCAGCTCCAGCCTGGATGAGCTGAAAGCGATCAGCCATCTCCAGTATCCAAAGCAAACTAGACCTCTTCCTTTCTGTGTGCCCACAGAGATCCTGGAATTCTGCACTGCTCCTTTAATTTTTACGGTGTTTTCCTTCTTTCTGCGGTGTGCAGGAACTTGCAGTCTGCTCGTAACAACATAAGATCACAGCGTGGTCTGCTTTATATCTGCATATGTACAGAGACACACAGCGTTTCTCCCAGCATGCAGAATGAATAAATTCTGGAGTAATTTTTCATTGTTGCCTTTATGAGCTTCAAGAAAAAAAAAAAAAAAAACAAACAAAAAACCTCAAAAATGAATAAATAATTTATTCCAATGAAATTGCAGTTTATTACACTAGACTTTAGATAGCACGGGGGATCCTGGACTTCTTGTCTATATTTTTCCTCATTATATCTATATTTTTTTCAGGGAGTCCATGAAGTCTCTGTGTGTATTTTCATGTGTGTGAGAGCAGGTGCATGTGAGGACAAGAAACAGGCACAAAGAGGCTTTCTTTCTACCTGTCCATGAATCACAGAATGGTTTGGGTTGGAAGGGACCTTAAAAATCATCCAGTTGAATATTTGTAAAGAAAGAGATCCAACCCTCTTGGTTTTGGATGTGCAGGCTCCCTTCATAATCCAACGCAAGTGATGGGTTCTTGACACATCTCTCCAGAACAGGACTGGTCACTGGTGGTCACTGGGGTTCCTGGTGAGCTTTTATTTTCATTCTAAAGAGCTATTTAAAATACCCCAGAAGAGCTGTGTCTTCTTGGTATGTACATATGTGGGTAAACACGTGTGGGGTTTGTGCAGGGGACCACAATAATGTGATTTTATGTGGTTGTACAATTAGCAAATTGCAGTTTTCTTATGGTGCACATACAGGTGAGCACATGGGGTGCAGGGGCTCCGTGTACAGAAGTGTCTGACCACGAGACACTTGGCCATGTGACATGACCCAGTGTCATGAGACACTAGGGGACATAAACGCAGAAGAAAAGGACAAAAAAACCCCCTAATCTGTGTGGGTTTTTTGAGGGTCTGCTTTGTAAGCACCAAAAAAGGGGTGTTCAGGGTTGTCTTCCCAGCTTGTTGTGGCTGTATATGGGCTGAGGTGACCTGTAGAGTCACAGGATCATAGGATGGTTTGGGTTGGAAGGACCTTAAAGCTCATCCAGTCCAACCCCTGCCATGGGCAGGGACACCTCCCACCAGACCAGGTTGCTCAGGGTCTCATCCAACCTGCATTAGCAACCAGGGTGCTGGCCTGGCCTTCAAGAAGCAGGGCTTTGCCACTGACCTCCGAGGTAAATAATTTCTGTTTTCTCTCTCTGTTATTCTGATCTGTGGGAGATCAATGAATTAAATTTCCAGTGCCTTGAAGCTCCTTTCTCCCTGAATTTTCTGCCTCTCTTGTCCATTTAGATGTGGACCAGAATGTCTTCTACTCCATGTCCGCAGCGGGGCTGGGGTGGGCTGGCCTTGGCTGGACACCAGGTGCCCACCACCCAACCAGTCCATCACTCCCCTCCTAAGCAGGACGGAAAATGAGATGTAAAAAAAAACTTGTGAGTCAGCATAAAGGCAGTTTAATAAAGCAGAAATGAGAGAACTGTGCGCAGAAGCAAAGGAAAACAAAAGATTTACTCCCTACTTTCCATCAGCAGGTGATGTCCAGACACTTCCCAGGAAGTAGGGCTTCATTATCTGCCACAGTTTGTGAGACAAATATTTCACTAACAAATACAACTCCTCTTCCTCCTTTTCCTTGGCTTTTATTGCTGAGCAGACACCATATGGTCTGGAATATCCCTCTGGTCAGTTTGGGACAGCTGTCCTGGCTGCGTCCCCTCCCAGGATCTTGCCCACCCCCAGCCTGCCGGTGAGGGGGGAATGTTGGAGAGGCAGCCTCGACACTGTGGCCAAAACACTGGAGTGTTACCAACACCTTCCCATCTGCCAGTCCCAAACACTGCGAGGGACCTGGGAAAATTAACTCCATCCCAGCCAGACCCAATCCGAGGGCACAGCGCCGCGGGATTCTCCTCTCAGCAGGGAAATCTTGCCACAGAGATAAAACAGCAGAGATAAACGACTGCTTTGCCACCGGGCTCATTTGGTGGCTGATGCTTAAAATGAAACAACCCACAAATTCACTCAGAGGCGCGTGGAAAGCAGGGAGCTGGGAAAAGCAACTCCTGAGCTCTTCCCTTGCTGATTCCAGGGGCTGGTTTGCATTGGTAAAGACAGACTAAAACCTGGGATGTGACATCCCTGCAAGATCAGGTCTTAGGGAGATGAGACAACCAAAGCAGAGGGGCGCAGGGTCGCTGTTGCTCCCGATTGTTGCTGCCCGCTGCTCAGGCACGATCCAGGATCAGCATTTCCGAGCGAGCCCGGATCTGTATTTCCCTTAATGTGCCACTGGCTGCTTCTCCTGACCTCTTCCACGCTGCCTATTACCTCAGCTCTGCTTCCCCTCCCTTCTGATCGAATTACTAAAGCTCACAGTGGAGTCTCTTGGCTCAACAAAATTTAATGACAGTGACAACAGAGGAGGATAATAAAGATAAATCAGCTGCTCCCAGGAAGGAAAGATGAAGTAAGAACAGAGTGAGTTAGAAGGATACACCACGAAGTGACCCTGGTGTGTGCACGTCCCTCATAAACCCTTTTCTCTCACCATCTGTGGCTTTTTCTGCTTTTTGGGGGATTTGACAGGGAAGAGCAGAGAGCAGAGGGGACCAATGTACTGGAGAATTCTGCCTGAGGCGTGTGCTTGCCGTGGAATGTGGGGCACATCACCACCTCTTCTCCATCTCCTCCCCAGGCTGGAGGCTGAGAACAGACCAGGAGGTGTCTTTCGTTATGGGAAATTGTAACAAAGGTCAGATCTGGGGTTTTCACCTCACCCCCAGCCCTGTGTATTCATGTGATCCACAGAGTCAGTAAAGGGAAATGGAGTTTGTAAAGGAGCACCTTCATTCCCAATGCCTCTAAATCCCTGGCCACACCAAACTGTGTTAATCCCTGGCCACACCAAACCGTGTTAATCCAGACTTTTCTGACAAGATTTCTCATGGAAGCTGATGCAAGCAGAGCCTGCAGTGACTGTGACTACTGAAATATCTCCTCTGACATTCACCACGTTTCCAGTTGCAGAGCATTTCCTTTTTAATGATAATTCCTGGGAAAAAAAACCCCCCACCCTTTAACTGCAATCGAGTTCTTCTCCTCTCCCCTCCCACCAGGTTGTTAAATGTTTGCAGCGTTCCTCTAAACAGCGCAGCACAAAACAGTGAGCTGTAGTTGAGACCTCCTGCAAGCTCAATAAACTTAATGGACATCCTCAAGAACTTTAACTGGGAAGATTTAGTTCCCGAAGAAGAAGGAAACAAACAGCCAGAGCAGCTTTGTCTGCCTGTTGTCCCTCATTTTGCCAGAAACAGCTGTTCACGCTGGGATTAGCTCAGAGGTTTGTACCGAGCAGAGTCTGACTCACAAGAACAAAAACAGGAGATCATTACATCTCAGTGCAGGCTCCAACTGCTGCGGGCTGCACAGGGAGAGAGAAAATTAACTGGAGTGGGAGCTCAATCTGCAGAGACGCTGCACAACTGCTGCGGGTGACGGAGGAGAGGGAGAAGGGAGCACATCCAGCTCTGCAGGGCTGGGATGGAGCTCCAGCCAGAGGGATGGAGGGAGATGACTGCCAGGCTTCCCTTAATGCAGCCCCTTTGGTCAGGATTCATGTGAGGCAAATGCTCAGAAGAGGAGGAACAAAATTAATTATTTAATTTAACAAAGTCGCTACTTATGCAGAAATTCCACTTCCCTCCAGACAGTGAGTGATGGGAGCAATTTCCCCATCTTTTTGAGACAGGTGGCAGAGTATTCACCCTCACATGAATTTCACTTTGAAGGATAATCTCTGAGTTAGATTAGGGGCGTTATTTCCACACCTTAGTGCAAGGTGCCCCTGCCCATGGCAGTGGGGCTGGAACGAGATGGTCCTGAAGGTCCCTTCCAGCCCAAACCATTCCACGATTCCATGAAAATGGGTGGTCTGGGTTAGGAAGTCATGTTGGACAAATTATAAGCATTAAAAAAAATGGGCAGAAACACAAGACAGCATCGAGTGAGGGCTCTCCATCCTCAGCTTATTATTGTTATAAACGAGGAACCAGCACCCCTCGACCCAACAGGACAATTTAATAGCATTTGGAATATCAGAACGCACCTACTGATTTAGCAACAACTTATTTTCTTCTAATAACTTATTTTCTAACAGTGATGAAAGCTCTGGAGGGGGGGAGAGGCAAGCAGGAGGTTAAAAGGTTGCTTGGACAGTCTTTCACATTAAATCTGTGCCTGCAGCTCAGGGGCTCCTCTCTACTCATCCTTGTCAGGGGATGGTTCATGGTTGGAAACAGCTCTGCAGACTGTTCTTGTAAGTCCTGAGGAGCCCACAGGGCTTCACCAGACAGGCTCTCAGCCCCAGTTCAATGCTGATGTGAACTCAGGGTCACCTTTCTTTGTGTTTCTGTCTTTCAGGCAGGACTTCCCCCCAGCCCTTCAGCCCTGTACCATAACAAACAATGCCCCGAAATGCTCAGTAAGCCCATTCCTCCATGGGTAACTCATCATTGCCTGGAACAGAGCAGGCTGCACTTCCATCATCTCCTGAGGGCTGCTGCTAAGTTGGGTTGGTTTTTTTTTTTTTGCCTTATTTATTTTTGCACTACTCATCAAATAACTCAGTGCTGTCACGGCCCAGTGGCTGAACCACACAGCACCAAAATTCGCCAGAAATCCCTCCTGACAACAAGACCTAGAGCTGCTGCCTCAGGGTTACCTGGCACCTTGGCTGGCTGTAATTAATGCTCCTGAAGTCCTGGCTACCCTTCCACGTTGGCCAAAGACCCGGGGTTGTGTTTTACTGCTCAGCCCCACCGGTTCTGCCCTGTGGGAATGGATATTTATACCCTGGCACCATCTCTTTCTTCTCAAGTGGGGAAACAGATGAAAGATCACATTTCCCCTCTGTTAAGTCACCAAGTGTTATTTTGGGCACTTCTTGGAACTGATTCATTGTCATCTTGCAGAGTGAGGACGTTGGAAGGCTCTGCCATGTGCTGTATTGATCCCTTGACTTGATTAGTTGGTGTATTGAATACCCCTGCTTTTCTAATCTAATTAATGCAAGATAAATACTCCACGCAGGGGCCTGGAGTCACGTTCCAAGAGTAATCAGGGACTGGGACTGATTAAAACCAGAAGGCTTCAAGGATAATTTATGGACTACTTGACACTGCTGGCAGGTTGGGGTATTTTGGAGGGCTCTGTGTGGTCTCTGGCTCAAAATTGCCTCTTTGGAGGGCTCCACATCCAAATTCCCGCTCATCCCTCAGTAAGACAGCTTTGGGTTTGAAGGGATTTTAACCTCTGGGGGTGAGACACCAGCCTGGAGGTCAGGACATCTGGTTTCACATCTCACCAGCAGTGTGAGGACACTGTGCCAGAAAGGCAGACGAGTCACTTCATGTCTGACCTTAAAAACACCCCACCACATGTCAGGGTTTGATAAAGATACCCAGCACCAGGCGTGTGAGGACTTCACTCTTACTCGGGAATCTGTAAGGAAACAGAAATAAATTGCTGAGATGGAGCTCAGTTCCAGTTTGTCCCTGTTTCAAGCCAGATCTTGATGTTTCAGGGCAAATGAACGCTCTGGATCAAGAGGGGTAACTGGAGCAGGGAAGGTGATAGTGGTAATTAATGTCACAAAAATTAATTAATTAGCTCACTCCCACTAGGAGGGAAGTGAAACCATGACTGCTGTGAGGAACAGGGAAAAGAGGCAGTGGGGATTTTCACGCTGCAGATGCGGTGAGATCCTGGGGGTGAATTTGGTTCCAGTCACCTCCTGAGGTAAACCCTAACTCATATGGAAGGAAGCCTGGCTGGGGGGATTGTCGCAGAGGGTTCATCTTCCCTCTGCTCTGTGCTCCATCAGTGGTGGCTCTCGTGACACCCTGGCCGTGGGATGTTCATCCTCCCACACCTTGACGAGCACACAGGAGGAGAAGTGAGGAGAGGAATGGTGGGATTCCAGTGCTGTCTGTGGAGAAACTGCTCTGAAATGTCTCCAGAGTGCGGGACAAGAGTCTTCTGTGAGATGTGGTGGGCAGTGAGGGCTGGGCAAAGGTCCACCTGCCCCGACTGCAATTACCCCGTGGTTGGAATGGCGTAAAAATTTTTCCAGGGAATGGAGAGCCCGGGCACGGGGTCACTGATTGGAGCAGCAGGGCCATCTATTCCAATCCCTTCCTTTTGCATCTCAGTTTTCCCAGGCGAGAGCACAGCTCACGCAGCCAGGGGAAGGCAAGGGCAAGTTCAGCAGCCAGATGTAATTGCATTTTCCTCCACAATCGCCTCCAGGGCTGAACCACGGCCCTTCTGCGCCTGCCTCTCTCCTCACAATGCATCACAGAGAATTGGTGTAAAATCCAGTTAAAAGGCCACTCTCGGGTCTCAGCTGCTGCAGCACAAATTGCGGATGAATTTCCCCTCTCCCGTATCCGCCTGATGGGTTTTGTCACCCAGCCCCATATGGCTGGGTTGGGTTTCCCCTCTCAGCCTGGTCGTTGGTCTCTCCTCACAGCCCCTGTAGCTGCTCGTGAGCTCTTTCTGAGCAGGGCTGCACTTCAGGCTCCCTGTTTTACAGCAGTGTCATTACACAAGGATTTCTCTTCCTACACGTGTAAAAGGGAGCCCGAGATTAATGGGGTGTTGGAGTGGATAATCACAAATCCAGCTGCCCCGAGGTAGCTGAGAGCAGAGATGGTGCAGGGCAGGGGGAAAAGGGTAGTGGGGCCTGAGGGAGCTTTGTAGGGTACATTTATCACGCTGTTGGCAGAGAGATGCAATTTATATGGACGGGGCATAAATCCCGTTCGAGTTGCAGGAGGCTCCATACGGGCAGCTGAGCACCTGGGCCTGCTCTGGTGCTGGAGCCTGAAACGTGCTGCTGTGGTCATCCCGCCAGCTCTCTGCTGTTCCCTGTCCCCTCCCTGCAATTCCTCTTCCCTTTCTCATCTTGGTGATTTCCATTCTCAGCCCTCCTAAGAGCCAGCCCCTCTCCCAGGCTCTGTGGGTGCAGGTGAGCAGGGAGGGCACTCCCTGCGCTCTGCTCGCTGGGAGACGTCTCTGCTGGACTTACTGAATTATTGGGAATAATTGGAGTCACTGGATTATTGGAAAACCTCTGCTTTCTCCTTGCCAAGCTATTCCCCGGGAGCAGATTCTGCTCCAGGGATTGCTCTCAAAAGGCTTCACAGAATCCCAGGAGGGTTTGGGTTGGAAGGGACCTCAGAGCCCATCCAGTGCCACCCCTGCCATGGGCAGGGACACTTTCCGCTATCCCAGGCTGCTCCAAGCCCTGTCCAACCCAGCCTTGGACACTTCCAGGGATCCAGGGGCAGCCACAGCTTCTCTGGCAATTCCAGCCCAGCCCCTCCCCACCCTCCCAGCCAGGAATTCCTTCCCAAGATCCCATCCATGCCTGCCCTCTGGCAGTGGGAAGCCATTCCGTGTGTCTTGTCCCAGGTCCTTCACCAGCTCTCCTGGAGCCCCTTTAGGCCCTGGAAGGGTCTCTGAGGTCTCCTTGGAGCCTTCCCTTCTCCAGGCTGAGCAGCCTGGCAATAAGGATGCTGTCATAGTGGTTCTTGCTGGGTTTCATGCTGCACCTCCCTACCCTTCCCAAAAATCTACCAAGCATATCTCCCCTACCTCATTAATTTTCCTTTTAACATCTGGTGGGAAGGCTTGTTTGCTTTTTCACCATCCTGAAAAAAACCCCCAACTTTTCCTTTTGGTTTTACGTTCCGGAACACAGAGGAGCAATTTCTCCACTATTCTGTCCCTGTCACCATGCAGTCACTCTTCCCTGGATTTCAGCCATCCTTTGTGCACCCCCAGCTTCCACTTCCAACTTAACGACCACAAATTCGTTATTCAGAGCCGGTCTGCAGGCACACACACACACACAGAGGGGTCCCAAGAACTTGGAATAAGCCTTGGAAATGAAATAATAAGTAGAGACACCCCTCCCTTCCTCACACATGCTACGTGTTGCTCCAGCAAACGTTGAATAAATCACTGAGCTATGGGGTAATAAATCTTTCATGAGATTAGGACCATCTGAACTTCAGCGATTGTGTGGGGAATGTATAAATTTCACATGCAGATATAGAGTGAAAAAAAAAATAGAAAGAATCTTTAGATTAGTTATTAACTTTGGAAACACTTGATGAGTTTTGATTCATTAAGTGTTTCAAAGTCTTGTTAATTTAATAAGTACCGATGAGGCTGTAATGTAAGACAACAATCAGTAATTTGGAGGGGGGAAATAATAAAGTAGTCATTACACAGCAGAATGTTTAATCAAAGAATGTGGAAACTTACAGTTTCACATTAATTTGAAAAGGTTGGAGATTTAAAATTAATATTAGCTCTGACACAGGGAGGCTTTCTCTACAAGCAGATAGGGTTTATATAATTG
The DNA here is from genome assembly GCA_013397975.1 of Machaerirhynchus nigripectus. Classification (NCBI taxonomy): domain Eukaryota; kingdom Metazoa; phylum Chordata; class Aves; order Passeriformes; family Dicruridae; genus Machaerirhynchus; species Machaerirhynchus nigripectus. The sequence goes on along the minus strand of VZRQ01001703.1, from coordinate 679,824 downwards.
CTTAGAATTAAAATGCCTGTAAATTTAATGGCTTCACCTCTTTAACTGGATCCTCAGGCTCTATAGGTAGAATAGAAACAGACCTAAACCAGTCATGGTCCTCCAAATCCATTTGGAATTTTGACAGCAAACCTCAGGCTTTGGTGACCTTCTGGTGTCCTGTGCTGGAATGGAAAGAGCTCCCAGGGAATTGAGACACCCCAAGGAAAGCTCAGCTAACCTGTGGCCACCATGGAAACGTCTCTTGTTGCCCAGAGAAGCTGTGGCTGCCCCTGGATCCCTGAAAGTGTCCAAGGCCAGGTTGGACAGGGCTTGGAGCACCCTGGGATAGTGGAAGGTGTCCCTGCCCATGTCAGGGGGTGGAACTGGTTGTGTTTTAAAGTCCTTCCCAACCCAAACCATTCTGGGACAATTCTGTGATGATGATTTTCATCTGATTTGTTACCTGAGACTTCACTGGCACCCGATGGAGAGACAGAGTTATTTTTATGCTGTGACCCCTCTCACTTCCTTAGGTGCCTGTACCAGGGTTCCACTAATCCTTCCCTGGATCCTTCCCAGGATCCTTTCCCCCCATGCTGCCTATGTCTCTGTGCTCTCCGAGGAGGGAGCATGGACAGCTTGTTTACACAGCCACGGGCATTTCACACATCCAGTTTTATCCCACGTCTGTGTCTGCCTGTACCTGCGAGTGTGTGGGACGTGTCACTGCCTGCGCCTGCCTGTAGGATGGAGAGCAGAAATCCAGGTGGGCATCGGTGCCCAGTGCCCAGCTTCAAGACAAAGAAAAGTCATTGCATAACTATTTCTGGAACAAGGGCAGCTGGATGAGTTCTTGGAGCTGTTGATGCTTCACCTTTTTCCGGGCAAGCCCCGTAATTCTAAGACTTACTATTTTCACATTTCTCCTCATCCTGACAGGGTTCATTCCACCCGTGACTCTTCATTTGGTGTGGTTCTGTAGAGGACAGGGTGACACCCTCCAGCTAAGCAGAATGGGAGTGATGGTCTGACAAGCAGCAGGAGCAGATAAATGTGATTTAATTTGTCCTCTGTCTGGACTCAACTTAGGTAAGCAGGACAAATCTGCCCAGACACAGTTTGTCACTCTTTAAGTGTCTGTCCAGGCTTTCTCCTGCTCAAGGGCAGCAGGAGCAGGGAGCAGTCTCCTCTCACTCTCCTCTCACAGCCGAGCTGCTGGAAAATCCAGTTGGGATTCAGCTTGGATCCACCCTTAGCAGGCTGGAAAGGTGGCCTCATTAGATGGATTTCAGGCCTGTGTGGGCTCAGCTTTGCTTTGCTGCTGCTGCTCGTGTCCTGTGGGACTGCTGGATGTGGAAGAGAGCTGACTTTGGGAAAACCAGAGCAGAAGCCCTGCCTGGATTTGCGAGGCTCTGCTTCCTGCAGGCAAACCATCGGCTCCGGGATTTTTCCCTCTGCAGAAACTCGGTGTATTTCTGCTCTCCCTGGGAGATCTTCATTGTACTCTGGGAAGAGAAAAGCCTGGACAAAACAAAGTTGGCCTGTTTGAAGGAGTCAGTCTGTTTGGAAAGGAAGAGTCTGTGTTTTTGTGGAGTTCAACCACTTTGGAGAACAACCACCCTCTAAACACATTTATTTTGCATTTCGGATGCATATTTTGTCCTGCAGACTATTGTTTGAAGAGATGTTGACTTTCCCCTATTTTATATATAGCAGTTCATTTATTTCCCCTCCTTGCAGAAGACTAAAATGAAATTATTTTTTCCTTTACAGACCACTTGAACCATTCTCATTGTTGTTTTTCTTCAATGTCCTTCTGGCAAGAGGAGGGGGAAAAAAAAACCCCAGAAATATCCAAATTTCAGTTTGATGCCAGTTCATAGATTTATTCTGAGGACTGGCAGACATAACAAGAGAAAATTTGTTTAGTATAATTTTTTTTCCCTAACTTCTACCCTTGTACATCTTCAACATTCTCTCAGTTTTTGGGATTATTTCCTGTGCCCACTGAAGGCTTTTGCTCTGTATTTTTGACCCAGTTTCCCTTGGGTTGACAGGTCATGCTTTTAAATGATCCCCGTTCTTCCAAATAAAGTCCTCACTAAGATTATTTTTTCAAATGATTGTTTTTATCATGTGCTTTCATGGCACCAGGAGATGAATAACGATAAGGAGGCAAAGACACCTAATATTTATAAGATTATTGCAAGCTACCGTGTGTCCTCAGGCGGTTTTAGTGCTCAGCAAAGAGATTTATTTTGGGGTGAATAGTAGTTTCCAAATATATCTATGTGGAGGGATGGATCATTTGCAAGCTCTACTGATCTTCCCACAAAAAAAAAAAAAATAGGAAAGGAGATTTTTTCCGAGGAGAACTGGATGTGTGATTTTCACGGCGTTCCCTTGATGCGGGGATGCGCTTTGTTCTTCCCGTGATATCCATTAATTCCACGCAACCCTCAGGTAAACTGGAGGGCAGGCAGCCTCCAGTGCTGACCTGCAGCATCACAGCTCCTGCCAGATTCTGGGCCAGGGAGGGAAAAGGAGGGGGATGAGATGAATTGTAATGAAATTTGTCATTTTCCTTTGTCAAAAGTCCCGAGTCCTTCTACGACAATGGAGTGGGAATGAAAGGACTGGCTTTGAAGAGGGAGCATAAAGGTACAAAAGCCTGTAATGACCATGGACACAGGGAAAAACGTTGATGTAGGTGAGGAAAGATGAAACTGATGATTCCTGAAGTGAGTTTGATCAGAAAACTGGCACAGAAGGAGACCTGGAGGGGCTGGGAGTTGGGTTCTGTGTGCGTGCACATGCTGGGCTGTTGGCGTGTGTGTTCAGACACCTGGTTCAGCAGCAAGTTGTTACAAGAGTTATTTTGAGGTTGGAGTTGATAATTTAATTTCTTCTGCTGTTTTATTTCATTTGTGGGGGGAAAAGGAGCGTTTTTCTGCAAGGGAAACTCTAAGCACAGAGTTTTCTCTGGTCTGAAACTGAATTTTTAGAGCCTTGTCTGTACAGCAAATGGTCAGACTCAGACAGGGAAAACTCCAGGTTTGAGTCAAATTAAAGAGCGGGAAGAAAGGTCTTGGAATGCTGCACTGGCCACCTGCAAGCTCAGAGAACTACTTTTATTTTTACTTTGAACTTTCTTTAAAAATTATGGAAGTTACTATAGGGATAGAAAAGATGGGAATAGGTTAAAAAATGTTACAGTAGTGCAAAACACTCTTCCCATTTACCTGTTTCCATGAATTCATCAGTGCAAACCCATTGGTAAAAATTGATGATGGTGTGCATGGAAGATGTTTTCAGCAGCAGATGTCAGACTGTACCACAGAATGACGACGAAAACCCAACTTTCCTGGCTGTTTTGGGAAGCTCTGGTGCCCAATCCAGAGCCTACTTCAACCTCAGCTCCTTGGCTGCCCTGTGTGATGTGGGGGGAGCACTGTCCTCCCTCTGGCACTATTTCAGGGTGAAATCTTGTTCCTGTAGCCAAACTGTTTGTGTCCCTGACTGGTGTTTGTCATCCAAAAAGGTCCAGTTTCAGGGAGGGATGGGCAGTGATGAAGTTGTTGAGAGTTGTGTCTTGCACCCATAGAAAACACTTCAGAAAGGAGGAGCTCAGATCCTGCAGCAAAGAGGTGGAGGAAGGAGCCCTCAGGTGACAATGACAACTTTCAGTGATGGGGAGTCCCCAGGGAGTGTCTTCACTGACCAGTCCAGGTCACAGCTCAGGGATTCCTCGCGCAGTGGGGAAAGTGAGGGTGGAATGAGAGGGATGGAAGCCCTTTGTGTATGCCTGGTGATGGATCTACAGGGAAATCCTGCAGCTTGTCTGGATGGAGGACGCTCTGACCCCAGAATTCTGAGGGATTCATCCAGCACTCAAAGTACCAGGCAGAGCCAAGAGCTGTAAACAGCCAGGAGCTTTCAAATCCGCCATTTCCCCACCACCTTCCCAGGAGGGATAGCCCAGACCGTATTTTGGCAGGAACGGGGCTGTTTTTATCTCTCACACCAAAGGACTTGGCTCTTTGACCTTTGGGACGCAGCCTGAGCCGGCTGGGATGGGGACAAGGACATTCCCAGTGGTCTGTGCTTGGCCATAGCGTGGAATTCGGGATGCTGCGGTGAGTCAGCGGCAGCAGCAGCAGCGCTGCTGATGGGGAGGCTGTTCCTGGGAGTGTTTGCAAAGCAGAGGCTGGCCTGCAATTCACTCCATCTGTTGCAGAAGCACGGACTGTGCTGCCCATGCCATTTAATGCCAGGGATTTCACACCGAGCTGAGCAGTCCTGGTTCACTTTCCAACAAACTGCAGAAGCCTTTGCAGGACAGCTGTCCCAGAGAGAGCATCCTGCTGAGTCCTGGATGGACACACGGACCTGGCCAGCCTGGCAGACGGGTTTCTTGATCAAACCCTGCAGGAATTTCTCAAATCCCTCTGTAGTCCCAAACCATATTTGACACACCAACTGTGATAACGTGAAGGGACAGTCAACAACCCAGCCTGCTGCTCCTCAGTGCTGCCAGACCCCGCAAGCAGCAGAGAAATGTCAGAATTCTCTTCAAACCAGCCACTTGCTTCAGGACTGTTTCTCTCTATTCACCGTCCTGGGTGCCAGAGTCTGGTGTTCCTGGCTAATTGTCCATCTGAAAGGGTCGTCAGGGTTGCTGGACTGGATGTTGGGTGTCTGATTGTGGCCCAGGCAGCACATTTTGGGGGCTGATATCCTACCCTGCTCTGAGATACTCCATAGACCATAAGATGGTCTTATTTTTGTGAATTTTTAATTCCCATCCATGGTATTCCTGGCTTTATCCATGACTTAACCTCCCTTGCTCCACCGTCTCTTTTTACCAAACAAAGGTAAATTAAACAACCCTCAGTCACCATTTTCAACCTTCCACTGTTTTCCCCCCATTTCCTGGGAATCCTGCTGAAACCCTGGGATGTGCATGGATCCTACGGAAGAGACCCCTGCTCTCTCCCGATATTCCACACATCATCTGCTACTAAACTTCATCATTTTCCTGTGGAGCACCTCAGCCAGGAAGGGATTTTAAATCTGTTGATGCTGCACCTGTGGAAGGGCTTTAATTCTGCTCTTGCTGGACAAGTCCATCCTAGCAGCACGTGCCAAAATGCCATGCAGCAAGCGCTTCCTGTGAATAATAATGAAGAAAACCAGGAATAAACAGCCTGTGTATGCCACAGGAAAACATGGGGGGATTTTACTACATCTACAAGTCAGATAATGTGTTTAGAGAAAATGAGTTAAATGGAAGTATGACCCTGTAGCAGATCTAATAATCAGCTTAAATGTCTGCAAAAGAAATGGAAAAAAACATTGTGGATATTCAAGTCTAACCCAAAACCGTGCCTGATTTATTCAATTTTGAGTTGATCCAATAAAAGGTGGCAATTTAATCCATTCTGTTCCCTTCCATTAAAAATTTATACACAAAGACACAGATAGAGAGGAGCACGAGATGGGTTGGAAATGGTTGGTGAGCTTGAGATGGGAGTTGGACCTACATAGTCTGAGTTCCTCTGGACATCCCTGTGGCCTCTGCTAGAAAAGGTAATTTCTGACAGTAGAGCATCAATCCTTCAGGCATTGTAGGAGAAGAAGACACTCAGGAGGTGAGGAATGAGATGGAAGTGAGGGATGAGATGGAAGTGAGGCAACTAACATTGCCAGGGTAGGGTGACCACCCAGCTGCTCTGATCACATGCACAGCTTTGTCTCCTGCTATTTCATTTTTGTTACTTATATTTACATTCATAACTTCTTTTACCTGTTTTTTTTTTTCCTGTCCTCCTGCCTCCCTCCATGGCTCATAACAATTTTTTGGAAGGAGTGAGACAGAGAGTGAAGGTTCAGAGTGTCTCATGCATGCAGAGCTTTCCAGACTGCTGATTTTGCCATCCCCATCCCGGAGATGAGATGCAAGATGGATCTTCTTTTCCCTTGACTTGTTTGACAAACTTAATGTGCAGCTGCATAAAATATTTTCCCTCCAGGCAGTGGAAATGTCACGCTGTGTCTCTGTTGGTGACATGGGCGTATTTAAATATTTCCTACCAGACAGGACTTTAGGGAACTTTGTCCTGTCAACTGTCCCCCAGTGTGGGACACTGCACGGATCTGGAGCACGCTGCACACACATGCCTGGCACAGGGGGTGATGCAGCACTGTCTCTAATGTGTGGTTGTATTATTATTATTATTATAGAATTCGTGGGATTGAAGCACACACCTCAATCTAGGTTACAAACAGAGAGTCTCCTATGAGGACAGGCAGAGAGAGTTGGGGTGTTCAGCCTGGAGAGGAGAAGGTCTGCGGAGAAGTTAGACCTCCGTCCCATGCCTAAAGGTGCTCCAAGAGAGCTGAAGAGGGACTTGGAACAAGGGCGTGGAGTGATAGGACAAGGGGGAATGGCTTGATATTGACAGAGGGAAGGATTAGTTTGGGTATTGGGAAGCAATTCTTGGCTGTGAGGGTGAGGAGGCCCTGGCACAGGGTACCCAGAGGAGCTGTGGCTGCCCCTGGATCCCTGGCAGAGCCCAAGGCCAGGTTGGATGGAGCTTGGAGCAACCTGGGAATGGTGGAAGTGGTCCCTGACCATGGCAGGGGGGTTGGAACTGGATGATCAGTAAATTCTCTTCCACCCCAAACCACTCCACGATTCCATCCGTGCGTGAGCCAGGACACGCATTTGGGAAAACACGCCGGGCAGAGGCTCCGCAAAACACGGAGCACAAAAAGGCTGCAAAACGAGTGAAATACAAGCAAAACGCTGCTGGGGCTGTGTCTCCCCAGGCATCACAAGGACCTCACCTCGCTGACCCCCTACACCCACACCCTGCTCCAACACCCTTCCAGCACATCCCGGCGCCACGCGCTCCGCGGCGCGGCGGCAGAGCCTCCTCACGGCCCCGCGGCCCGTCCCGCGCCCCGGCCTCCCCACGCCCGCACAGCTCTCCCCACCACGTCTTTTCCTGGAACAGATGCTTGCTGCACACGGATCCATATCCCCAGCACCGTGCACGGAACGGGCACGTCAGGCTGGGCAGAAGGGAAGCGCTGGCTCCTTTATCCTCTTTTCAGAGGAGTTGCCTTCCCAACGTCAGCTCGGTTCTCTTGGATGGGTTTTCTGGGAAGGATGAGTTTTCCACGCGTTACAGATGTCAGCTGATGTTGTGGGGCACGTTCCTTGTTGTTCCTTGAATTGCTGCCCCCGAAAAATTGGTTGTCTTGGAGGTGTTTTCACGCAGAAGTAGAGATTTTGAGCCTGGAGGGGAACACATGAAAAGAAACCCATAGGGGAAATGGTGAATCATGCATTAAAATATGCCAGGAGGTGGGGATTTCATTTTAATGCTATGGGACAACATGCACATGCCAGTGCTTCCAGGATGGCCAGAAATGCCTGATTTGCCCAAAGAATCTTGTTCTGTTGTCTCTTCTGATTCTCTTCTGATCCTTTAAGCAGAAGAGAACTGGCTTCCTCTCTTGATGCCCAATACCCATTTGAAAATAGTGTAATCACACAGTGCCATGCTGAACTTGGGCTCCCAGATCCCTCTTCTCCCCAGGGAATCAGTGTCAAGCAGCTCAGGCCAAGAGTTGAATGGAATCTTCCATTATTTTCTCATGAAAAAGTAGAGTAAGAGATGTTCAAAGCACTCCTAGGTGCCACACTGAAATCCAGACATCCTCAGACACTTGTAATTTGTTCCAGGGTTCATTTTTAAACTGGTGTGTTTGGATCTGCTCAGCCTCTCATATGGTGCTGTTCTATTTATTTATTCATCGTTTCTATGTCTGTTTAGCTGCTGTTGGATGATGCAGAGTAGTAGCTCAGCTAAAAAACCACAAAGTTTTAAACTGAAATAAAAGTCAACAACATGCTCTGGTTGAAATACGTTAGTTAAAATTAAATTTTGGTTGAAATATGCTAGTTTAAATTAAATTCATGTAAAGCTTGTGGGTAGGCAAGTCCAAAGTCTAACTTAGCTTCTGTGGACACATAAACTGGTGGTTTTGGATGAGCACTGAACTCAAATATACAATTTATAGTGCTTAAGTTTTCCCCACAGTGTGTGAGCCCTGGTGATGAAAGTCACATTTTTACTATGTTGTAAGAGGAGAAACCAATGAAAATTGAGGTTTGAGACTCAGTGCACAGAAGAACAGAGTTTTCCTTTGATTTTACTGGTTTATGATATTTTTACCAAACGGAATAAATGGAAATAAAAGGAAAGCAACACAAGCAAACCTTTTCCTGGGGTGGGGACTGCAAAACTTGTGCAAGCAGCATCTGCAAAAGCAGCCCCGCAGTTTTTACATCTTGTCACCAACACCTAGAGCATTTCAGCATTTCAGAGCTGGCTGTAACATGTTCCTGGGGGAATAAACACAAGGATAGAGCAAAACCAGGGATCTAAATATAACTCCAAGGAAGGAATGCAGGAGCTGCAACTTGTCAGGTACTTTCTCTAATGAAGGCTGATCTGTGAGGAGTTAGCACCAGGGAAATCTGCACACCAGGTGCTCCATAGTCCGGGGCCGGGGAGTTTCGACTCCAAAGTCCACCCAGTGCCAGCTCTGTGGGGCACTGAGGTGTCAGGAGAAGTTCTCCGCAGCCTCTCACCACTGTGGGTCTGTGGTTTAACCAGTCCAGGACTCAACCAGCCCTGACTAACGATGCGCTGATGTGGGTCTGAACACTTCTCCACAGCTTAATCTTAATCTTGATTCTAGCTTTGTGGCCAGTTTAGGTTCAAGTCAATGAGCAAGATCTGATTTGTTTCTCCTGGAGATCGTTAATGGACAGCTTTTTGTGGGGGAACTGTTGTTTGATGATCAGTGAGCTCTGGAATTCAGCAATAGGTAGGAGACAGTTAAAAACTCTCCCATGGCAGAAGGAAGTCTGGTTTTACTTAGACCAGAAAAGAGACACCACAAAATCAAAATTACAAACCCCCTTCTGCCAGTGGAACAGATGTGGCCCAATTTCCCAGTGTGCTGAACGAGCTTGGTGGAAATGCAGAAAATCGGGTCAATGGTTAATTTGCATCCTTGGACCTCACTGCCTCACTGACCCCTGGCCTTCAGGCCTTGCTGGTGCTGTCTCCAGCTCTTTACCCTCACCTGATGCTCATCTCTGTTTTTTCCTCTCGGCCTGCTCTGTGCCTTCTTCCCATCCTCCTGGATCACGTATCCAAAGGTTCCCCGTGTCTCTGCCCATGGTGGAGCTGGGTGATCTCTAAGGTTCCTCCCAGGCCATTCTGTGATTCTGTGATAGCCCAGACAAGTGATCCGCTAAGCTTGGTCTTTTTGAGTTCTGGGGTGGGATCAGCCACAAGGAAGTGGATCCAGGACAAGCTGGGTTACAGATGTTTTTTCCATGCAGCATCTCATTCCATGTCTCTCCAGCTGGCTTTCAGCAATTCCTTGCAATTGTACACTCGCTTCTCTAAGTTAATGTCAGTGATAAATACCTGATAGGCAGCTTAACAGGGAATCTGTTAATCAGGTAAATAATTGACTAATGCCCAGGGTTCTCGGAGGTCTTGCTGGGATTGCCTCTGTGTGGGGACAGAGAAATTCATGCCACCAACAGAATCCTTACCTGGCATGGAACTGTTTATTAGAGCAGGCTCAGGATTATGAAACATAAATTGCTCCTAATTTCATCAGCTTTCTCTGCTGCCCCAGGAGCCTTTCCTTGTTTGTCTTGCAGACTTTGTTATTTAGCCAGACACTGATCAGGTGACGATGAGATAATTTCTCAGTATCAAAATTAACAAATCAATTAATTAAAAGGAGACCTAGGACTTCCTTTGGCCAGCAGTTCTCCTCCACTTTGCTGAATTGGAACTGAAATCACTGCCAGCTTTATTTGTGCAGGGTTGTGTGAGTTATCTGGGCAGCATTTGCCCTCTTGGGAAAATTACATTTGTTTGTATTTGCTGTGCTTTTCCAGAAGTCCTCCAAAGGTTTCTTTGGGAATATGAGCCAGGTCCAGATGAACAAGCTGAATAGACAAGGTTGTCCCAGCCAGCTGGGGTCCAGGTGTTTGCTCACTGTCCCCTGCCACTGACCCTGCTGTCACCACCTAGTCCATGTAAATTGTGGTTATTTTCCATTCAGAGGCAACTGGGAGAGTGTTCTGGAGGATGTTCATCTCCCAAACTTGCGGGCTCCTGTGTGGTGCTGCCTGCCCACGGTCCCCATTCCCCATCTGCTGCACAGCCTCCCATTATGCAAATGGAGGCAGCTCGCTTCCAGTTTATTCCTTAATTTAATAAATGTAATTTAATAAATCTTAATGCAATACATTTCTGGTGAATGAAAGGACGGCTGAGTGCATAAAACAGCATCAGCTGTCAGACAGCCCGAGTGTTCTCCAGGAGCTCAGACTGCTCGGGGGATTGTTTCTTTTAAGAAGACTTTGCCAAATCAGATCTGTAGCCGTGCCTGGGCCTTGCTTTTGATCATGGCCAGGAGGAAAAATGAACTGACCCGACACTGAAATGGAGCCAGAATAAGGAGGAGACGGCTGGAATGAGCAGGGTTTGTGTGCAGTGTGACACTGGATGTGGTTTTCTGGCTGGGACCACAGTGTCACATCTCGTTGATCTCCTCTCTGCCCCTGCACAAGAGATTCCAGCTCAGTTGTTTCACCCCTGCTTGTCAGTGAAAGCAGAAGTGGGTGGGAATTGCATTTATCCCCTTCTGCAGAATTAATGTCCTGGTGCATCCCACCTGGGTTTGGATGTGCAAGGCACCAGGGGAAGATGTTTGAGAGGATCTTCTTTTGGGGAATGAGCCGAGGCAGTTCAGCCTGGTGATCCCTTTTTCCCAACAATACCCACAGGATCTGATAAGGCTTCAATAGTGCGAGGTGGGAGTGGACTGTGGTAATCTCCTAACCAAAAAAACCCCAAATCAAACCAGAGACTTCCCTGAATGAATTCCTCTTTAAAACAGAGCAAAGGGTAAGAGGGGCTCAGGTCTTTTTAATGTGTCTCCACCGAGGGGACACATCAAGGTGTCCATTCTGGGCTAGAAAACACCTACTTGAAGGCCAGCAAAATTCTTGTCTCGAGAGCCAGCTCAAGTGAGGTTTGAAGTCCAAATCCAAAGGCATCCTGAAGAGGAGGCTCAGCATTTAAGAGATTGTGACATCTTGCATCAAGGCACCCTAGAGGAGTTTTAAGGTTTCTGCAGAGGGGGCTTTGCTGACACCACTGTACGTTTGGATAGTAAAACAATCCACATGCTGATAACCAGAAAAATGTCTAAAAATGGTAAAAACTACCATCCATAAGTAAAATTTCCCTGCCAAGTATCAAGGATATATACCTCAGCTGAAGCAGGAAACCAAGACCGGAACTGAACTATTGAAACGTCGACAAAAGCAAAGAGGAAAAAAAGCAATTAGTTGGAATCTCATTATTTGGATGCCATTCCTGCAAGGATAATTATTCTGACCTGTCCTGTATCATGATAACCTCACGCAGAAAGGTGGAAGAGTCCAACTTTTCCCCATTTTTCTCTTTCTTTTTTCGTTTTTTTTTTGCATCATTATCATTAAAAAAACCCCAACAAAAAACTGCCCTGCCTTCATAAGGAATCTTTGGGTCAAATGTTCAGCCACTTGAAAAAATATATAAAGTAAAACACATGTATGTGCTGTGGAGGCAGTTGCTGGGTGATGAGTTACATATGCAAAAAACCCAGAATCCAAATGCAAAAGGAGGCTCTGGAGGCACCAAAAAAGACATATATTTTTGGTCACAGAGACAATCGTGGGTTTTTTTTTTTCACCTCATTCAAAATTTTTCACGAATGCATTCATCTCCCTCTTAATATCAGTGTTTTATTTATAGACAAAAATTGACTGTCCTTGTTCGGGGAAGACAATGAGACCAAATTTACGCCAGTTCTTACTCTTTTTCTCTGTTTTTTGGGTAAGAAAAAAATCCTGTGTCTCTGTGTAAATGTATTAAAGTGAAAAAACCAAACAAACCCAAACCAGAAAAAAACCAAACCAAACCAACGAAACCCAGAAACTCTTTAGATTTCTTATTCTATAGAATCAAAGAATTGTTTAAGTTGGAAAAGACCTCCAAGATCATCAAGTCCAACCATTAACAAAGCATTGCCAAGGCCACTACTAAACAATGTCCCCAAGTGCCACGTCCGTAAGTCTTTAGACATGGAAGAGCCATTATTCCACCTGCCAGGCCCTTGTTGGGCTTTGGGGTTGTTAGGAAGGTAAAAGAGAAAATTCCTCTCCGTCCTGAGTCTGAGTGTGTGGGAGGAGTGTTTGAGAACTCCTATTTCAGGCCCAAAGCTCCTTTCAACCATCCGGCAAACCCTCGGCCTCTTCCTGCAGGTGCCTCCAGCAAAACTTCCATGGTAAGCACGGGGAATGGAGTGCCTGGCTAATATTGGCAGCTTGGAAGGGCCCTGAGCACAGAAATCCACTCTGGAAAGGAGACCACAGCAATAGGGACCATCTGTGGAAGAGCAGAGTCATCCTCCCTTGCAATCACTCAGCGCTGTGAATTCCCAGAAAATTCCTCCTTGTGCACCAGGCTCGAGCGTTGGGAGAGGACACGTGGGGCTGTGGGTGGCTGAAAAGCACACTGACTTCCAACAGCTGGCATTCCCGCTGCCACCCACAGTGGAAAAAGGGCAGGAGATCTGTGTTTGGAAAAACACCAGGCCCTGCAGTGACTGCCAGGAATCCGCCTTGTTCCCGTGGTCCAGCTTGTCTCCAGTGGGGTCTTACTGACGCAGGATTGGGTTTTCCCTGTCCTCCTGCACCCTGAGTCACTCAGGGAGTGTTCCTGCCCCAAGTGGAGGCTCAGCTGGTCGAACTTCTCAAGCTTTGTATGGCAGAGCACTCAGATGGCCTTGTGAGGTTACAGAACAAAGGGATGCAGGTCCTGGAAGCTGCATCCAACAAGGGCTCAGCTGTGTGTCATCCATGCAGGGGAGATGCAACAAGAAGAGATGGGCTGTGAGAGGGAACTTATCACCTCAAATAACTCCTGAGGGTTTAGCACTAGAGGAAACTGCCAGAGATCCAGCCAGGAGCTGTTATCACCTCCGCTGGGAAGGTCTGGCTTGGCCCTTGCTGACCCCGTTTCTCTGGCAGCATCATCTGGGTGCTCATAAAGGTATCAGGGAGATAAAAGAGGCATCTTTGCAAGACATGTCTCTGTTGGCTGCCAAGGAAGCTCTTTTTCCTCACAAGAGCTTTGTTTTCTCCATCTGAGTCTGATTTTGTCTAACTTCCTCTGGTTTGGATGCAGTTCCCACATCCAGGATGCAGGAGTGGGAATGGAGGAAGTCTCTGGGCTGTTCTCAAATTTACCATCTCTCTCCTCTCGCTTTTTGGAACTGCTTTGTATGTTTCTCCTGGGTTTTTGCCCTGATGTGTGTCTGAGGTGGGGGTTACCATTTATTCCATTATATTCCAATTTATTATTATTTTCTCCCTGGTACCCTGCCTGATGTATCCACCAGGGGGGAGTGAGAGCCGAGGGGGAACAGCTTTGATGGATGAGACAATGTGTGTGTGTTCCCAGCTGCTTTTGGAGCTCTCTGAAGACAATTTTTTACCTGTCTCTCACACTTGGCCTTGCCAGACTTGGACTTATTTTGCAAGGGAAGATGCAGAAAGTCCTTGGCAGTTATGCATCAATGAAAGCAAAAAAAGGACAAAACTCAAGCTTTTATTTTAATTAGCCTTTTCTCAGGAGAGGCAAATTTATATAAATCCCCAGGGTTTGGCTCTGGTAATGAAGATTCCCAAAGGTCTCAGCCCCAAGTGCTGAGAAGTGTCCAGGGAAAGGGTCTGGGGTTGACAAGAGCAGTGAAATGCTTGTGTCTGTCTCGGATGGTTGGCGTGATCATGGCTTGCTGCTGCGGGCTGATCTCAGATTATTTAAGCTTTTTGTTCTCTCTGATGTCAGCGAGAGCAACCCTCTACATCCCTTTTTGGATCTGGACACGAAGGTGCCTAAATAATTGTCAAATTAGGCTTGGTTTGGCTGTGGTGGCCTCTCCAAGAGGGCCTGAAGTTTGGCAGGAGGTGGGCCTTGGGTTCTTTCTGAAGAAAGGTTTATCCATCATGGTACAGGAGCCAAGTACCTTTTGGGATACGCTGTATCCCAACCACCTTCTGGGCTGGAGCCTCTTTCCTCTTCCAGCTTTGGGCCTGTCTTGAAAAATGTTGGAATAGAAAGAAGAAAATCTCTTGAAGCAGCACATGTCCAAGTAAAAGTGGCTCTGGTGGAAATGGTGATGGATAATCACAACTATCCTAAATAACTTTTCTTTTCAAAAGCTCTGGTCAGGAGGTCACTGGTAAATCAAGTTTCAGCCAACATTATTTGTATAAAACAGGCTCCAGTTTTATTCATGTCCCTTTTATACCCCCTTGCATATCAATACAAAAGATAATGACACTGATGAATCTCGTCCAGTGGATGCAGGGAGGGGCCTGATGGGAAAAGGAGCCGTTATCTTTCCTTCCCTCCACACCCAGGTGCAACCTTCTGTCCGTGTCTCCGAGGGGCCCCCAGTGATTTATTGATACGGCAATCTGATTTTGGTAATTAAAATTGATTTTCAGCTTAAGCTTTGTAAATACAATGATCCATAACAAACGTGGGTCATGTTCTTGGGGTGGGAAGAGGGAATAAGGGGATGAGGATGACAGGAGGAGTGATGTGGATGACAAACAGCGCTGGAGGAGGAGAGAGGCAGGGTGAGGTCTGTGAGCTGGAGCAGGCTCCGCAGGGCATCCCATGAAAGCCTTGCAGAGTCCCTGGGAATGTGCTGATCCCGTTGTTGTTGGATGGCAGCAGGGCTGCCCTGAACTTGGATTCCAACGTTATCAGCTCTGGAGGCTCCAAGGGCAGCCATGAAAAGCAGCTGGAGCTGGGAGCAAAGTGTGGCTTGCTACTGAGGTATGGTGTGGAAAAGGAACACAGGGAGCAGCTGGCTCCTGGGAAGAGCTTGGGGGACGGTGACATAAATCCAGTCACTCAGATCTCCTCCTGTAGCCTCTTCTTGACGGAAATGCACAGACCTCAGAGCGGGCCCAGAGGAGGCCTCGAAGATGCTCCCTCTCCTCTGGAGACAGGCTGGGAGAGCTGAGGGTGTCCAGCCTGGAGAAGAGAAGGCTCTGGGCAGACCTGATTGTGACTTTTCAGCATTTACAGGGAGCTTATAAGAAAGAGGGAGAGTGGCTTTTTACAGGACACATCCTGATAGGAAATGGTTTAAAACTAAAAGAGGAGAGATTTACATTTGATGTTAAGAGGGAAGTCCTTGCTGTGAGGGTGGTGAGGGCCTGGCACAGGGTGTCCAGAGAAGCTGTGGCTGCCCCTGGATCCCTGGAAGTATCCAAGGCCAGGCTGGAGCAACCTGGGATGGTGGAAGGTGTCCCTGCCCATGGCAGGGGGTGGCACTGGATGATCTTTGAGGTCCTTTCCAACCCAACCCACTCCGTGACTCCATGAAATTCATCTCTAGCTGCAGCTGAGGGGCTGAGAGGAGAGCATCTCCTGCTGCAGGGCCCTGTGCCTGCTGCCACCACCCTCTCTGCCCACTCCTTGAATCATCCATCTTTCCCAAAACCTTTCCTCTTTCCCTGTGGGGGTGGCCTCTCCTGTGGCAAGGACAGGCTGTGCTTACCCTGCACGTGCACAAAAATCCTCTGCATTGAACAGGCTGTGTGGCAACAACACGAGCCAGAGGGATCTGTGCTCCTCTTGGCACTGATCTGGGTGAGATCAAACACCTTTTTCTGCTCATGCCTCAGTTTCCTCTCTCATTCAGGACAAGGAGAGTTGGTTTTCCTTCTGTGAGCAGCCTGTGCAGCCAGGTTGCCTTTGAACTATCCCTCTTACTGGAGGAGGAATGATCTCCCTGTGCTGTCCCCATCCTGGGGACTGATAAACCCAGCTCTGCTGGGAGATTTGCACCCTGCAAAAGGCTGGGAGCTCTCTGAAATCCGAGCAGAAGAGATCTCCAAGCCTGAAGCTCTCCACCTCCTTCTTCCCCAGGCCAAGCACTTAAATCGCTCCCTTTTGAGGCTGAGAGTGAACATGGCAAGCCAGCCCACACACTGGCTGTTTTCTGCTTCTGAGCCTTTCTTCTAAGCCAGCCCACTTGTGTAGCAGGGCCGCTTCCATTAGCTGATAATCTCACTGTACAACTTGTGCAGTTGCTTTTGGGAAATCTCCGTGCATGCCATCGATCACGTTTCCCTTGCCTACCTTGGCAGTAACGCTGCAGCTTCAAAGAGCTCCCCAACAAGTTAGTAAAGCAAAAGGCCTCCTGCTTGTAAATCCACGCTGGCTGTCTCCCCTAATCCAATTATGCTTTACAAGGTGCTTCCCTCACTAAATCCTGAAAAATTGTTTCTGATATTTTTACCCGCAATTTATGTTAAGCTCCTCGGTGTATAATTGCCTGTCTAATCGCGTGCTCCTATTTTTGAATAACGGGGTTAGGTTTGATATTTCCTCAGTTCTCCTGTGTCATCTGAGAGCTGCTAAAATGTTATTACTCGAGCCTTCACTCACGTGTGTGTGCTCGTTTCCTCCAGAACTGGTGGAGTTCGTGTACCTGAGCCATGTCTGCACTGATGGCTTTGGTTGTCATTAATGTCCACTCGTCAGCTGAACCCTCTTTTCGATTAGGAACGAGGGAGAAATGCAAGATGAAGTCACCCAAGTCCCACTCACAGTAGTGGTTCTGCTTCTACTAAGAGTATGAGAGGTGGGACTTAATTCAGTCTCCACCTTCAGGCACGAGGAACCTTCAGCAAAAGATGTGAGGCTTTGTGCTGAGGATTCTGCTGGCACAAACAAGAATTCCTATTCTTCTCTGGAGAAAATAATGCTCAGGGGAGACTTTGTTACACCCTACAACCACCTGGAAGGACGTTGTGGTGAGGTGGGCTCAGTGGGTCTGGCTTTTCTCCCAGTAAACTGACAGCACAAGAGGAAACAGCTTCAAGCTGTTGAATCCAGGGGAGGTCCATGTTGAATATTAAACAAAATTTCTTCAATGAAAGAGTTCTTAAGCATTGGAACAGGCTGCCAAAGGCAGTGGTGGAATCACCATCACTGGAAACATTCAAAAACTGAGCACATCTGGCACTTCACCCTGTGGTTTGGTGGGTATGGGGGTATTTTGATTGAAGGTTGGATTTGATGGTCTTGGAGACCTTTTCCCACCTTAACCATTCCACGGTAAGGAACAAAGAAATGGGTCTCCCACGCCCCACGATATGAAGGTTTTGCCACTCAAGTCTGGGATGTTTTTTTTGATTCAACAGGTCCAACACATAATGCCCCTGATGTAGGAAGGTGGGTTTGATTTTTGAGGACACCAGCAGGTAACAGGCAATATCAGAGGAGGGAGCTGTGTAGGAGGAGGTTTACTTGCTTGCCCTTTTCCTGTTTTCAAAGACAGCAGCGATTTCCCAGGCAAATGTCTCTGCCTGTGACGGTGGCATCAGCTGGGAGTATTTTTTACACAGCATTGGCAGGGAGTTCTGTTGAGATGTCACATCATCACACCACCAGGGTTTAGGGAATAATCCGTGATGTACCATCAGCAACACCACGGGTTTGAGCCAGATGAAGGAAAGTGGCATCCTCCCGCTGGCAGCCAGGCAACAAAAGGGATGGAGCTGCAGTGGGGGAGCAACATATGGTTTTGCACCCTAAATAGACTGGTCTTTTCAAACCAGCAGGAAGAGTGGTGGTTCCTCATGCTGGAATCCTTCCTAGCCAAATATCACATTTGCAATCCTCAGCCTTTCCTCAAAGTTTAACTGGGAAAAAAATAAAAGGAGGAAAGAGCAGAACAGCTTCCCTAGCAAATCCCCCTTTTGAGGCCGATGTTTTTAACCTCTGAAAAGGATGGAACAACTCCCCAGGCCTGAGCTCCCACAGGCAGGTGAGATCCTGCCACACAAACACCACTGAGGAGATTCCAGTTTCCAGTCCTGCTGGGTGAGGAAATAGTGGCTGCAGGGACACAGAGAAAACAAAGCAGAAAAGGTAAAAACTGAAAACCTTTGTTTTCTCAATCTGAGTCTGATCTTGTCTGACTCCCTCTGGTTTGGGTGCAGTTCCCACGTCCAGGATGCAGAGGAGGGATGGAGGAACACTCTGGACTTTTCTCAGAGTCACCATCTCTCACTTCCCTGTTTTTGGAACTTCTTTATATGTTTCTCCTCTTTTTCCCCCCCTTTTTAGCCAGTTTGTTAAAAGTGGAGCTGCAGTCTGACCCCCCTCCTTTCCCAGTAATCCGTGGGGTTTGTCCTGAGCTTATCAACATCCGGCAGCGAGAGGAGCTCAGGGATGCTCTGGGAATTCAGCTTTGTTTACCACGCCTGGGAATTCTTGTCTAACAACCAGGAGATGCTTTAATTTCCTTCCTTTTGGAGGACAGTTTGAAGAACATCTCTTGATCTCATGAAAGGTGAAAATTAATTGTCCTCCCTCACCATTTCTGCCTCTCAAAAGGTGAAATCCAGTTTTTCAGTGATCTCTTGTAACAGGGACAATGATTTCCCAAGCAGGGACAGGTTCTGCAGAGAGATCTCCCGGACTTCTGCTCATTAATGGTTTATTAATGCTGGTTCATATATATTTATCCAAATTATGATCTCTGGAGGATTATTCTGCCTCAGACCCTTCATCCCCTGTGCTTTGGGTCTGAGTTCCTTCTCACCTCCCACCCCTCCACCTGTCCCAGATAAACTGCTGCCACAGGTATTTCCAGCATAACACCTGATCCTCTAATTCCTTTCTGGGGGAAAGGTTTATTTGGAGGAAGATTATTCTTTATTTGGAGGAAGATTATTCTCACTGCTCCGAAACCAGCTCAGCATTTCTAAGTTCAGGTGCACAACTTGCAAATTACAAGTTTTTTACCTCCTCTCTGATGTGCTGAGCCTAAAACCAGCTCCCTGCACTCTGTCAGTGCTTGATGGACTGAATTCTGTGAATCAGCATCTCCCCATGGAAGTTTAGTTTCAGCCCTTGCAGTGGGTCCTGGCAAAGATTCTCTCCATTGTTGGAGAGAATTTCCCCAGGACAAGGACTGAGGTGGTTATTTATGTTTTAATCCTCAAGCTTTCATTCTAAAAAACATTCCTGGAGATGCACCTGTAAGCAAAGGAAGGAAAGAAAACCTTCCAAAAAATGAAACATTTTGGAGCTTAATGCTTCAATGTGGTTTTTAATTGAAAAAATAATAACTGCCTAGACATTTAGAAGTCTTAAATTATTCTGATTATAAACCATTCTCTAGGTGTTAGAAAATGCAGATACCTAACACAAGGCCCTGGCTTTTGTAGGACGCTTTCACCTTTTATGAAGCATCTGGCTGGAGCTGACAGCAGAAATAGGAGATAGAGAGGGCTGGATATTAGGTTTTATTAAATCTGTCAATTTCTGAGTAATTAAGGGAGCGTTTGATAGAAACTGAACTTCTAAATCACGCTTTAATCTCCGTTATTTTGCCAAAATGGTTTCTTAGTGAGTCTTTATGCCTAAAAGCCCCCCTGGGCATTTGCTCCCCATCTGTGGGACGGTGGGAGCTGGTGGCCTTTAGCTCTGCTTTTGGCTGCTCCCACCTCATTGTTCAGAGAATCAACCTCCTGATAGATGGCAGTGCCAATAAAAAGGTTAATATTTTTAAAAGCTGGATGGATCTTTGTTTAGCTGCCATTTTGTGGCAGTCCTGCGGTTGTGTCAGGAGGAGTTTGCCAGTCCCTGGGTTGACTAATTGGTCTCTGAGCTGTCCTTTGCAAGAAGGGCCATGCATCAACTTCTGCTTGAAAAATCGTACCAAAAAAATAAAGAAAAAAAACAATCACAAACAAAGCCAAGGAAATTGAGAAGTTAATCCTCAGCTACATCTGAATGTCCTGGTGAAACAGAATTTTACTGAGATCTGACCTGTCTTGAGTCATAAGAAAATGAATTCATTAGGTTCTTTTATGAAAGGATTGTGATGTCTGCAGACATGATCTGGGGGGAGCTGTTCAGTCTGCATTCAAAAAACCAATTTTGGTGATTTTTAATGGGCTAGTCTGAATCTGAATTTCGGAATTCAGATGAGGTCAAGTTGTAGGAACTACCAGTGATGGTCTCACTGTTACTACAGACCAATTTCTTGGAGGAAATGAGGAACTGTTGGAACTGCTCTTGGATCCCTGGAAGTGCCCAAGGCCAGGTTGGACAGGGCTTGGAGCAACCTGGGATAGCGGAAGGTGTCCCTGCCCATGGCAGGGGGTTGGAATGAGATGGGCTTCCAGGTCCCTTCCTACCCAAACCATTCTGTGATTCTGTGAAATCAGTAAGAGAGGACTGGGGGCTTTTTTTGAAGACCTGCTCCCTGGTCTAATTAGGTGGGAGTTCAATTAATTACTCTCAACTTGGTAAACCTTTTACACCACCAATCAACATCCTCCTCTTTCCCAGAGTTTCCAACATCACAGATGCTCTAAATTCTTAATACACTCCAAAACTGCAAAGAATTCAGATTCAGACACTGATATTTGAGGGTGCTGGAACTGCCATAGAATCACAGAGTAATTCAGGCTGCAAAAAAACCTCCAAGATCATCGAGTCCAACCACTAACCCAGCACTGCCAAGGCCAGCACTCAGCCACGTCCCCAGGTGCCACATCCAGGTGTTTTCTGGACCCTTCCAGGGATGTGATTCCACCCCGCTGAGCAGCCTGTTCCAAAGTCTGACCACCCTTGAAGTGGTCATTTCCCTGTGAGTTGTCTTAAAAGGCTGTGCTTTCAATAGCCCACAAAATCTCTGCTATAAACCTTCAGGAAAATGATGTGGAAAAGGGAGCCCTGACACAGCCAGCTAATTGCTGGGATGTTTATGCGTCAGCAGAAAACAAAACACATCTAGGGCGGTGATAAACTTCATCTCTGCTGTCTGTGTGGCTCATCTGGAAGAGGCAATTCATCCTCGTCTGGCAAATATGGCAATTACTGTCCCAGTCCCATTACAGGCCTGGTCACTGGGTCAGGCAACTTGTCTTGTGAAATCTGCATCCTGGTGGAGAAAACGGAGCTCAAAGCTGAGCGAGACGGAACCCGGCTGCAATAATAATAATAATAATAATGAAAACTTCTCACTTCACAAAAAGCCTGTGTGCCTAGCTAAGCTCTTTTCAGCCCGGGCTGACAATTATGGTCAGAACTATTTGGTGGCTACTTGTAAATTCATGGAGCTGAAAGCTGAAAGAGACCGGCGTGATTGTCTAATGCGATCTGCATAACTCAGGTCACAGAGCTCCTCGGGGAGATGTCTGCTCTGAGCCCTCAGCTCAGCAATATCTCATATCTTTTAGGAAAACAAACTGGCTGAGCTAAATGTTTCCAGGGATTCAGAACATGCTTTTCTAAACATCCCCCGTTAGCGCCAGGCAATCCCACCAGTCCCGGAGCTTCGCAGCGTCCTTGGGAGCTGCAAATAGGATCTAACTTGTGCTGTGAACAGGGAAGAAAGGCCTGATCCAGATTTATCCCACCTCCCTTCATAAGGAACGGGCAGGAAGAGTCCTGGGTGGGGTTTGTGCCCGTTTCAGAGATGCTTTGGGTGCATGGAGGGAATTGGAGATTAAATAAATGGTGCAGGTGTGGGTCTCTGGCCAGGGAGGGATTTGAGCAGTGCTCCTACCTGGCTTGTATTCCCTTTTTCCCAGACTATTTCTGTTCCCAAAGGTATAAATAAGATCTTCAGACAGGGAAGGATGTTTGGAGTTGCTGATTCAGGGAGTGATGGCTGAAACAAGAAATAAAATAAGTGTTAAACCTCGCTTTCCCTTCACATCCTTTTGGGACAAACACCTATAAAATCTGTGCGTCCTCTGGAGAAGATCAAGGAACAGGGGCATGAACTGTTGTGTTTTCCCGAAACAGGAGCCAAAAAGATGCTCTTGTGACTCCCGGGACTAAAGCAGGACATCTACAGCTCTCCTTAGGTAAAATCCCAGGCAGCTGGAAGGAAACTCTCCTCCTCACCTGTTATTTTGGTGAGATTTGAACCTGATCCTCAGCTGGCTTGACAACACATTCCTAATTTCCTGCTCTCCATAAATGCTGAGGAAACCACTCTCCTGACGGTGCGGGTGAGGGCTTTTCTCCACGCCTGCCGCTGGGTTTATTAACCAGGGGCAGGGACTGCTGCTTCGGGAAGAGGCAGGCTGTAATCCTCGGGAAGCAGAGGTGAAATTGCTCCTTCAGGACGTCCATTATTGCCACCAGGCTGCACCCGTGTGGGTAGGAGAGAGACAGACAGACAGATGTCACAGCTCCATAACGGGCTGGCAAAAGCTGTGGTTATAATTTTATGGTTCACCGGTGTGAAATGGAATCCGATAAATAAAAAGAAATGTTCCCCACAGCCCCTTTGCTGTGCTGCACGAACCTGACAGGGCTTACAAATGCCGTGAGCTGGCTGCCAGGCTGGGGGTGTGCTGAGGAGGAGCGGGATTCGGGATCATCAGCACCTCTGCCGATCCCGTGGATGCCACGAGACTGTTGTGGCTGGAAGGAGGCCACACCCAGAGCCCAGACCTCAGGAGAAGGGATATCAGCTCGCTCAGCTTCCCTGCACTTCAGCCAGTCCGTGCATCCGAGGGTTTCTCAGCCAGACCATGTGTGGCCACAGCAGTTTTTAGACAGTGGCCAGGTTGTTTTAATCAAGCTGGTGTCGATTCTCATGCAGCCATGTCAGTGCTAGGCCTGGTTTCTTCTCATCCCTGATTCTTTTTGTTCCCCGTCCCCTTCCTGGAAGGGTCCGAGGAGCACAGGTGAGAAGCTCCAGCCCTGCTGTGAGCGTGTTTGCATTGCCCACAGAAAAGGAGAAGCGAAGAGCACCAGTGAGAAGGTCACCACTGCTACTGAGATGGGGAAGTTGAGTGCCCTGAGCTCCTCAAGCAGACTCCAAACTCTTTGAAGCCACTGGCTTCTTTTTGGGATGAGGGTGAGACACGGATAAGGGGTTCAGGAGGGTCAGCAGTGTCCTGCCAAGAGGTACAAGTGCCACTTGCTTGTGAGCCAGCCCTGCAGGGAGGTGCTGGGGCTGCCCCAGCAGTGAGGGAGCTTCACTCTCCCAGCTGCTGGAGGTGGAGGGGAGGAGAGAATCCTTTGAGCTGCACAGGGTGTCTCGTGTTTCAGAGGTGCTCTCTGAGCACCTGGCACTGCTCCTTGCTCTCATTGCTGTCCCCTTGCACTACATGCCAAGCACGGCTCCCTCCTTTGTGGCCAGGGACAAAAGCCTATTTGGGGGTTGTATTGTTTGGGTTTTGTTTTTTGTGGTGAGCACTGTGAAATGCACCTGAGCAAATCCCCCAGCCCAAATCCTTTTGCAAGGGATGCCCACAAGGGAGGCAGGTGTAACCAGAGCCCTGGAGCTAGCGTGCCTTTGATCTTTGAGGTGGAGGGCTCCTTTAAGGTGCCTTAGCCGGCTAATCCCGCTCCCTCTCGGGGTGCCAGTTTGGGAACCACCTGGCTGGAGCTGGCAAGGGCTTCGTGGGGTCTCTTGGGTCTCTGTGCTTTGTGCATAGGCCAGCTGGCAGTGCTGATCTTGTAGTCATCCAAGAACATCATCCCCAGCCCCTGTCCCAGCCCCCCTGGACAGCGTTCCTGCTCCTGGGCAGCGGCGTTTGTGAACTCAGGGCTTGGCAGCGAGGAGCTGAAACGGGATCTCCCTGTTTCATACAGCACCAAAGCCGTACCTTAAATCAAATTTGAATAGTCCTCTGCAGGGACAAAAGTTCTGCTTCTCTGCAGAGCCTCATGCCAGCTGTTTTTCCCCAAGAAATCCGGGCGCCAGGTCTCTGTTTCCATAAAAAGGAAGGTGCAGCGGGAGTCTCGTCTTTCTGCTTTGGCTGGAGAGAAATGTGAAAGAATTCACCAGAGCACAAATGAAACTAATTGGAGAAATAAGAACCTTGTGTGCTGCTGCACAAGCTTAGGGATCGTGCAGAGGCCTAAATTAGGGTTGTTACCAGGAGTCAGGAGATCTTAATAGCTCCACAGGTTTTCCAGGGCCCCGGTTGATCCTGTCTGGCTTTGGGCTCCTCACCAAGGGATTTAGGTGTAAAGCTACAATCAACAGGCACTGGTTAATACAAGGCTCCTCTGAGGATGACCTTGCACACCTGAGACCTGACTTTTTATCTGATATGCTGGGGAATGTATTCATAATTTAGGAACCTCCTGCCCCCCAGTCTAACGATTCCTGAGGGCTAGAAGGGGTAGTACCAAGGAATATTTAATAAATCTGAAGCTCCTGAGTTGGGCCAAATGGCATCTGGGCAGCGTATTTTTATGAAAAAATAGGACATTTTTCAATTTGTGAGGAACTGGGTGATCCATTCTTGAAGGAAATAATGAAGTTTTCTTTTTGGATGCCCTGTCCACACGGTGCTTGGGACAACTCTGCGGCCTGTTCCCGTTAAAAAAAGTCCCAAAACCTAAAATTAGCATGAAGAGATCTCTGAAATGGCTTAATACTTGGCAGCTCTCAAAGACCCTGAGGGTTTTCCTAGTAGCATTCTCCAGGGACCAATATTGGGCCCAAATCTATTGCAAACTTTCATGAGTGAGCGGGAGGTTGACATTAAATCCCACAGATAAAATATTCAGTGGAACAGCGATTAGCTCAGCATTAACCACGACCAGGGCACGGAGGCTGGGGGACTTCGGCTCCCTCAGACAAAACAAACGCAAACTTTGCTGTCTCACAGGAAGGAATTTAGGTCAGGCCGGGAAGTGGGAGACGTGTCCTAGAAAGGAATGACTGAAATGCATGAGTGGCTCATTTCTTCACATCCTTCCAAAAGGTTTTTTCCTGGTCTGGCCTGTTGTAGAAGGAGGCTGACATCATCCTGCACCTTTGGAGGAGTGCAGGAGAGTGGGAGAGAGGAAAAGAAGGACTAAAGACCCACCGTTATTTGTAGGAAGTGGGAAGGTCTTCATCGAGTTTGAAAAACATCTCAGTGTTGAATTATCAGCAGGAAGATTGAGGAATAGCTTGATTAGGATGTCTGAACATCTTCACGGGGTGAAAACAGCAGGTTAAAGGGCTTTACAACCTAGAAATGAAAACCAAAATAAAGATCAGTGGTTGGGAGCCAAAGCCTGATGAATTCACATGAAAAGTAAGGCGTGTGCAAGCTTTTCGTGGTGTCAGTGATTAACTGCTGGGACAAGCTGCCGTTTGGAGGATTCTCTCTTTCCTGGTATCTTTACATCATAATGGGAGGTCTTTCTAGGCAGGATGCTTTAGCTAAACCCAGATTATCTGGTTCAGCAGATGGGCAGTGGCCTGCGATGCACAGGAGGTGAGAACAGATGATGTAGTGGTCCCTTGTGACCTCAAAAGTTGTGCATTTATATGATCCCAGAATTAAATATCCTCCGACTTCCATTTTATGGCAAGATGAATGCCTGGGAATGCTGGGAAAACATGTGAGGTGCTTGCAGCACCAGGTTATGCACTCCATCCACTGAAAAATGGCCATGGAGCAGCCCTCGCTGCATTCAGCAGGAATTCTGCATTTCCAGCCCCCTCGGCAAGTTAAAACCACACAGAGAGGGAGCCGGGCCTTGCTGGGATCTTCTTCCCTCTAATTCCACACCGAAACAAACAGCAGAGGTGTCTAAAGACAAACGGATGTGCCCCAAAACCGTGGCCTGCATCTCTGCCTGGCCGCTGTCTCTTTTGGCAGCACCAATTACCCCCCAGACCTTGAGGGCTCCCACAGGCGCCAGCTGAGCAGGGAGTGCTGTCTGCTTTTCTCTCCTTCAATAAACTGAGACGTAAATTTAAGGGCTTGGGAAGAGCCTGTTTCATGTTTTCTCCCTGGATCTTGCTTAGCTCTTGGACAGAACCCTCAGGAAGGCTGCTTGTGGTGAGCACTCTGGAGAGGCAGAGGTGCTGTGGCAGCCCTGGAAGCCCCAGTGTTGGGGCTGTGGGTTGGGTTAGTGCGTGTTTGCTCAGGAGCAGCTGCAAGCAAATGTTATCACGGCTCTGCCTGCCTCACATCTGAAGATTTTGGGCTGCAGATGAACCAGTGTGACCTCAGAAGTCCTCAGCTGATGTTATCACTCTGATTGACGCTGCCTGTGGAGCTCCTGTCAGAGAGATTTGAGAGCACTGCAAGGAGAACGAGGTGTAAGAGGAGAGGTGGCAGTGATGGGAGGAGGAAATTTGGAGCGGGAGGTGCGTGAGGGTATCTGGGAGCAATCCAAATGCCACTTTCTGTGCCAAGAAGTGTGGCTTCAGGGGAGCTGCGTGCAGATCAGTGCTGCTGCACGCTCACAAAGCTAAAAGCAATCAAGTTCTATGAGTTACCTGCCTCTGATTAAACAATCACAGGTCAATCTGGTGTGCTGTCTTCGTCACCTGGGATGAGCCTGGGGGATGTGCGCAGCCCTGTGCCTCAGACTGAGAGGTGACACCCCGCTAAAGGCAGTGGCTCAGTAGTTTTTGGTGATGTCATCTGTGTCTGAGAGCCCAGGGAGGGGACAAAGGCTACAAAGAGATGACCTCAGCCACCATGTAGCCTCTCCTTTTGCCCAACATTTGGCTAAAAAAGGGTAAATACATGGTTAAAAGAGAAAGGATGAGCACAGGTCTGATGAGGAGCAGCTGAGGGAGCTGGGAAAGGGGCTCAGCCTGGAGAAAAGGAGGCTCAGGGGGGCCCTTGTGGCTCTGCACAAGTCCCTGACAGGAGGGGGCAGCCGGGGGGGTCGGGCTCTGCTCCCAGGGAACAGGGACAGGAGGAGAGGGAACGGCCTCAGGCTGGGCCAGGGGAGGTTTAAGTTGGATATTAGGGAAATTTTGTTCATGGAAAGGGTGGTCAGGCATTGGAAGAGTGGAAGTGGTGGAACTACCATCCTTGGAAGTGTTTAAAAGCCACGTGGATGTGGCACCTGGGGACATGGTCAGTGCTGGGGTGGACTCGATGATCTTAGAGGACTTTCCCACCCTTAATGATTCTGTGATCAGAGGTATGGGGTGGTTTCCATGTGGGAGGTGACTGAAGAAGCAGGAGCTCCTCAGCCTTGAAGGAGATGAGCTGGGGTATATGGAGAGATTGGCAAACTCAGGAATGGCAGGAGGGGATGGATAGGAACTGACTGTTCAACACCTCTGCAAACACGAGAATTACAGGGCATGAAATTAAACTGTTGAAAAATCAAGTCCTGAACAAATGAAAGGAGGTGATTCCTTCAAGCACTGGGCTCTGGATCTGTGAAAATCCCTGGCAAAGCATGCTGTGGAGGCAAAAATCAATGCAATTTCAAGGATAAACCAAAAAAGAAAAAAAAAAAAGAAAGAAAGAGCTCTTTGGGTTATGATGGAGAGACAGACAAGATGCAGAAGTTCCCCTGAATGAAAACAGCCAAAGGCTGGGCAGCTGCTGGGGACATAAATGTGTTTACCCTGGTCTTATGCTTTCCTTGTAGGCTACGGCTGAAGATAAGGAACTGGGATCTGTGGGGTGTTGGTCCCAGCCAGTTCAGCTGCTCCTGTGTGGAATTATGGGGCATTCAGAGTCTGGCTGTGACTGAAAAAAGGGCATTTATCAAACTGCCACAATTCCTGCAGCCTGATAGTGCTGGCAGGGATTGTATCCAGCACGGGGGAGTTTGAGCAACACAGTCCTTCATGAGCTGCCTGGGTCGGGAGTGGTGCAGGCAGAAACCTGGGAGAGGGTCAGGATGAGGGTGAAGATGAGAACTTCGTAGCCCAGGGAGATATTAAATGTGTGAAGGTGGAATTTGCGGTGGTGATAGGATTGAATTGACGGCAATGGACACAACAGGACACCTGAGAGGGCTGCTGAGGAGAACTAATCTGTGGGAATTTGCTCACTGGTAGTTGAGGATAAGGACCCCTTCCCACGATGGGGGTGTTGGAACAAGGTGATTTTTAAGGTCCCTTCCAACCCAAGTCTTTCTCTGGTTCTGTGGTGGGAACATCTGGAAAGACAGTGGAACAACACGGCCTGGAAAGCGCCATCACCAGCAGAAACAACTCTTAACTTCTCCCTGTGTGTTTTAACTGTTCAAGCCTCCACCAGGAGCCTTCAAGGGATGCTGGACTTTGACTAACCCACTGCAGTGGCATGAATTCCTTTACAGATCCCAATTAAATCTATATATAGCCTCTTTGGAGCCTGGTAACAACCTCTCCCTTGCTCAGCAGCCACGCTCCAGTGGCCACACAGGCACCGGCTCTCATTAAGCCTGGGCTGGCCCTGCATTAATTGCGACGAGGCTCTTTTTTTTTGAAGGCTTTTGAACACAAATGTTTAGCCAAACCTCATTTGTTTCACAGTTTACAGAGTGAAACACTTGACCAGGGGATCAGGATTTAGTGTAAACAAGACTGGGGGGAGGGGGGGTGGGGGTTTGAAGCTACCTGGATGCAGCAGGGAGAAGCATGGACGGAATGCTGCAGGTAGGGGAAGTCGGCCAGAGCTGATGGTTTGTAGGGTGGGGAAGAAGGTGTTTGAGTTCATCAGGTTTGGGTAATATCCTTTGTCTCTCCTTCCACACCTCCGAGCTGGTGAACTCCGATTTTTACGAGGCGTTCCTAAATTTTCCTGCCTTTTGGCCATTTTCCTGCCTGGTGCTGATGGGGATGCGCTGTTGCTATCCCAGCTGAGGAAGGGTTTTGCGTTCTCAGTAAGGGAAAAATGAGTGAATTCGGAGGAAATCTGGACTGAAGCCTCTGAGTGTGTGAAGCACTCTTCAACCTCCAGGCTGCCAACCAAGCTCCCAGCAGGATGCTGTGTCCCCTCCTCCTCCTGGAGTGATGTTTTTAGGAAGAGAGTCACTACAGAGAGGAGGAATTCTTTGAAGAAGGGACAGCGTGGGGCGGAAGCTGAGCAGTTGTAAAGGGAGAACTGGGAACCTGCCAAGCTTTTAAGAAGAGGACTGAGATAATCTTTGTTATCTGTCTGTTCCTTTGCAAATACAGCCAGAACAGAGAGCAGGGATGGGCTTGGCGTGAGGGCTGTGTGGCAGAGCAGATGGGGAAAGGCTCTTGTTCAAACACAGCCCCTGTCACCACACAGGGGCTTTGGAGTTCTGGAATGGTTTTCTAGCTGTGGACTATGGAATTTCCTACACCACTCTCCCAGACATTAAGGAACATGTATTTTGTATTGTGACTGGTTATTCTGGTGCTGCAGCTTGGAAGAGGGGAGGTCTGAACGTGTTTGGGGATTGTTCTCCAAAACAAAAAAGTGGCAAAATTTGAGGAAGAGCAGAAACTTAAGTGTGGCATTGATGTGGCAGTCACCTCACCCAGTGGCTGTGGTGTTATATTGTAAATGTCTCCGTCTGACCTGGCTGCCCAGACTCCTTTATATTCCGTGAACAGACACAGGCACATCCAGGGTGTGATTTATCTCATCCCTGCTTGACATCTAAAACAGAGAGCAGACAAATCCTGCCCTGAGAAAGGTCTCTCCTTTAACAGAGCCCGGGTTTCTAGCTTAGACTTAGACTCTGATGCTGCAGACAGAGTTTGGCGAGAAGGCAAAGCCCTCGCTTTTCACATCTGCCACAACAGAGCTGTTCCCTACAAGCTGCAAGACTGACAGACTTGTCGGACCAGAAATGAAGCGCAGCATGGTCTACACAGAAACCCCTGATTTGGGGGGTTTTCTGAGCCAGCTGCAGGGCAGGGTCCTGCCAAAGGACTAATGAAGAGAAGAATGCACTGCGAGGTGTGCAAAGCAAACTTCACTGCTGCAGGAGCAGCAATCTCATCCTGAGAGCACCTGATGGGAACTGCCATCGCTCAGCCTTACCCCAAAGCTTCCTGTAGGCTCTGGGCATCACATCTTTCTATTCCTCTTCTTGCTGTACCTCTGTTGGTGTGAGTGTCGTGTGGTTGTGGCTGGGGATTTGCTCTGGCAACGCCGGAGTGCAGACATCTCTCGCCAAGGGTGCCCAGAACAGCCCAGAACAGAGAGAGGAGAGGAGGAGGAGCAGCAAACCCACAACTGGAGGTAGGGGGCCCTTGGTGAACAAGGATATTTGATCAGGTAATTTATCCTGCCACGCAGCAGGACGCTGACCCCCACTTTAATTATTGTGTCATTTGTCCTTGACAGCTACTGCTGCTTCCAATTAACGCTCCTAATTAAAGCCCCCAGTTTCCCAAGGATGTAAGCGTGGATTTACTGGGAAGAGGGCTACGATGAAGAGACAGAGCTTGGGGGTGTCTGATGAGAAATGACATTCCCTGTCCCAGTGGGACTGGCAAGTCCTTTGCTTATCACTCAGGAGTGGCAGGCTGGAATCAAACCCAGATCCTCATCTCTATCCCCACAGGAGCAGCTCCTCTCCCACCAGTTTGACATCTCCCCGTGTGTGTGAGTCCTGTTTCTCGCCAGTGTAAATAATGTGCTTCAGCTCCCTGGGCTTTGCTTTTCCCCATTCCTGCTTTTTTACTGAGTCTGTAGGTCACGTAATAAGGCGCAGGATATCAAACACGACAGAGGAAGTCCGAGTCCCTTTGTCCATAATTCAGGCCAAACTAAAATCAGCGTCTTGGGATGCTGTGCAGGTGACTGAACACCCTCACTGACTCTGTTAAAGGTGCAGAAATGCTTCAACCTGTGCTTCTTTCAGTTGTTTCTTTGTCTTCCTCTATTTAACAAACTGTATTATCATGACCACTCTATTCAGGGCTTTGAAACCAAATAAGCTCCACTCTTAATCTTTCTGCAGTTTCTTGGGGCTGGCTGAGCCTCGAAAGATAGCAGCATTCACAGAACCCACATGGCTTGACAGAGCCACTGTTCAGTGTTTTGGAAATGTATCTTTTGGCTGTTGGGAAGGCAATTGGCTACTTAAGATGCCTTTTTGTACATTTAAATTAACTTAGTCCATCAGACTGAATAAATCCTGCTGCTGTATTAACATCCAATTATAACAACAGAGATTGAGTAATGATTCAGGTTTTGACCAGACTGTTGGCAGTTTAAGGGGAAAAAGAAGTAATGTATATTGAAATAAAAAAGTCAAAAATGGGAGCCAGAAAATTATGACTGAGCACATAGCAGGAGCTTTTGTGAATATATAATGGCAGAAGCAGGAGCCAAATTTCTAACAGGATTAACTGTTACTGTCTATCAGGTCCAAAAAACTCAATCATTTTGTTTTAAATGACTTCTTGTAACTCATTCATACCAGAAATAGGGAGGGGAAGGGAGGCTGGGAGCTGCAGAATCTGCAGTTCGGAATTTAGGCGGGATCAGAGGCGAGGTGTTCTGTGAAACACCCTGAAGGAGCAGCTGAGCTCTGAACCATCCAGCAGTTTGCAGATTTTGCCAGATTTTTAAGGCGTCCTCGTGAGCCAGAAACGCGTGGATGATTTCTTTGGGGGCCAGTGAACGAATGTGTTGATGAGGTGAGATATCCCTTCAAATCCTGCTGTGGCCATGGCAGCTGGACCTGCTCACTGTTCCCTTCCTGCCCTCGAGAAGGACGTGGGATTCACCTGGTCCGACCCTGGCTCTGGGATTGCATCTCACTCTGGATCAGAGATCATCTCTCCCTCTGCTCTGCTCCGGACAGGTCTTTGGAAGCACAGCAGCTCCTGGATGTCCACCAGGTGTGTTGACAGGCATCTGTAGGGACCTCACCTTCATATCTTCAATATTCCAGCGAACCCAAAGCCTAAATATGTTGTGCTTAATAACTTGGTGTTCACTGAGCAGGTGTCACCTGAACTTCCTCCTCGAGCTTGCTCAGATGCCATAAACCCTCACCTTCAGAGACACTGAGACAGCTCCTCCTTCTGCTGCTGAGACCTCACTTTCAGCTTCAGCTCTCCTTGATAAAACAGGGAAATATGGGGATAGAATCAGGGATGATCCTGATTGTGGGTCCCTTACATCCCCTGAGATGTAAGGGACCCACAAGGATCATCCAGTCCAGCTCCTGTCCCTGCACAGACACCCCAACAATCCCACCCTGTGCATCCCTGGGAGCATTGTCCAAACGCTCCTGGAGCTCTGGGGGCCTTGGGAATGTGCCCTTTCCCTGGGGAACCTGGGCAGTGCCCCAGCACCCTCTGGGGGAAAAACCTTTTCCTGATGTCATATGTTTTCCCAATATATGGGATATAAGCCCTGAGAACAACAGCAGTCTGTTCTTAGATCCATATATTGCTCTGGCACAGTGAGGTCTAAAATATCAGTGAAGCTGTAACCGCTGCAGGAATAAAAATTACTCCAAAGTGGCTCCTAATGCCCCAAAATGAAGGGCACTTTCCTTTCCTAATGCTGCTGAACCCCTGGTTGTATCTGGACAACACTCTCACCGACCTGGTGGATTCTTGGGGTTGTCCTGTGAAGGACTAAGAACTGGACTCCAGTGATTCTCGTGGGTCCCTTCCAACTCAGGATATTCCAGGATTCTGTGATATTTGTTGCAAAATGTCGAGCCCAGGTTTCGCTCCCACGAAGGACCCAAAGTAGGAACCTTCACCAAGGCTGGGAAGTAACCTTGAAGAGTTTGTCAGACTTTCCAAGGATGGAGAAGGGGTGGAAGGAGTGATCACAGCCTGGTTTGCCATGGAGATTTCAAATTTCAGCACCGCCTGGCCCCTTCACCCCAGTGAACAATGGCGAGGCTCTGTGGCTGGGAGGCTGCACGGACTTCCCTCTTCCTGATATTTTAGTGGTGGCACAAAAAGCTGGCTGTTCCCTGGAGGGACACAGTCGTCTCCCAAACCCTTCAACTCAGAAAGCTGAGCTGAATTAATTACAATTTATGCTCCAAAAAAGAAAATAAGGCCTCTGATGTGCTTTATTTGCTTGATGTTCTTCCCCTTTTCAGCAGACGACCCTTAGGTGGCTTTTCTTTCAGTCGCAGCTCCTTTGTTTTCTGTGGTTTCTTTCTGCATTAATTGGAAGGTCTGACACTTCCAGCCCAAGACATTTATCAGCGTGGTACAGTTTTAATTAATCTCACAGTAAAGCTGCTTGAGGTGAACTCGTAAAAGGACATTTAGGGCAGGAATAATGCACGTGGTGACACGGGACACACTCTGGTGGGACTGACAGGGTGTGGGGTGTGGGAAGCTCATGGCACATCCCTGTGGCCTATGGGACAGCAGCACAAGCCAGGTGTGCTCCTAAAAAAAACCACATACCCCACAAAATATACCCAAACACACTGAAAACAAAACATTTCTGCAAAGATGAAGATCTGGGTTCCCAGTAGGTTCCACTTGCCACTGGAACAAATTTGGATATCCTTTGATGGCTAATTAACTAATACAAATAAAAGCCTCAAAGAGCACATCTATCTACACTCTTTATAGCAATTTGCCAAGAAATAACAAATTTCCGTCCTCTAGGAATTCTTTCTTGCACCTATGTCAGAGCCACAAGTGGATTTTGACTCTGAACATTCAAGCCTGGCACCACCAGGTGTTGGAAAAGTTCGTGTTCTGGTCTAAACTTCTTAACCAAGGCTCACTTCTATCAGACAGGTGTTAACTGGCTCGGGAATGGGGTTGGATGGAGCTTTCTAGAGCTAATGAGAATAAATCAAGCGGCACCATATGTCAAACTGAGGGTGGTTTGGGTGGGAACTGCAGAGCCAAACCCAACTGTGCTCACAAAATTCTAATTACCAGGTGGGAATTGCATCTGGGAGGAGGAATGGCAGATTTAGAGTCCTTCAAAACTAAATTATCTGCTTCTTCTTCGAGTCCTCTGGTGGCCACAGCGCAGACATGGCCAAGCTTGATGTGATCGAGATAAAATAACTCACAATATATTTTTCTCAGGTGGAACTAAGAGGTGGGAATGGCTGACACAATAAATTATAATGTCTCCACCTTTTGGTATACTCTTTTAAAAAAAGTGTGTCTTTTCGGAAATTTGGATATGACACAGACTTACTGGGTTCAACGAGTTTAACTGGGTGAAACCCTGAGGCATAAAATTTATACTTCATGAACAGGTGATACCTTCTTGATCAGAAGCTTAAGGAAGGTGGAACAACCTCATTCATGGCCAACCCATCCTAATTTTTAAACTTCTTGAAAGAATCAGAATCTTGGAAAAGACCTCTAAGATAATGAAATTCAAACATTAACTCATCACCGCCAAGGCCACCATAATTAGAGAAGTCTGAATGACTCGTTCCCTCCTTTGTTCTTATAACTTCTATTGCTCTGTGATCTGTTCTGATTATGTTTTTATTCTCACGGCAATATATTCAGCTGAGAAAAGGGAGTTTGTGTTGGTTTTTCTTAGAGGATTTTTTTTTTCTCCACATTCTCACTTTTTCATTAAAGGTTTTCAGTAGCCACAGTTTGTTTCTCTGGGTGGCTTGGCACGGGCAGCGGTGCAATGGTAAATAAACCCCATCGTGTTTCTACCTGAGTTTTCTAAAGCTTCTGCCACTTGCCAGAGGCAAAAACTGCACATTTTCAGCTTTTGCTTATAGACTGTCAGCTACCACGTGGGATTTGTGGGTAGGGGTGAGAAAAACAATTTCTGATACAAGCAGAAAAGGTCTTCATACAGAGCTGGGATTTTGCCTGATGTATTTTTATATTAAAATTTAAAAAATAAATAAAAAGCCAGTTTTTGGTTGATTTACAGACTCAGCCAGGATGGATCTCGAGCTGTCACTTCACAGCTCAAACTCTCCCGAATGTTGCGCCAAGCAAAAAACTGGGATCCAGGTGTATTCCCTCGTCATTTGTCAGGAGTAACTGCTCTGCAGTTTAGAGCTGGCAGTTCTCAGTGGTGTTTCATCAGGATAATACCACACTCTGTCATCTGAGGGAATAAACTCTCCCTGCTGACAGGAACTGGGGTGAAGACACCAGCAATTGACTGGATATTATAGAGGCTCTCTGAAGCTTATTCAACGGAAAAGGGACTATCAGGTCATTGGGCCCAAATTGTGTGTTTGGCTTCAAAAGCTGCGAGGGGCTCACAAAACCTAAGAGGAATCAAAAGCGCTGGTCTGAGAGACAGGAGGTCAGGCTGGGCAGTCCCTTCAGCCTTTGAAACCTCTCGCTGAAATACTTTAATTAAAAAGGAAAAAATAAAAGAAAAACAGATGATAAAATGCGGTATTTTGGCAGTAGATGGGTGTTTCAGGTCCTACTCTAACGCCTTCTGAGCTGCAAAAGCAGGGCTACAGCAAGAAAATATCCACTCTGGTAGTCTTTGTCCTTTTCCTGGTGGGACCAACATCTCCAGGGTGGGATAAGTGATGGTTGGAAAGTTGCGCGGGCAGTGAGGAGTAGAGCTAATGCTTTCCTGGGACCAGCAGTGGTGGTGGCAGCGGGGACTGGTGGTGCAGGAGGTCGTGGGAGGGAGACAAAGACGTTGCAAGACCTCAGTTCCTACAGGAAGCCAGAAAGCAACAGGGTCCACAGCCAGAGAGATCAGTGAGATCCAGGGAGTGTAACTCACTGCAGAAGATCTCCTGTTGTCCAATTGAAATGAATTAATTTAATTTCAAGATACCATATCCTCACAGCCTGCCTGATTTGCTGATTCCTGGGAAATTCTGCAAGTGAAGTCATTTGGCAACGTAGGAAAGGTCACGAGGAGAGGGAAAGGCCACAGGGGATGTGGACCAGGACCTGGACAGGCACTGCACCAGGCTGAGCTCTGGAGCCAACCATCCACATCCCTCCGCCTGCCCCAGGCCTGCCCAGCCCTGCACGGATGTCCCCTCGGGAGCACGGGCACCAGGGGAAGGGGACAGGGAGGGTGGCACCTCCGCCAAGCCGTTCTGAGCCCCGTGAAAAGCCTGACAGGTTGTCCCCTTTCCTCCTGCAGCTCACCAGGGTGCCCGTGGAGTCGTGCAGCCAGTACGAGACCTGCAGCGAGTGCCTGGGCTCGGGAGACCCCCACTGCGGATGGTGTGTCCTTCACAACACGTGAGTACCTGCTGGCCTCTGTCACCGTCCCAGCCCTGCCTGTCCCCGTCACCTGCCCTCGTGCTAACACAGGTAGAGGGGCAAAATGCTCTCTCAGTCCCTGGCTGAGCCAGGTACCTACAAAAAAGGTGTCTGGGACTTGCTGGGGGGGGGGGGGGAAATTTGTTTAAGTGAGAAAGGTTTATTCAGAAGACAAGGGGAAAGAAGGGTGGTAGAGACTGGACAGAGCTTCTCCACCACTTGATCCACAGTTTGCTGACTGCACCAGGAAAGCACCTGTCTGACCTGATGTGCTTTGAATTCAACCCTCCAGCAGCTCTTCTATGGGTGACACTTTCCTGGCGGTTTCCATCCCATTCAAGGGAATTTGACTCTGACCAGTAGCCCTTGCCTCAGCACCTCCAGCTTCCCACTGCTGACCTGATCCTCTCCTCTTTTGGACTTGTGATCTCCATCGCCCTTAGAGAGGAATCAGATCCCTGTAAACAACATGGGATCCACTCCAAGGTAGTTTTCATTGGGACCTTATGGTTTAACCGGCCAAGAAGGGACCTCATTCCACTACTCCATGATTTTGTTGTGCTGGTTTTTACACCGCCTCACAAGCAGTACTGGATCCAGGTGTCCTCGGGACTGGGATATCAGTTCCTTGGCTTTGTTTTTCATAGGCTGTCTAATGATGCCATTGATCTTGAAGCTGCCTCTCTGCAGCCTTTCCGTGAGTGATCTCCTCCTGCAGAGAGCCCTCTGCCCAAGCTGTGGAGAGGGAGGTGTCAGCTTGGCTGAGCTCCTGGCTCTGAGTGGCAGGGAGGTCTCATTTGCCGAGCCCCGCTCAGCAGAGACGGTGCCTGGGAAGTGCAGTGGATGTGTCCAACCCAAGACTCCAGCTGAGAGTGGCTCTGCAGGATGTTGTCACTCCAAGCCTCCCGGTGTCCTTGGCAGCCTTGGAGGGTTTTTCTGAAGGGCCCTGCTCTTGCAGTGTGTTGGTCTTCTCCCTCTGAGTTCACCTCTGAATTCCTTCTGTTGCATTGCAAACTCTCCAGGCGGAGACAGGGATCCAGTTGAAGTGATAGACTTTGCTACCTCTCCTTCCTGGAACAGAAGGGAACAAACCTGGACCATATTCCAACCTTCTGTCTATGCTCTGAATGCTCCGCTTCTGTCAGCTTGTGTGACCCTCATCCAAAACCACGGCAGTCTGCTTAATTTCAAATCAGATCTGGGGGATCCATCCCAAAGCACGTCCAAAAACGTGGCACATGCTCTGGAATTGTTCAACAGAACCTTGGCAAACCAGTCCTGAATTGAGGTTTGGTGGGCAAGAGCCTGGAAAATGTTCATTCTGCTGACCTGAGGATATCTCCATTTGATACAGAGCTTTATAGTGTGTTCCCATCCCATCCCATCTTATCCTGCACCCATCCTCCAGGACACTGCGCGTTTGCTGTCAGGGAAAGGACAGCACAGATATGTGC
The DNA here is from genome assembly GCA_013397975.1 of Machaerirhynchus nigripectus. Classification (NCBI taxonomy): domain Eukaryota; kingdom Metazoa; phylum Chordata; class Aves; order Passeriformes; family Dicruridae; genus Machaerirhynchus; species Machaerirhynchus nigripectus. The sequence goes on along the minus strand of VZRQ01001703.1, from coordinate 642,316 downwards.
AAGCAGCACAGGAAAACATGAATTTGTTCACTGATTGTACCACAGCAATGAACAACGCAGGATATTTCATCTCCTCCCATCCAGGGTCAGTGGCAACAAGCAATCAATACACGCAGCAATAAATCCTGAGAAGGAGAGAGAAGGGGCAGAGACAGCTGCAGAGTGTGCAGCAGCTCATCCTGAGGAGGATCGGAAGCGCAACGGAGGGTGATGGGTGGGGTTGGTGGCATCGACTTGGTTAAAACAAAAAATCCCCGTGCAGGCTCAATCCTTGAGGGAGAAGCTGGAATCTGGACCTGGCTGATGGCAGTGTCCCCGTGCCCTCCTCCCTCTGGTCGCTTAACCTCTGTTTCCTTATCTGGAAAAGAGAAACACCTCTTATTTACGTGCCTTGAGGTGGGGTCACTGAGATTGATTCCCCGGGGGGTTTTTTTGAAGCACTTTGAAGGCAAATGTTATCAAATCTGGTCTTCAGGTCTGTTGCTTCCCTCTAGTTTTCCTTGCCTTTAAGAAATCTGATTTTCAGTCCTAGTTTGGGAGGGGTTTTCAGTGCAGCCTCAGGTGTCCCTGAAGGGTCTCAGTTTTCCTCATCCTTTTGGGCAGCCCTAGGAGCAAAGGAACCAGTTACATCCCACTCAACAAGTTTTGGCTGCACGGGATATTCAGGGTAGGGATACTGGAATGCTGAGTCTCTGATTAGAAATTTTTGCACATCAGAACCCCTCAAGACTCATTAACAGACTTTTCCTCATGTGGGATACGTCACCAACAACTCCTGCACCAGGATCCCTGGGGAAACATGCCATAAACATTTCCCCTCCTGGCTGCTGACCCTTCCCCCCTTCCCTCTCAGCCAGGAATCCCTGGGGATTCCCAGTGCAGGGCTGAATCCAGTGATGTGGGAGCTTGTGGAAGGCTTGGAGGAGGCAGTTGGGCTGTGCAAGAGCTGGGAACCAGATTTGTGGGCAAAGCCACGCTCTTCGCTCCTCCTCCTCCAGTATAAACCACCCAGAGGAACAGGGGTGGACTGGGAGAGAGGTGGAAAGTGCCCGATGGGTAACAGCATCTGCTTTTTTGTCCCTCCCATGCACACCTCTCTTATTTTGGGATTTTCCCTCCAAGGGCTGATGCCACCCCTCTTCCCCAGAGCCCCATTTCCAGCTGTCCTCATCTCGCACCACCTGAGAGGTCCGGGGACAGCTCCCCGTCGTCTTTTCCCAGCAGAGCTGGGCTGTCTGCGCCGAGAGCGGCGTGCCAGGGCTCGGGAATCGATTTGCACAGCTCTGCTGTCCTAACCTTACACCGAGAAACTCGAGTCCTCTGAGAGAGAGAGAGAGAGACAGACAGACCCACAGACGGCTGCAGGAGAGAGGGGGGCAGGATTGATTGGCCTCTGCCCCGAGAAGAGGAGCTGATACAGAGCAGGTCACCGGAGCTTTTCGTCTCTGTATCTTTACCCCGATCTTGCCCCCCCTTCCCTTTCCCAGCTCTGCTCCCTCCCGAGCTCTGCTCAGGCCTACTTCAGGCAGCCGTGAATCATTTACTTGGTGTAAATTGAAAATGTGGCTCTCGGTAGCTGCGGGGGTCTCCCGGGGAGGGAGAGGGGCTGTGGTGGGAGCAGCGGGGAGGGACCGGGCTGCAAAGCCACGAGCGGGCACTCGGGGCCTGCTGCAAGGTGACAGCAATGTCACCAGCCCGAACAGGGGCTCCGCAGAGGGGTGAGAGCAAAGCCAAGATCCCTGCAACCCTGGAATGAACTCAGCAGCTTCCTCCTGTGTCAGATGCAGCCCTGCCCAAAGGTGCCACCCAAATCTGACCACCCCTTGAATCCCCTGGCAAGTTACTCCTGTCTCACCCATATCCAACCTGTAACCCCCCTCTTCCTGCTTTCCCAGCAGTAGTTCAAGGTCTTTATCCCCGGAGGAGGGATAAACCTCAAGTGAAAGAGCCCTCCCTAATTCTAGATTGGCTATATTGGGAAGAAATTCTTCCCTGTGAGAAGAATGTGTCTTCCCTTCTTTTTGGGAAGAAATTCTTCCCTGTGAGGCCCTGGCACAGGCTGCCCAGAGGAGCTGTGGCTGCCCCTGGATCCCTGGAAGTGTGTAAGGCCAGGTTGGATGGACCTTGGAGCACCCTGGGAGAGTGGAAGGTGTCCCTGCCCATGGTGGGGGTGGAACTGGACGATTTTGAGGGTCCCTTCCAATCAAACCACTCTGTTATTCTATACACATTTGCTGATCCATGTGCACGTAGTCACCATTTTCAGCCCTGCAGTGTCCCTGGGCTGTGTTTAACACCCCAGCTTCCACGAGAATGGAAATTTAGGGCAGAAAAGCAGCATCTCTATGGAGACAGGCAACCTTGTACTACAGGGAAATCCCCTGCTGGGTGCAAAGGGACCTGTCCCAGGCTCTGCTGTGTTAGTGCCACCCCTAGGTTTTCCCTTTGCTGCCTCATTTCATCCTCATGCAACAGCCAGCTAATTCCAACAGGAGTAGCTGAACACACACGAGCTGTCCTTAAGGAGGATGCACCCCCAGGCACCAGCCTCCTTCTGCTCTGGAATCTGCCCTTGCAGGTCCGGGGACTCCTTGGCTGGCAGGTCATTAATTGCAATCAGAGAGGGAAACAGTCCCATTTTCTGGGAGAAATTGCGATATTTCAAGACATTTTTTTCCCCTCCAGCTCGCCCTGGCCAATTATTTTTTTTAATAAGAAATGTTCTTGAAAGCTGTTCTGGAAGGGACTGATTCCGTTTAGTAACTGGAGAATGATTCATTTAGACTTCGGAAGTTCTCGTTTTGGGGTTTGATTTCAGTGTTTAGCAAATTGCTTGAGATTTCAAAATAAAAAGTCACTCTGAAAGGAAGCATTAATTTTTTATTTTTATTTTTCCATTAGAATGAAACATTTGGGCATCTGTGGTTTCTTTCTCCCCCAGAAGTCTTTACCAGCCCTCGAGACTGAGCAAAGCAGTCAACAAACGCTGTTGGTTCAGAGGAGCTGACGTTTGCTGCGGAGGGAAGAGGGATTGTTTAGGCATCTCCAGTCTGTCCTACTTGGAGATACTGGAGCTAGGAGCTGGCTCTGCTCCCTGCCCTCCTCTGCTCAGCTCCGAGGAGGAGCTGCTCGTGTCCTCTGCCACCAATTGTGGCACCCAGAGCCTCCCCAGGGCACCCGAGCTGGCCCCGATGGCTTTGCAGAGCACGTGCCAGCAGATCCCGCTGCTCCTGAACCTTGGGAATGGGATCCAGTGGCCTCCTGCAGGCATCCTCACCCCGTGGAAGCAGCAACGACATGGAACTCTCACATCTGGGCCCTTCCTGGATCCCTTTGGCTCTGGGTTAGTCAAGGGATGGCCAAACTCTCCCACACACAATTCCTCAGGTGGAGCTGGCCTGGACTAACTGGATCCCTGCTGTTATGAGATGCCTCAGAAGCCGTAGGAGAATTTTTCGGTTTCCCCACAAAAAACCAGCTCTGTTCAGAGGGGTTTTATGCCATCCTCTGGCAGCAGACACCTACCCCAGTGTCTGGGGAGTGACCCTCCACATCCTCCTGCTCTCCACCTCTTCCCATCCACCACAGCCACTCGTGTGGACAACACCCCGAAGTTACAGCTCTCTTCTTATCTACACGATACCAAGGAAAAAAAAAAGAGCATTTAAACAAGCTGTTTTCTAGCCATTACTGTGGAGGGGGAGGGAGGTTTGTTATCCACCCTCAGACTCATTGCCAGACCAGGAGAAAAAAAGGGAAAAGTTCCCAAGTGCAGCTGGCGGTGCCTGGGCTCAGCAGGTAACCTGATGCGCTGCCTCTGGCAGAGCTCATTGATCGTCCCTGGCTTGAACTTTCTTGGTCAAAGTCTTCTGAACCACCAGAGAGTCTCAGGTGACCCCAGCTGCCTACACAGGCTGCAATAAAACCTTTCTTGAAGGGTCTTTTTCTTGCTCGACTTTCTGCCGTCTGAAAGCCCGTGACTCTTTCAGGCTGGGGTGGGGGGGGGTTTGTTCTTTCTTTTCCCCTTCTCCTCCTTGTTTTTCCTTCCCAGTCTTTTCCTCCAGTGCTGCGCCTGGAAGGGGCTGTGTGGGTCAGGCTTGCAGGGGGTTGAAATGTCACAGCCAGTCCTGGGCCACTCTGAGCTTTAATGGTGAGAAAAGAGGGATTTACTGACTCTGTGTGATCCTATAAACCCTCAGCTGTCCCTGCCTTGTGCTCCCCGTGCTGTTTTGTCCCAAGGTGCAAACTGGAGTCCCTCCAATAAGGCAGCAATCTGTAGGTGCTTTGCATTCACTTGGAATGATGAAAAAGTCATAAAATCAGGGAATATCCTGAGTTGGAAGGGACCCACATGGATCAGTGAAGTCCAGCCCCTGGCCCTGCACAGCACAGCCCCATAAATCACAGCAGATCTCTGAGAGCATTGTCCAAACTCTTCCTGAACTCTGGCAGGGTTGGTGCCGTCACTGCATTCCTGGGGAGCCTGTCCCAGTGCCTGACCACCCTCTGGGTCTCACGGGCATGGCTGGGGCCACTTTTATAGGAAAATCTTTCTCCATCCTTTCCTGCCTTAACATTGTCCTGCCATGGGTGAGCTCTCGAAGCCTTCAGACACCTAGGAGTCCTGTCAGTGGTACTTGATAATTGTCCTGATCCTCCTGAGGATGGAGCAGTCACATGGAGAACGTGGTTTCCAGCTCAAATCCTGTTTTTCCTTGGAATCTGTACCCGGCTGGGCTGTGCCTCCCCATCAGAAAGGAGGCTCAGAGCTACTCCAGTTGTTAAATTGAACACCCTGGTGTGTCCGAGGTATTTGTGGACGTGTCTCACTGCAAAGGAGATTTCCAGTTCCATGCTGCTGCATGGTGGGGAGAAAAACATGAATGGCGGGAGGGAAAGTGATTCCAGGAAATCTGAAATCTTTAATTTGGTTTGAAAGTCTCCAGCCGTTTGTTCAGCAGTCGGTGGTGGCAAAGGCAGGAGTGAATGAGCTCTCAGGATGTCTTGGTTTGACTCCTCCCGGGTCACAGCTGGCCTGAGAACCCCTTCCACTGGATAGCAAGGGAAAGTGGAGTCATCCTCCCTCAGCTGGCCTTGGCACAGAGTGATTCCCACTTCTTCTTCCCAGGCGGTTACGGAAACTGGAGCCGGCATTTCGGAGGGAAGCGCAGCAGGGGGGCATCAAAGCACCCTGCCCTGAGCCCAGGGAATCTCTAATCTGCCTGCTGAGGTACAGCTAAAGTGCCCATCCTTTCACACCTTTGGAGCCGAGGAAATAACCCCAAACGTGACAGCTCTGCAGCGGCCTTTTGAAATGAGATCGGGGCTCTCAGGGAGGAGGAGGAGGAAATTCTTGGCATGGGGAGCCGTGGCTATTGATGGGGATAAAGCCCCAAGTGAATAGGAGTCTCCTGGGAATCCTGTTTCTCTACAGGTAGCACTGAATAAACCCCTCTGAACCAGCCCTCTGAGCAGAGCAGCCGATCCCCAGTCCTGGAGAACTGACCCATCGCTGCATCCATTCCCTAAATGCCACCGTGTCCCCTTTGGGAGCACTTTTCCTGCTCTGGTGAGCCCAGCAGTGCAGGGCAGAGCTGTGCCCTTCACAGGTTGATTGTCTTGGTGGCTGCACCTGCCTGAGGCCACTCAGGGACAGCACTGGGCACCGTGGGCCATAAGACGCAGGCGTGTGGTAAATGTGTTTTGATAACAACCTTGTTCTTTGATTAGCTTATTTTGCCAGAGGGCAGTGGGGAGGGGTGGGAAGATAATTAGTTTGTGCAGTGGGTTCCAGCAGAAGCTTTCTCCTCGTGCAGCCCTGTGAGTTTGGTGTCCTACTTGGGATTTGTCTCCGTCGCAGGAACACTGGCAGCTCAGGTTTAGCATTGCACAAGGTTCAGCCCCTGCAGGGGAAGATCTCTGGGTAGAATATCTTCATATCCCACAGGAGATGTCTAGGGAGGGGACAGGGACAGGGGAAAGCTGTATGGCCAACCCAAGCAGCTTTAAAAATCTTGAAAATCAGGTGTGCACAGGAGCTGAGGTGCAAAGTTACAGGGACTGTCACAGGGAAGGAGTATTCCCTGACTTGAATTGCAACACGGATGACGGCAGAGCCAGCGGGGAGATTCAGACCTTGAGATGCAGCAAAATAAGGAATAATCAGGTGCTTAAACACAGGTTTATTGGGAATATAAGGAGACTTTGAATTTTAGGTGGTTTTATTTACACAAGGAATGCGATTCTGTGGCCCGTCCCTGCTGTGCTGCAACTGGGGAACCTCAGGTGTGAGACATTCACCCGGGGCTGAGAAATACGATGCAGAGTCTACTTTTCTTCTGGGGGATAAGATGGGGACCTGAGGACATCCCCAGTGACTTTAGACCTCTGTATGTTGGCAACAAAACAGAGCCTAACCCCAGTTTGGGATGTTCTCCCCTCACAAATTCTCAGGACGGACAAAATTCCGTGGGTTTTGCGACGTGACCAATCTCAATCTTCCTACAAATTTTAAAGTCTTCCAATGCCCTAATCTGCAATAAAGCAGGGCTAGGCTTTGCTGCAAGGCTGTGGCACTCAGTGAGTGTCAGGGAATACAGATGGCTCAGGGAACTGCCTCGGTCGCTGGGCTGTTTGTAGGGAACAGATTTTTTTTAGAGAATCCGCTCTCTTTTAGGGAATCCGTCTTCTTGTCAGGTGCTCCCCGGTGCCTCTGCAGCCAATGAGCTGCCAATGAGGGAAAATGGCACATCAAACGAGCCCTCCCCAGGGTGGGGAACATCGGCCCTGCGCTGCCACTGCTGCTTCTGTGACATTTCATCAGCCTCCACCTGTGACAAGTCCCGGAATGGGATGGAGCAGGGGAGGACCGGGGAGAAATTCCTCCTAAAGGAAAGCACAGCAAACCTTTGAGGTGTGTCTTTATCCAGACTCAGCCTCTCCATGGATCTGCACACACTCCTGCCCATAAATCAGAGAATCATTTGGCCATCAGAGATTCATTTGTGTGGGAAGGATCCTTAAAAGCTCATCTCATCCTACCCCTGCCATGAGCAGAGACACCTTCCACTATCCCAGGGTGCTCCAAGCCCTGTCCAACCTGGCCTTGGACACTTCCAGGGATCCAGGGGCAACCACAGCTTCTTTGGGCACCCTGTGCCAGGACCTCACCACCCTCCCAGCCAGGAATTCCTTCCCAATATCTTCTGCTGTACATTCCCACATTCAGTGGCCTGCACCACATGTCCCCAGGTGCCACCAGCACAGCCCCTAACTCTCCCTGTTGCTCCAACATCCCCCTGCACTCCATCCTAGAGGTACAGGGGTACATCCTTTCCCCTTTGACTTCTATACCAGGGAGATTTTTATCCCTTTTTTAAACTTTTGGATAGTTTTGGAGACAATAATTTGGTATTTTCAGAACAGTCTGCACAGGGAAGCTGCCACAGCACGAAGCCTGCCAGAGTTCAGGAAGTGTTTGGGCAACGCTCTCAGGCACAGGGTGGGATTTTTGGGGTGTCCTGTGCAGGGCCAGGAGTTGGACTCAGCGATTCTTGTGGGTCCCTTCCAACTCAGGATATTCCTTTCCCAGCAGAACTCCTGGAGGGAGGTTCTGAGAGCTCACAGGGGCTTCTGAGCTTGAAGCTGATTCTCTCATCCTGCTGTGGGGCTTTATTTTGTGGGGGATCCTCCTTGCTTTGCTCGCAGCACAGCCTCTTCTCCCTAAGCCCAGCAACATCTGCATTTCTTTTGTTTGGTGAGTGCCTCTGAGCAACTCATTGTCCTGTTTCCCTGAACATCTTGTCTTCCATCGTTTTCCACTTCAGATATGGGTGCAAGAAATCAGGATATTCAGTGAAAACATGTTTTCTTGCCATCCTCTGCCGGGAAGGCCAAATTCCCAGTGAAGAACAGAGGTGTTGGCTGTGAATTTCTCCTGCCCCTGGCAGTGTGCTGTAGGGACACGGGACAGCCCCACAGCAAACAGCTTGGCTGTGTCCTGGAATCAGCCCCTGCTAACGGAAGGAAGGGCAGGTTTCTGTTCTTTTCCCTCCAACTTTTGCTGCTCTGCCTGGGAAGGAAGCTGCACCAGCAATTAGCACGTCTTTTTATTGGTCGTCTTGTGGCAAAAAATAAAGCTGAGGAAAAGTTGGGACAAATATTCTGAGGAGGAGGGGAAATGCAGAAGGCTCTGCTGGGACAGAGTGGAGGAGCTGGAGGATGATTCTGCCTAACCGGGAAAAAGGGATTTGAGAGGTCGGGGAAGTGGGAATTGGTGTGGGCTGAAGGCCTGAGTCACTGTTGTAGGACAAGATCTGGGACAGGTTCCGGCTGGAGAAAACAAGTCCTGGACCTTGGTGCATTCAGGAAGGAATGTCAGCGTGATCCACTGGTCACGGAATGTTCCTTAGGCAAGAGAGAGCAGAATTAATTTCCTTGCTCCGCCACAGTACCTTGCATGATTTTGGAAAAATTACTAAGGGTGGGATTTATCTCATCTGCTCCTCGGTTTCTTGTCTCTGCAGACAGTGCAGACAAGGACTTTTTCTGAACTCATTCCTCCTAACCCTGAGGTGCTGAAGGCAGTGGAATGAATTGCCCTCTGGAAGTGCCAGTTTCTTTTAGAAGCTACTGAGAAACCTGAAATGACCATATCAGACAACGCCTGACTTAAAATGACTCCAACCCTTAATTTCCCAGTGTTTTAGCCCCTTGTTTGTAGGACAGGAGTAACAGTTCCTGACCTCACGGGTGGGTGTGAGATCCTAAGATTTAAAACACTTTTGATAATGAGTGGATTGCAGAAGTCCTGTAGGCAGCCGGATGTGATGTACTGCAAGCTCCCAGAGAGTAAAATAAATAAATTCTTAAAAATTTCATATATATATATATATCACAAAAATAATTATTTCATCTCACCAGTGGCTGAATAGGTTTTGGGTTTGCTTAATGAGAGCAGAAGGAGCCTTGGCAGATGTGACAAGGTGCAAACGTGCAATTCCTTGGTTATCCCAAAGAACACCCTCCTCTTAGAGCGGAGGTGGCACCAGAAGGGTTAAGGCAGGCAGGGAAGAAGCAAACACCCCCCCATGTCTTGCTTCTCCCTCCCCTATCTCATTCCCAATGCCTCCTGCCCCTCTGCCCCAGGCAGTGTAGGAGATCTACATTTTAATTGAGACATGTGAAGAAAATAATCTCAATCTAACTCAATCTAACTCCCCGTGCCTGGAAGGTTTCTCCCTGGGTAGCTTGGTGCAGATTCAAAGTGCACATTTTGGGGTGAGGGTGGGTCAGAGCTGCATCCAACCTGACCTTGGATGTTTCCAGGGATGGGGCAGCCACAGCTTCTCTGGGCCACCTCTGCCAGTGTTTTACCACACTCATTGTAAAAAATTTCTTGCTTATGTCTCATCTAAATCGACCCTCCTTCAGTTTAAAACCAGTAATAGTGATGCCCCTGGGCTAATGAGACCCCTGTATTAATGAGTCCCCTGTGTTAATGAGACCCCACTCTCGTGGCTCAGAGCTGAGGTGAGGAGATTGCCACAACAAAACCCAACTCCTTTTGTCTTTCAGACCCAAGCCTCCCCCACAAAGAGGTTTTGTCTGCAGATTTTCCCAGCTGCAGCTGAGGGACAGGAGGCCCTCGGACCTGTCCCTCCCCGTGAGCTGGGAGCAGGCAGCCAGACACGTCCTGCCCCCAACACCAGTTTGGAAGGGATGCCAGCCAGCCCTGCCCAGGAGCACTGGGTTATTTTGTGCAGGGCAAGAGGGCAGGATTTCAGTTCAGGTAGCACTTGCCTGCTTTGTCTGCTCCCATTCCCTTAGAGCTTGCCCGGCCTGATAAGGTGTTATCAGAGCAGAGTGTCTCTGAGATGTGGCAGGGCCAGAGGTGGCTTTTCTTCAGGTTGCCCTGGCTCTTTTCCACCCAGCACCTCTGAAGAGGCAGCCAGTTAATAACAGGAGGAGGAGGAGGATGTTGGGATGCTTGCCAAGAGCTTTACTTCTGTGCTTTTCTCAGGGAGAGAAGAAAATGCAAACATGGATGCAAGCAAACCAACCTGATCCCTTCCTCATCCTCACCCAGCCCCAGCCTTGCAAACAAGGTCACAAATAACTCTTCAGTGTATGATTAGCCAAGAAAGCAGAAATGATTTTTCCATCTTGAGGCTATTGCCTCATAAAATTTATTTCCATGAATGGTTCTGAATTTCGCAGTCTCTCTGGGCAGGGTCTCGGGGTACGTGGACATGACAGTGATTTTCTGTGTGGTGGGGAGTTCATTCTTACCAGGATTGTAGGACAAGAGTGAATCTTTGTTCTCCACTCCCCCCTCTGCTTTAAAGGACCAGAAAAAAAAGACAAAAAAAACCAACAAAAACCTGACCTGAAGAATTCCCTCCTGGCGTCATCTGATAGAAGATCACAGAATTACAGAATCCGAGGATTGTTTGGGTGGAAAGGGACCTTAAAGATCATCCAGTCCCATCCCCTGCCATGGGCAGGGACACCTTCCACTATCCCAGGCTGCTCCAAGCCCTGTCCAACCTGGCCTTGGACACTTCCAGGGATGGGGAGTCTGGATTAGGATCTGAAAGGGCTGGTGAGAAAGGAAGGAGAGTGGACCCGCAGCATAAACTCATCTGTCCAATTGACAAAATATCATTTGATGGCCTCTCGAGCTGTTCAGGAGCACATCAGTCCCGTTATTGAGTGTTATACTTAATCTGCTATTGATTGGGGCGAGCTGCAGAGGACAGCCTTCCCCACTTCCCCCATTCCCAAATTAAAAAATAAGAGGAGAAGTAAATGCTTTGACTTTCTCATTCTGCCTGGATGTTGAGGGAATTTACTGCTAATAAAATAAAAATCCCCAACCCTTAAGCGTGAAAACATGCGTAGAGTGAATTATAGCGAAATCAATTAATACTAACAGTATCTATTAAATATTGCACTCTGGAGCTTTGCAGGAGTACATCGCTGCTCTGGTGTGATCATGACATCATTAACATAATATAAAGAATCAAAAAATCAATAGCCTGCTGAAGCCCAAAATTAAGGCCAAGCAGTGTTATAGCATATCTTTAAACATCTGAAATAGCAACTTGTCTCTGTCATGTACAACCCATTTGCAGATGAAACATCTCTCCCAAAGTGGACGGGAATTTGTTGGCCTGCCTGTCACTCCTGCAGCTGCCCCTTTGGAATACTTGGCATGAAGTTATCCCACTTTTTCCAACAGCGTGGACACAAACGGAGCAGGAAATCTGATCAGGGTTACACTGGCGTAACCCTGGAAGGACTCCAGAGCAGGCCCAGGGTCACTGCACTGCTGGGCAGACTGGCAGATGTCTGTAGGACGGGAACGTGGACCGAGTGTCTTCTCCTGCTGACCCGATTTGCATTTCACAGTGTGAATGTTGTGGAGGTTCTTCTCCCTGAGTTACCAGGTTAGGGCACTGCAACTCTTCTGTTTGCATTGGGGAAAAAAACAACCACAACCACAAATAGAGATGGGAGAGGCTTTCAGAAGGGCTGGGAGAGATGTTTGGGCAAGAAGAGGCTGGTGTAAGTCTGCCAGAATCACAAAATGCTTTAGGTTGGAAGGGGCTTTAAAGATCGTCTCGTTCCACCCCCTGCCAAGGGCAGGGACACCTCCCACTATCCCAGGGTGCTCCAAGCCCCATCCAACCTATGGCCTTGGACACTTCCAGGGATCCAGGGGCAGCCACAGCTTCTCTGGGCACCGTGTGCCAGGGCCTCCCCACCCTCACAATAAGGATTATTTCCTAATATCCAACCTAACCCTGCCCTGTGTCAGGTTGAAGCCGTTACTTGGTGGCAGGCGAACATCTCCGTGTGGTTCTGAGGACAATCAGAGTGACTCCAGCAGGAGGAATCCTGTGGTGCTGGGCCATATAACATATCAGTATAGCAGGAATTAAAACAACTCCATGGAATGTTATTAGGCGCTGGAAGACAACTCCTAATGCTGCAGATTTATTAGGACCTAGCTTGGCTCAGGCCAGCTATCACTCCTTCAAAGAATTCCTGGACATGTTTGGGAATTAAACGGGTCACGGGGGGTTTCCACAAGGTGTTCTGGAAGTTAATAGAGTTCAATAACAAGGCTGTGATTAGACCATGTCATTTGGCCCTGGGATCAGAGAATATTTCCTGGCATTGTTCAGTGCACTAATGGGATGCTGCCACAGCTCCCAGTTGCAGGGGGGCAGTAGGAGGAAAATCCTGGAGGAAAGACCCATATGCTGTTGAGATAACGGGCTAAAAATCAACATTTTTATCGAGGCATTTTCACAAATGCAAAGCCAGGAACAGAGAAAATGTTTCAGTGCATTAGTTAAGAAAACAGAGTGTGAAAAGTTTGGAAGGCATAAGGAAACCTTTTCAAAGACTGGGAGCCGGCACAGGAAGGAACATATTTGTTGCCAGTTAAATAAAAATTAGGCAAGGAAGAGGCTTTAAAGGTTGAAGCTCATTGTCTAAGGGTGAAGTCATAACATGCCTTTATCCTTGGAAGGCGATTGGATTGGAACTTGATAAAATTCAGGTTAAAGCATCAAAAATCAATCCCAGTGAACGTCCCTTTTAATCAAGGCACATGAGAATAGGCAATCAGACAGAATTAAATATATACTTGCTCCTGTGCACAGTCTGCTTTAAATGAAGATGCTAATGGGATACACAGCCCGAAACCTCGATAAAGGGAAGCTCATTTATGGCATAAATCACCCAGGAACAATAGAGGAGGCCAAAGTGATAAAGGAAGGGCTTTCGTGTTAAAGAAAATGTAAAATCAAAGGAAAAAAATAAGGTCAATCTGTGCACAAGTGACAAGGTGTCCCCGGGGAAGGGCACGGTGTTAAGGCTGGTTTATTGACCACTTGAAGGCACTGACAGTGACAGTGACATGCTGAGAGAAATACAAAAGGTTGGGAGGGCAGAGAAGGTGGTAATGAGAGACTTCAAGTGGCCTCGTATGCACTGAGCGAGTGTCAGAGCACTCGGAGCTCCTACCTGTGCACCCAGGGAAAGAGACACAAATCTGGGTTTATTCTCGGTTTACTCCCAGGATTTGCTGCAGGACACAGATATCAGCGCGCCGCTCCGAAAGAGCAACTGAATTTTGGTGCTCAAATTTAGTGTCCTGTGGAATCAGAACGAAAGAAATGAATAAAAATTACAGCGAAGTTCAAAGTGGAAATGCCATAAAATGGAGCAGCTTGTTAAAAGGAGCAGGGCAGGGTAAAAAAAAAAGAAGGTGCAGTGCCTCACAGAATCCTGCATAAAAACGTCATGCAAGAGGCTCGTGAAGTTATATGACTTATTAAAAAAGACCTAAAGATAGTAAAAGTGAATGAAAAAGAAATTACAATACCCACTTAAACAACAAAGTCAAGAGACATTATTTAAAATTAGAAGTTGAACTCAATGGAAGGAAAAAAAATAAGAATTAAAAGATCACTGACTGCGGGGTGTGAATTGCAAAACAATCATCAGGCAGCCCACATAGGAAACACATTGCTAACCTCATAAAAATAAATGATTAAAATTTAACGAGGTTCCCCCGGAAGTTTACTTTCCAAAGGGCACGAGCTGTGTGAAGTGGCTGCTGCTGAGGGCTCAGCAAAAAAATGCTTTTACAGCATAAAAGTGACGTTCAGTGCAAGATGTTAGGAAACTGCAGTGTGAAATTGCCACGTTATTAAATCTGCTCTACACCTCATTGCTTATACTGGCCTTGATGGAAGAAAGCAGGCTGGAAAACATATATATATATATATATAATTTTTAAAAAAAATCCAACTCCTGAAAGGTCCAAGAGCTGGAAATTGAAACCATGAATTTTGAATCCAGGTTGTGGCTGCCCCATCCCTGGAAGTGTTCAAGGCCAGGCTGGGTGGGGTTTGCAGCAACCTGGGATAGTGGAAGGCGACCACGGCAGAAGGATTGGAATTAGATCATCTTTAAGATCCCTTCCAAGCCACCATTCTGGGATTCTGTGATTCTATGGAATGTTTTTTTTTTCCTCCATTAATTTGATTGAGCCGTGATTAAGAATAGATGAATTAAAAAAGCACATGACATGCTGGGGGAGGGCAGTGGGTGTCACGAGTCAATTATTGTTCTTTAAATAAATCAAAGTCCATGTGATAGGGATGATGTGGCTAATACAAAGGAATTTATACTTTTCCCATAGCTAGGAATCTCAACTCTGCTGTCATGGGACAGGAAGATGAGTCCTCTGATAGATTAGTAACCAGTTCAAAGGTGGGAAATAAAGACCATGAATAAAGGGTTGTGATGGAGGGAGGGAAGATCTGGGAAGGCCCCATGGGAATGTCTGCTGAGGGTGTTTGGTGTATTTATAATCGAGCTAAAAACAGGTGAGGAATGAAGCAGAAAAGGTAATTGGTGCTAGAGAGAGTTTTTCGGGATTGTCAGAGGTACACAAGGAGAGATTGTGTGACTTGGCAATTTTCACCTTAAAAGAGAGATGACTGAGAGGGCCACAATAGATCCAGACAATCAGGAGTGTAATGAAGAAAGCGAAGAGGGGATGATTACTGCCCCATTTCTCATAACACAAGATCCGGGGAACTTTATATGAGATTATCTAGCGGAATATTAAAACAAACGGAAGAAAGGACATTTTCATGTAGTGTATCATTCATCTGTGCAGCACTGAGAGGCACATTATGGAGGCCAGCAACACAACTGGCTGGAAGGCAATTAGACAAATTAATGAAAGAAAGATCTGTTGAGAGCTGTTCAATACAATGACATCAGTGCAGGCTCCAGGGCAGGCAGTCCCTTGCCAGTGCTGGCTGGAAGCTGGGAGCTTAAACCAGGAGAATTTTCACTTTATTATCTTCATTTTGTCATTTTTTTTTTCTGCTGTTGAAGTCAGAGAACGAATGAATGGCTCTATGGGTATTTGGGCTGAGCTGTTGCAGCCATTGCTACGTCTCTGCATTTTCAAGAGCCTCTCCAGCATCAGTTTGCACATGAAGACCCCTGATCTGTGTCCAGCCCCCAGCACTGACCCAGAGCTGCTGATGCAGAGCGTGGTGAGCACCTCGGCCATGCCCATCCAGCCAGGATGAGCCTGGAAGTCCTTTGCAGACATGGAGCCACCAAACTGCTCTTCCCCCTGCCCAACACACCTTGGGGGTGGCTCTGGCTCTGCTGTTGGCAGGGTTGGCTGCTCTGGCTCTTCAGGGGGGTGTTTGGCCATTTCCCTGTCCTGCCTGGAGCGGGGGCTTCTCCCCCATCCATCCACCCTGTGGTCCTGCTCCCAAACTCCCTCTCACCAGCTGTGGGGTCTGTTGGCTCACAGTCCACACTGAATTGTGTTTGATCAGCTCAGTAAATCCGGGAAGGGGAAGCCAAGATTGCTGCAGAAGCCTTTCAGCAGCAGCAGCGGGGAGTCCGAATCCCTATTAAAACGTGTGCTCGGCTCATCTCCACTCACTCGTTTTTGCTGTCTCCCTCCATCCCCTCCTTTGTTTTCCTGCCTTTGGCTGCAGTTGATGAAGTTTGGATCAGTGTTGTCGTGCTGGGTTTATTATGAAGTGGTCTTTTCCCTGCAGACCAGGCATCAGGATTCCCGGTTTCCATTTAAAACTCGAGGCTCAATGGGCCAGTGATGTTTCTCCTGTGGATCTCTGGTTCTGCATCGCCCAAAAAAAAAAAGATGACTCAAAAGTTTTGCTCCCCCCCTGGGCATACAGGGAGGACTTGTGCTAGATTTATGGATTTCCTTTGGTTGTGTGATGGGGGTTGCTTTAAGGATGGATTTTGAATGACAACTTTATCCGCTCATCTAAACGATTCCAGCGTGAGGTGTGTCAATGTCACAGCCACCAGCTGGTCTAAAATTCAACCTGCCAGTCATTGTGACAAGGTCGTGAGAGATAGGAGGGTGGAGAAATCCCTGAGCTGAGCTGCAAGCAGTCTTCAGGGGATTTCTGTATGGATCTTTCTGGACCTAGACTTAATCACAGATTTGAGAAAACCCTGAATGTGGATGCCTTGTGAGAGCTGTGTCCGGTGGGAGCTCCGGGATGAGCTGGTGGCATCTATTCTGGTCAGACTGGGAGTAAAGGAAGAGTTATTTTAACAGGATAAGTTTCTTGTGCCAGAGAGGGATCTGACTTGCTGCTCCTGCTGCTGCTGCTGTCTCTTCTTCCCCAGCTACCTCCAGACACCGACTCCTCGGCGCTGAGGATCCCCTTTCCTTGCATGTGCTGATTGCCAGAGATCTGAGGGGCAAAGTAAGGAAAGCAACCCATAAAGCAAACACAGACTGGGACTGAGCTGTGTTTGGAGGGAGGCTGCAAGGAAAAAAACACCAGCCTGGCAGCAGGATGGAGATAGTCATGGACCACCTGAATCACCCAGCATCCCACAGACCCTCCAAATGGTAGCACTGAATTTCCTCCTGTGCTACAGGAAAAGCTCCTTAGAAGAGTGTGTTTGTCAGGATGCATCACGATTCTTGCTCCAGAGGAATTAAGTTATTAAATATCTTTGGAGCTCGCTGAGTCTCTCTCCTGCCTCCGCCTGGGTCTGTATATGTGTCACTGCAAAGTGGCACTGTCACTCCTCAGATGTAAGGATTCCTCCTCTGAATTTTGTGTCTTGGGCCTAGGGAAGGAATTAGGGCTGCCTGGGCGTTCCAGTTCATCCCTGTCCTCCTCGGCAAGGCCATGGGCAGAAATCTCGAATTCTTTCCTTTAAACACCCATGAAATCAGAGGGAACAATTCAAGGTTCTTATAGAAACACAAAAAATAAAACTCGTACCTCAGGGGCTGTTTGAGACCAGGGAGTGGGATATTCCTGGGTGGGAACAGGGATTTGCTCCTCACAAAGTTCTGGTCCAATTGATGCTTCCTCAGAGCAGCTCCAACAAATCACTCCATGGGTGCTGCACATGCTTTAATTAGATATTGAATCACTGACTAGAAATGAGGCCCCCACATAAATCCGAGGTCAGCATCTCCCACCCGCTGTGCCTGAGCTGGCTGCTTCAGTGCAGGCAGAAGGTCTGTACCTGCCCCTGACCTTCCTCTAATTATTTGGAATCCATATTATGGACCTTGCTGCACAAGGCAGCCAATGCCAGGTGTTAAATTAATAAGCTGAACCAGGTTTTCTGATCAGTGCTCTGGGCTGTTTGCCATTCCTTTTTCTCCTCAACATCTGATAAAATCACCCAGGGCTTTGGCCGAAAGGATTTGGTGATATTGATAGCACTTTGGAAGTCTTGGGTATTTTTCCTACAGCGTAAGAAAGAAAAATTGGGGGAAAACTGGCCAAGTCAGGGAAAAAAAGTAACCAGAAAGCTGATGTTGGGGGAGGACAGTGTGTAAAGGTGATCACAAACATCTACTGGAGCTCTAGTGCTGGTAATTTGTAGTTCAGGTGAACAAAATACAAGAAGATGCAGTGCTGGAAAGATTTTAATCCATACTGGCACCCATTCAGCCATGGGATGAGCAAGGACAGCTCCCCATCTACTACCCATGAGTGTGAGCAAAGTCCTATTCAACAGCAGGCTGAGGAACACCTCATCCTTATGGCCAAAACAGCTAAATCCACATGCTGGAGGCGAACACTGAACAGGTTAGGGGAGGGAATACCAGCGTGGGACTGGGATTCTGCAGAGTGGCTCGTTGGAAGTGAACTGGCAACAAGCTGTCACCCGAGACTGCCACCAGGGAAATCCCTGATGCGGGCATTCCTTTGCTTGTGGAGTGCTTCTCCTAATAGAAGAGGCAGCAACACATCAATAAGGCATCCAGGAGGGCGCTGGAAAACATCCTGGAGGAGATGCCTGGAAAACACACGGAGCAGAGGTAGCGATTTGGGATGTAGGTCCCAAGTTCAGATTTTGGGGTTGAACAACTAAGAGGGGCCCAAGGAGCTGCCACGGGCAGAACTATTGGGCTGGACCTACCATGTCCTTGATTTGCTGATTTTATGGAGAGATTTTATGGCTGATTTTATGGCTGTGTTCGGGGTTGAAAGGCTCTGGTGTGTTCAGTGTGGTTTTTGGAATGGTTTGGCCACCTCCCCCCTTTGGAGGAAGATCCTATTGCTCTCACCCTGCAGGGTGTCCCATGGGGGCTTTCCTTTTTGGTCTCAATGATCCTTGAGGGTCCTTTTCAACTCAGGATATTCTGTGATTTTATGATTTTAAGCTGCTTCTGGCAGCAACAGTTTAAGGCTGACCAGATCAAGGCAGAGCATCCTGCTTGTGCACCTTATCCTCTGCTGCACGGAGACTTTTTGGCATCAGGGCAGGGGGTAGAGGACAGAAATAATTCTCATCCTCACCCTGAGAAAGTAATAGTTGATGAATGTCTCTAAAGTCCATGGATCCCTTTGCTTCTTACATTCAGCACCCTCCTTTTGGTCACTGTGCCTGCTGCAAACGTGTTAAAAAGACAAAACGCAAAGATAAGAGAATTTCTGCTGGAATGGACAGAGGGGAAGGTTCCCAGACCCAGCTAAAAGGCAGCAGCGAATGAACCAGATCTTCTGGCAGTCCATCCATCCATCCATCCATCCATCCATCCATCCATCCATCCATCCATCCACCCCTCTACCATCACACACGTGTAATAATCCTGATTGCAAGAGACACCTCCAGGTATCTCTCCACTCCTTCCCATCAGAATAAAAATCCAGCCTGAACACAGGGAGAGTTATTGGTGTTGTGTGGATGCTCCAATAGATTTTTTTATTGCACTTTCCATGGAGATTGCAAACCCCCAGCCGTCCCAAGGCTGCGTTTGCTTCATCAATTCTTGTGGCTGCTTAATGCTGATGCTGTACAGTTTGGCAGCCTCCATTAGGAATGGTTTTTCCCATGACATTAACAGGCAGCGAAGCTTTGTGCTGATGGATAAAGCCCGGTGTAAAACCTGACTGGAATCAATCAGAGTAATTGTCTGGATGTGTGGTGGTTAATAGGAAACATCCTGCATATTATTGGCTGGTTTATACAGCACAAGGATTAACTTGCTGCTGCCTTTGGTGGCCCACATCCTCTCCCGAGCTGCTGGGGGAGGTGATGGATCTGTTGGGAGGCTCGTGGAGCTTGGGGAGAGCCCTGCAGTTTCTGTTTGCCCCAGTGATTATTCTGCTTTTCTGTCCATGGCTCCCAGCTGGGCAAAGGGCGACTGTCAGCCTGTTCCATGAGTGATCCGAGCCCAGAGCAGGGCTTGGGGAGGCAGCAGGAAGGAGAGAGCAGGAGCAAGACTTAAAAATGGAGGCACCATTTGTTGAGCTTTTGACGGGACACCCTCCCTTCTCGGACAGGGGTGAAAGAGCAGGGAAGGCTGCTGTCCTGCTAAAGTTCTTTATTCATAGTCTCATACTTTTCTGAAGGTAGAGTTCAAAGGGGATACACGATAAGCCCAAGCAGCAACAGCAGCAGCAGCAGGCAAACAGCAAACAAAAAACAGCTTCTGCTTCTTTTTTCCTAAACTTAAAGAAGTGTGGATTATATTTGTCAACTGACCAATAAAATTAACACACGATTCTAGTTTTTCTTTTCTTAACCTGTCCTGGTCTAATTCTAACAATCGTAAACCTTACACAAGTCTTACATAGGTATTACACAGATTTGCACATATAGTTTCTATCAGCTCTAATTGTTTCTGTGAACACTATCTAAAAAATGTGAGCAGTATAGTTCCATCTATGTTTTGTCTAAAGTAAAGAAATTCTGTGAAAGGGTAACACTGCTGCAGTACAAACTGTGTTTAAGGTCTCTTTGCTGCAGATTAAAGCACTTAGCATATATTTCTACTAAAAGTTAAAAATCCATGTTTTTATTTCACTTTGGTGTGACTTCATGTATCTCAGCTTATCCAAAGGCTTTAATTCAACCCCTGTGCTTTGGTTTTCCTCTGGGCCTGGGTTCAGAAAACCTCTCACTCCAACAGCAAGACCGGAGCAGAAGGTCTCTGAGCCTCACGTGTGCCTCAGATTCACACACTGGCCATTAAACACAATCCTGAATCCATCCAGGCCAGCCTGGTGTTCCCGCAGCTGACCCGTGTTTGGGGGGAAATATGAGGAGACACCCACCAGGAGCCTGCCATCCCTCAGGGTCAGGGTGCAGAGGCAGCCCGGGAGGACTGAATGTGAGCAGGCAGAGTCTGATCCAGCCAGGGACCGGCACAACCACCCTGAAACAGGCTTCAGAGGCAGCAAACACCGTGAGATGCCACTCACAGCCCAGGAGGACCCGGACAGCCTCTGCCTGATGGACACTCTGTGGTCATTCACTCTGGAGCTGAGCTAAAGCCTCTGTGGCTGCAGGAAGCAAGTGGACCACAGCACCTGGTGTGGTTACACATAAACTGGGAGCAGCTTTGTTTTCCAGCATCCTTTTCTTCTGGGAGAGGCTTAAAGCCCGTTAAGCTTCCTCATGGAAGCATCTTCCCAGTTTCCTGGCAGCTGTGGGTGCAGCATCCTCTGACCTGCAGCTGTGCCCCCAAATGCTTCTGAGGGTGTTCGTGGAGAGGGGCAGTGACCCAGCTTGGCTGGCCTCTGAATGGGAGAACTCACCCTTCTCCCTGCCACAAGGATTAGGCTTTCTTTCCCTCTGTTTTGGAGGATTTGTCATTAGCAGGGGTGATAAATCCCCACAAAGCACAGGGATATCTCTTGCATTTCATGAGTAAGGGGCTGACTCTTGCCTGAGGTCAGGAGTGGTGCCTTCAATTTAAATCCAGTGCTAGAAACTTCTGAATCCCTGGAAAGAGATCTTTCTCGCCAAAGAGCAGGAGGAGAGGGAGAGCAGGGTTTGGCCAGGAGAGGCCAACTCCCCTCAATGACCAGAGCCCTGGGTATCACCTGAAGTGCAGCAGGCTGGGATCCGAATGAAAGAGCTTCCTGAGCACTCCTTTCTTCCCTCAGTGAGTCGAATACTATTAACCTTTAAGGCAAAATTATATTTTGTGCCTCTGGGAAGCAGTAACATTTCACAGAACCGCACTGGGGAAGCAGGTAAACAATTGTTAACTCTCTCCAGCCCCATTTTGAGGCCTTCTCGGGGCGGCTGCGTGTGCAAGCCCAGCCAGGCCGGGAAGGTCTCTGAGCTCAGGAACCCCTGAGATGGAAAGGTCAGCTGGAGATCCTCTGTCCCTGACTCAGCCTCGTGTCCCAGTTCCATGTGGGTATTCAGCTGAACCCACAGTCCTGGCATAGAACCATAAAATCCCAGAATGGTTTGAGTTGGAAGGGACCTTAAAGATCATCCAGTTCCTACCCCGTGCCATGGGCGGGGACACCTCCCACTAGAACAGGTTGTGACCAAAACCTCTGCGTTGTTATTTTGCCATTTCGGAGGTGCACACAGATTTTGGGAGAGAGATCTGGCTTTTCATGGCTGAGGATGTGATTTGTGGGAGTCAGGTCACAAGGCGCTGTTCATGAACCTGTTTTATCTCTCACAATGGGGGACAAATCTGCTGGAAATATCACTGCTAATAAATAAAGCTATGCTGGCTGTGAATTAAATATCCAAACATGCTTAGAAGCTGCTTCACCCCACAGCTTTGACTGTCCAGAGGCTTTGACCAGGTCATGCCCTGCCCTTGGACAGTGTGTGGGATCACAGTCCACCAAAGGGACATGGACATCTTGCTGTCAGGGTGGAACAGGCTGGTGTTGGTTGTGGGCTCCACCAAGCCTTAGTGTGCTTTGCACAAGAGCTTCTAAACCTGTTGGATACTGGGATCCATTCCTTTGGGTGAAAAAAAAAAACAACCAAAAAACCCAACCAAATCCAAAGAGAAGTAAAAAGCGAGGTCTTTCCCTTCGAGCCAGCTCCCTGTTGGACCTACCCAACAGCAGGCATTGCAGGTTGGGCAGCCAGGGGTAGTGAGGGGGCTCTGAGCTGCTCGAGCCTTGGCAGGAGCCACAATCCCAGGACAAAGTCAACACCTTGGGTGGAAAATTAAATCAATGAAGCAGCAGGAGCCAGAAAGCAGACAATGCACCGGCAGCGGAGCCGGCTTCCAAATTGAAATGTGGTTGCTGGGGATTGTCCATCGGCTTGGGGAGCTATTATTTCCATTTCTCTAGTTATGAATTAATTTCTAGAGGACTTAATCATCCCCTCCCTTTTCCCCTCCGTAACCCCCTCTTCCCTTCTCCTTCTAATTTTCCACTTGACTGGGGATCCTCTGACAGTGAAAATTCAGGCTTAGAGGAGGTCCACGCAGGCTGCTCCATTAGGCTGGATAATCTCATTGGAACCAGTGGCTTGAATAATAACACCTTCACCTCCTGCACAGCACCTGATTCCAGTGACACTGAACACCCCGGGCTGGAGGGGTGGATACGCAGGAGAAGGGGAAGGGGCAGGGTGAGGCAGAGCCTGCACCGAGCACCCTTTGTCTCCTGGATCTGCCAAGGACACTTCTGCAGTGTGAGAGAAAATCCTTCTCCAGCGCTGGGACATCACAGAATCACAGATTCATTGTGTTGGGAAGACCTCCAAGATCATCAAACTCAAACTTTGACTTAATACCTCCCTGCACACTAAACTGTAGAGCCAAGTGCCACATCCACTCAGGTTTTGAACATTTCCAAGGATGGTGACTCCACCACTTTCCTGGGAAGCCTGTTCCAGTGCTTAGCCACTCTTTTCAATGAAGAAACTTTTAATCATATCCAACCTGAACCTCCTCTGGTGCATCTTGAAGCCACTTCTTCTTGTCTTATCACTTATTACCTGGAAAGAGAGACTAAAAATTGGGAGGTGCAACTAAAACCTGAGTTCTGCCACCAACCCATATGATGGATAATTTGAATCCAGGATTCTGGATTGGATGTTGTTCCTGAAGGACTTCAAGCAGGAGATTTTTGCCCTTCAAGAGCATAGTTGGACTCCTGTCCATCACAAATTATCATGTCGGGAGGAGATGTCTTGTATAGGTGGACGAGGGACAACATCAGGAAACTGCACTTGAATTCCTACCTCCTTCAGCATTCCCAGCCTTTTCCAACCTCCTACCCACACTGGATCTCTCCTATCACAGCCTCTCTTGTAGCACTGCCACAGCCAGAAGGAATAACCTTATCCTGTGGTCATTCCCATCACACTCCCCAGCGCAGCCTGTCTGGCTCACCCAGCATTCCCAGACGTGCCCAGAGAGCAGCCCCATGCAAGCTGTGCCCAGAAATTCCGTGCTTTTAAAGGGCAGGGAGCCAGGAAATGAGCCTGGGAGATGGACACCTGGAACATGTAATGGATGGCTCAATCGCCGTGCCTCCGACAGCCCAGCCTGCTGGAGGTCATCCACAGCGCCAGGGCGAGTTCTCAGTGCTTAACCCACCCCTTCCAGCCATGCACAGCTGAGGGGAAATCCATACATCACCTGCTGACAGCGTTTTCCTTGCAGCTGGAGCGTGAGCTGGGATTCCTGGTGCAGCCTCGGGTCAGGGAGTGCTTCCCAGAGCCTCACGGGGCGAGGTGGGGTGTGCTAGACCCAATTGTTTTAGGAGAATAATTCAGAAAATAATAATAATTAAAATAATAATAATAACAACAACAATAACAGATAATAATAATAATAATAATTCTTCCCTTTAACTGCATGTTTAAATTACCAGAGGGATGAAGCCAGGATCCCTTTTAGGGTGTTCTGAAGTCCCAGTCCTTCAGTTTCTTATGCCTTGGCTCTGGATGGGTCCTCCCTCCACTCCAAACCTCTCTGCAGAGCCAGCTTGAGAGGAGGCTTAAGAAGAGAGAAACTCATCTTGTTCCCTGACTTTCTGGTTGGAAAAAGCTTGGGAAGAGAAAGGCAGTGAGACTAAAATTAAAATCCTTCTTGGTCCACTTTTCCTCTTGCTATCCTGTCCCCCGAATTCCCTTTCCTAGAAGGAGCTGAGCTGTGCAAGTCAGAATTTTTATTGTTGTTTTTGTCAGAGTTGGGGTGAAATGCTGATTTCAGCAGCTGGGAATCTCCAGCTCTGATCCAAAGCCTGTGCACTGGTCATGTGAGGGTCTGAAAACTGCCATGGAAACACAGCTTCTCCTCTATTTCTGATCCCTGAGACCGTTCACCCATTGAAGGCTGTGCATCCAGCTCAGCCCAGGCTTTTTCCTTGCTCCAAGGAAACAAAGAGCTGAGGGATGGATCCAGAGCTCCAGGCATGGTCTGAGCGGGGTTGGTGGAGCTGCACGGGTGCCTTCTCCAGGCAGCAAACCCCATCCCACTGATTTCACACCTCACAGGGAAAGCCAGGCCTGGGCTGAGAGGTTCCTTGGCTTATTTTTCCCAATTTCTGCACAATCTCCTCTCCCACCAGAGCCTTGGAGCTGCTGGAGAGTCTCTTGCCAGGTGTGTGTGGTAATGGGGACTCGATGTAACTCTCTCTGTGCCATCCTGTGGTTCTTTCTGGCTGCTAATTGTGCTCCTGTGGAAAAGTTTGGGCCCTGATGGAGGAATTGTCTCTGCCAGGAGCAAATTCCGGATGTACGGCACCTGTCACTGTTGACTCTGCTGCTGGGGGACATGGGCAGAGGGATGGATGGATGGATGGATGGATGGATGATGGATGGATGGATGGATGGATGGATGGATGGATGGATGGAAGGATGGATGGATGGATGGATGGGATGGGTGGATGGATGCATGGATGGATGCATGGATGCATGGATGGATTAGGAGGAGGAGGAGGAAAGGAGCTTATCAGTGGTGTGAAAATAGAGATATTGATGAAGGTCAAAAGGACCAATGGGTTGGGAGGCTCTGCCTTGAGAAACTCAGTGAGATCCCCACTGCCCTGCACCTTTCTGGGTAAAACTGCTCAGAGGGTTTCCAGGGGTAGGGGATTTGGATGGAAAGTGCTCAGGCCCGATCAGTCTATCCTGTGGGAATGTTTTCTCTCTTCTTGCTGTGCTGCCCCAAGGCAGGGCAGCAGATGCTGGCAGCAAAAAGCAGTTAAGTGAGGTGCTGGCTGAGCCTGGCGTGGATTCAGTGTCTGTGTGAGTGGGGACTCCTTACAGAGCACTTCCTGTGGCTCCCTGACCTCCTGGAAAACCTCCTTGAACACAGATCTTCATTTGCCTTTTAAGGGACGAGGCTGAAGTGGCACCAAACCCTGCCACCCTTTCCTCAGGACTTCCAGGTCTCGCAACAATCTTGGCAGTGATCCCTGAGGAACCTCAGGACCACTGATCAGCCCCAATCTCTGAGCAGCACACCCCAAATCTGACCTTTCTGAAAGCATGGGCACCTCCTGTCATCTTCACCAACAGATATTTGGCATTTGGACCCCGGTGACAGGGGAAACACCGAATTAATTTCCTTGGAGTTACTTGAGAGAGGCTCCCACGAAGAATTCGGGGATGATGTTCTGAATCAGGCCATGAACACAGAACTTCAGCCCCTTTGAACAGATTATTTGCATCAGCCCTTGCAGAGGAGAGTGTGTAGGAGCACAGGAAAGCGTAGGTGTTATCTACCCAGGTTCTGGGGAAGACTCTCACAAATATTATTAGCATGAATAGGAAGCACCATGATAGGATGCTCTCTGGGAAAAGTAATTTTGTTCATTAATTACTTGCCTTATCTAGCAACCTCGTTCCCTTTCTCTGGCTTTCTTCTTCTTTTAATTTTCTTTAAAACAACTCTAAGTGAATTCAGTGTGGGGAAAGTTATTTTGCTGCCTCCTCAGAGACAGGAGCTTGTATTACTCAGGTAGCCCTCAGCTGAGCCTTCAGGGGTTTTTCCATCTCCATTTGAAGCTCAGCCTTTCATGGGCAGATGGCAAAAGACAGATTCCAGGCAGATTCCTGATTCCTTTCTTGTGGACCACCTCAGTGCTGTGGACTGACTGCAGTTCTCGTGTCTTTGGCTCGGGTTCTGCCTCCTGTTTGTGATTTTTGTGCTCTGAGATTCTCCTCCAGCTTTGAGTTACCAGGCTCGTGTTGTGCCTGGGAAGTTCGGCAGCAAAAGGACCTGGAGGGCTGTGATTGAAGGGGCAGCAAAGCAGAGACCCTGCAGCTTCAGAGATGTCCTTTCCTTGTGTCTTTGACCTTTGCAGGAGGTTGGAAAGGGTCAGAGGATGGAGGCAGGAGATCCCCATCCTCCCAGATGTCAAACACAGGTGCTGGCTGTTTTCAGCTGCTTCTACAGCAGGGAGTGATTTAGGATTGGATTTTAGGAAGGAATTCCTGGCTGTGAGGGTGGGGAGGCCCTGGCACAGGTTGCCCTGAGAACCTGTGGCTGCCCCTGGATCCCTGGAAGTGTCCAAGGCCCGGTTGGACAGGGCTTGGAGCACCCTGGGATAGTGGAAGGTGTCCCTGTCCATGGCAGGGGGTTGGACTGGATTATCTTTAATGTTCCTTCCAACCCGAGCCTTTCCATGAGTCCCTGATCCTGTGATTCACGGGGGAACTCCGCCTTTCCACAACGCCCAGCTGAGGAGCTGATTTCAGCATCACCTTCCACAGACCCCCTCCCTCATTCCCGCACCCTCCTCCCCCCGTGCCCGCGAACGATTTCCAATTCTTCGTTGGACAAAGGCTCCAAGTTTCCAGGGATTTGCATGTGAAATGCTCCCGTTCATCCCGGGCTCGAGCGCTCCTCAGGGATGCTCCTGCAGAGGCACACACATGTGAACACTCCAATCGCTCATCCCTGGCTGCACCCCAGCCATGCGAGAGCTGGCGTGGTCCTTGGGGCCACCTCGGAACCTGCGTTCAGCCCCGGGGCTCCGGAGCAGGTTGCATTAGATGCACCAACCCAGCCTCCCCCAGGCAAGATTAGCAGGGCCAAGACAATCCGCAGCTCTGGAAACTTGGGGGCGGGGGCTCGGGGAGAGGAGAAGGGACATGAAATCCCCTCAGAGCGCGGGGGAAGGATGCTGTTTGCGGAGCGCTTGGCTTTGTAGGGCGGGAGGTGGAGGAGTACATCCCTTGCACCCACGCCCCGTGGGGCTCCCGGGGTGGGCTCGCACAATTGCTGGGATGGAGGGAGGAGCCCACCTGGGGACAGAGATAAGGGCTGGGCGGGGGGATTGCGGTTCCGCAGCATAAACCGGCGGAGTTATCAGGGCAGAAACTCGGCTTCTATTACCATGCATTAGAATAGATTAGCAGGCAGAGCAATTAGCAGCCTCACTCCGTTTGGCCAAGTGACAGGGGCGGCGGTGCCGGGCAGGAGGCGTGTGGGAGGAGGCAGCTTTGGCACGGCAGCGTTTCCCTCCCCAAACTGCAGCCCGAGGACAAGGATGGAGTTCTGGTCTTTCGGCCGCCGGGACATTGAGAAGGGCAAGCAGGGTGAGCTTTGGATGGTGGTCTGAAAGTTTTTGTGGCTTGTGGTCCCTTGAAGATTGCCCTGGGGAGATGCAAAGCTCCAAAGAGTGAATTTCGGCTTTTTTGAGGTACTTCCTTGGAAGAATCCATAGACCTCTTGGTGCCCAAATACCACCCATTAAAAACCCCACAGCTTTCACTTCCCCCAGTGGCTTTTCCCCGTTTTGTCCAGCTCATCTTTGATGCCCGAACAGGAGATTTTGGGGAGTTGAGCCTGTTTGTGGTTAGAGCCAAAGATGAAAAGAAGGATCCAACTCCTTCCTCAGATACACATGAACATGCTGAGAAAACACCTCACTACCAGAACGGGTTTCCCAGGAGTAATCCTGCGCATTATCCCGGCTCAAATTTGTCACTTTTCCTGGAGCACCTTTCTGTCCAAAATGGAGCATCCTGGGCAGTGGGCAACGTTTAACCCCTTGCTGCCAGGGAGAACTAAATTTCAGCCATGCCCTGGGCAGCCTGGAGGCCAAACGGAGAGGGCAGGGAGGGAGTGGGGTATGCACCACATGGCCATGTAAAGTTTAAGGTCAATTATGTCTGCGTCTCGACATTTATGGCATTCCTGTTCTCGGGACCCCGAGGGAACCTGGAAATGTCAAAACACTGCTAAAACTGACCTTAAACTTTACATGCGAGTGGGACTGAATCTTCTCTCTTTTCCTGGCTCCAGCCAGAAAATTGCTTTGGCTCCAGCAGAGGGAAAGGCAAATTTCAGCTGCTTCCTCCTTCCCCAGCCTTGCTCCCCCCGGTGATAAAGCTCAGGAGACACAAAGCTGGCTCCCCACGTTGGTCAGATTTGGGCTAAAACAAATCTCTTAATCCATCCCCGGATTCCTTTAATTGCTCTGTTCTTGTCTCACCCTTCTTTCCGACCGGGAAATCAAAAAACCACTTTTCCCCGGTAACGAACGAAGGTGTCACCGCATCCCATCCTGAAAGAGGGACCAGACTAATGAGACTGAGGCAGAAAACTCGGATCTCCAGAGCCTCCCGGAGCCAAGCATCTCCGTCCTGCAGTCCCTTTCCCAGATTCCTGTCCCCTGCCCTGGCTGAAAATGCCGCTCCGAGGGTTTGCACTAGGCTTCCGCCGAGCTCCCTCTGCTGATCGCCTTCCAAAAGGCATCTCAGACCTGCCTGTTCTTCATGTGAACACATCCCGTCCCGCCGCGGAGCGAGGACAGGGGCTCCTGGCTGATGCTGGGAGGGTGGTCTGGGGATCCGGTGGGATATCAGCCCGTGCTCGTTTGGGGAACGCGACCCTCTGCCAGAAGCCGGGGCTTGGTGGAGAGAGGGGGAAACCCGAGGGCTGCAGCGGTGCCAGAAATGTCCCTGTCAGCTCCCAGGCTCGGTGCTGCTCCAGCTTTGCCCAGGACAGAAATTCTGGTGTGTTACAAGAGCAAGGATTTGACAAACGGCCACTGTTATTTCATTTTGTAGGAACTCCAGAGACCCAGAATGGTTTGGGTTGGAAAGGACATTAAAGCCCATCCAGTGCCACCCCCTGCCCCGGGCAGGGACACCTCCCACTATCCCAGGGTCCTCCAAGCCCCATCCAACTTCGCCTTGGACAATTCCAGGGATGGGGCATCCCCAAGTCACCTCAGGGACAAGGAGAGCTGCTACGGGCCATGCCTGCACTCCCTGTTAGATTTCAGATTCCCAGTTTGTGGATCTGTTCAGTTTGTTCAGTTTGACTCTTGCCAGGTCCCTGCAGGTACAGCCTGCCTTTGCCAAGGGCTCTGGCTGGGCTGGGAGTTCTCAGATTTTCCCCTGGAGATTAGGAGATGGGAGAAATGGAAAATCATTGCCTTCTACCCTGCCTTGATCCAGGATAAATGGGACCATCTGGGCTACTCAGGGTTTTCAAACTGAGACCTAAATCAGATTTCCCTGAAAGTTTCCCTGTGTTTTCTCTACCCTCTCCCTGAATTTTCTTCATGTGTGTCTATACCTGGAAAGGAGACCACTGGATGTGCTGACGAGAGTGAGGGGGGCAGATGGATAACTTGAGGAGAAGAGAAGGGAACAGGTTGAATTTTAAGCGGAAAAACTAAGGAGAGGTGAAAAAAAGAACGGGAACTGCGCCCAAGCTGAAAACACTCACCTGGGAAGAGGTGAGGGTTGGGATGGGGCAACATCTCCTTCTTGCACGAGTGGAGGACCCCAGTGTGAGTGACCCTGCACCACAAAAAGCTTAGGAATGAGCAGCTTGGGAAGGAAAACGCGGGTGTAAACCAAATATCCCACCAAAATATCCCACCCGGTGGGCTTGGTGACCCCTCCTTGCTGGCGTGACTGGGGGTGCCCTGGTTGCCACCCTCAGCACTGGAGGGAAGGGGTGAGGAAAGGGGGGCTGGAATGGTGCTGTCAGAGGGTGAGAGGATTTATCCCCTGCGGGAAATGTCAGTGTTAAAACCAGAGAGGAAAGCTGAAATGTCAGAACCTTTTGCAACAGAGTGATTCCAGCAAATCACCTGTTTGGAGGTGGTGGAAAGGTGTCATTTGGGGTTGCTGAGATGACCCAAACCATTGAGCTGTCTCTGAGCTTTGCCATCAAACACAGATTTTTCACATTTCTCTCCTTCCCTGAGAACACCCAGAGCCAAAAGAAAACTGCTGTACCTCAAATGGTGAGGTTCTCCAGAAAGGATTCATTGTTTTGGGATTTTTTTTTCTGGGAATTAAAGTTTTTTAATGGTATTTTTTTTTCCCTGAATAAGAAAAATTGCTGTGCATCAGATGGTGAGGCTTCTCCAAAGAAACGGATTAATTTCTTTAGAATTTATTTCTGGGAATTAAAAATTTTTAATGGTATTTTTTTTCTCTGAATAAAAAAGAAATTGCATCGTGTGCTAATTGCCACTTGTAAAAAGCCCCCAAATGCTCTGTTCTGAGTAGCAATTTCTGATCAGATCCAATCACCACTCTTTTGTCTTGAAATTTGTTATTAATTAACAGAATTGCAGATAAGACCTTTTCCATTGCCAGAAAAATGACTTTTTTTGGGTCTCACATTCAAAAAGTTGGATATTTTAGTCTGCTTCTTGGGAAATTATGGGGGAAAAACTAAACCAGAATCCAAATCTTCTCCTTTTTCAACAGTGATGGTTATGAGCAAGCAAGGTTCAGTCAGGTGAAAAATAAAGGTCATTTTTTGAGGGGCTGGGGAGGGGGTTGTGTGTGTAAGGTGGTGGTTTGGGGTTTTTTCTCTACAACATGATGATGGAGATCTCAGTGTCTTCACTGAGAGTCTGAGCTCGGTTTGACCAAGGCAGAAGGACCCTTCCCATCCCTCCAGAGGTGGAATGGCTTGGCCCCTCTGCAGCCTGGGTTTGCAGAGTGTGGCCCCAGCTTTAGGCCCCTGATTTAGGGGTGTAACCACGATCTCCTCTGTCCCAAACCAGGGCCTCCTCCTCATCGTCAAGAGACCTGGGCTTTGCCCTGCTCTCAGTCTGTGCCTCACTTTCCTGCCTCTGCCTGCTAATTCCAACCTCGTGGAGGTACCCTGAAGTTTAATTAGCTGCAGGCAAAGCCCTCTGAGATTCTTGGAGGAGAGGTGCAAGAGGGAAGTATTAATTTAACGCCGTTAAAATAATTGGTTGGTGGCTGGTGAGCAGAGGGTGAGCACCAGTGGTGTTTACTCTTAACGGGAGAGGAGGAGGAAATAACACTCCCCATGGTTCAGCGGCGGGAGCAGCTCCTCAGTGTTTGTGCTGATGGTTTGGGACAGAGCAGGACTCTCGGAACTGTCAGAGACACGGCTGGGAATGAGAGAGCAGCTGCTGTCAAAGACACCCGGAGAAGCATCGTGTCTGCAGCGCAGCCAAAACGAGTTCGGGGGGTGGGAGATGCTCTTTTGGGTGCCTGAGGTGGAATGTGGTGATGCTGGGCGGGAGCTGCACGTCAGCTGGTGATGGTGGGACTAGCAGGTGATGCTAGTCAGAAGAATGCAGTTTAAACTGTTTATTTCACGTTTGCTGTTTGCCCAACTGGTAACCATGGTTCAGGGTTCACCCCATGATTTGCATAAGACTGTGGTCCAAAATGTATCCAAGATTCTTAATAAGAATGNTGATGCCATGATGATTTTTGTCTTTTCTTTTATACCCCTGTTGCACCTTTTTTGCAACTTCTGTATTCTTGGTGCTTTTTGCCTACATTCTTGGACTTGTTTGTTAAGCTAAGAGACTGAACATTTTAGAGGCTTTGTAGTTAGGGTGCCAGTGTGCCCAGGCCCCAAGGTCCTCTCCAGAACACATTTTGTAAACTAAGATAGAACCATCCAGGGGAGGGTTCCTTAGAGAGGGGGGCTCATTCGAGCCTCTCATTGGGGAATTTTTGATAGATATGCTAATCAGTAAGACCTAGAATGTAAAACCAGATATAGAGGAGGGGGATTGCGGTGGCCATTGCGGGGGTGCATGGAGGTGTATTTGACCTGGTCGTGGTGCACCTAAGGATCCTTACAATAAATACCAAGGTAATGCCCTTTTCCCCTTCTAACCGTGTTCGCCTCTTGATTTTAAGACCACGAAAAGGCATCACAGGGAGTTAGGGAATGCGGCAGCGGAAAGGGATCTCGGCACATGGACACACTCAGAATGCTGGAGGGGCAGATATTTTATTAAAGCAAATTTGGCAGTCAAAGGGGTGTTCTTCTGTATAAACCACAACAAACACACCGGGTGAGAGTCACAGGAGCTCCCAGGCCCCAAAGTAGACCCTGGCTGTCACCAGAGACAACAGAAAGGATGGGCTGAGGTTGGGATATTTCATTTTCCCTCCCTCAGCCCAGCTGCTGAGTGCAGGCAGCTGCCTTCCAGGCGACCACTTTCATGAGGCAGGAACTTGTGTCTGGAAGTACTCATTTATTGAAAGTCCCATTTGCCTTTATTTACAGTTTGCTGATCTCATTTTTGGGGCTGCAATGTCCCCTCTGGGCAGACGCCTTCTGTGGCCCAGATCCTCTGTCACTTTTGTTTCTGCATCTCAGCCTCCACCACCCAGGGGTTTGAGACTGGTGCTGGAGGGAAACACTTTCCTCTGCACATGTTGGAACAATTTTCTCTGCTGTTTCTCCCTCTCCTTGGGGGGGGGCAGAACGTTTTTGGTGGTGCAGAGGAAGGCTGGAGGGAGGAGGTTTCTTTCTGACAGGAGTCCTTTTCTGCTCACCTCAATTGCAGGATCACAGAAGGTTTTGGGTATGAAAGGACATTAAAGATCATCCAGTTCCACCCCCTGCCATGGGCAGGGACACCCTCCACTATCCCAGGCTGCTCCAAGCCCCATGCAAACTTGGACACTTCAAGGAGTGGAGCAGCCACAGCTTCTCTGGGCAAACTTTGCCAGGGCCTCCCCACCCTCCGAGTAAAGAATTCCTTCATAATATCCAACCCAAATCTCCCTTCCTTCAGGGTAATCCATCACAGGAAAACCCACAATGTTTTGCCTCTGGAGGACCTCGGCTGCAGGTGCTGGGCAGACACCTTGGGTGATGTGTGCACCACAGGATGCTCCAGCTCAGGATGGATAACATGGTCACGGGAGAGGAGATGGGAGAAACCACAGGCAAAAGGCTCTGGAGGAGAGCCCCCATCACTCCTTTCCGCATGCACAGACCTGCCAAACCCCCTGGCAGGTGGCTCCATCCCTTTAGATGTGATTCCTGAAGCAGCTGTGGTCACTCAGCTGGGCGAATTTTGCTGCTGTGGTGTTGGATCCAGAGCCTGAACCCTGACCCAGAGCCCAGCTCGGTGTGGTCCAGCTCTGCAGAACTCCCCCACCGTCAGACTCGAGCACCAGGCACAGGTATTTAGGGCTTTTCCAACTGAGGAATTGCATTGAAAAAGTCAGACAGTCAAAGTCAGAACTTAGGAAGCAGCAGAATTGAGGTCACTGTGGAAAAAAGGAGTAATAACCTGTGATCCTGTAATTAAAGTCCAGCTTGCAGAGTGTGAGTGGAGGGAGCAGATTTGGAAGTACAGAAGCTGCTTTCAGTCTGGCAGGCCCTAATTCCTGAGACCCTGACACAGCAGCCTGAACATTATATTAAACCCAGGCTTAGTTTGGTTTGTTTTTTCATAAATTCATTATTTGGATGACGTTATTTTCACCTTACGGCAGATATTAAGGCTGCAAGAGACATCAATCTAATATAGAGCGAGGTTTTGGTCTGAAAAATTCCATGTTTTAAATGTGTGTGACCTGTAAACAGCAAGGTAAAATGTGGATTATTACATTCCTGCTCGGTGGTGGGATTGGGAATACAAACCACATTCCTGGATGCTTAACCCATATCCATAGATTGGAACTGAGCTTGGATATCAGCCTGTTTAACTTTAGAAAATCCAGGTGTTTGTTGTGCTGCAGCTGAAGGAAATAAATGGGAGGTAATAGAACATCCTGAAGAATTTGGGCACTTGTGTTTTGATTCTGAGCCCAAGAAGGTTTCCCTTCCAAGCTATTCCCAGGAGAGGAGTTCCCACACCCTGCGGAGCTTTAATGGGATTGCTGTGGCTGTTTGTTTTATGGAAGTGCTTAGAAAAATTTCGGGTCAGCACTTTGCCTTTTGGCTTTCGTGCCACCATAGGGGACTTAAAGTTTTGGGGGTATTTAACGGGCTATTGGTCCAACCCTCTGGAGAGCGCCCGCTTAAAATTCCTGATCCAGCATCTGGCAGTGCCAGAAGAGATTTAATGGGATGAAGGCTCCTGGGGAACAGAGAGCAGGAGCTGCAGTGCTGCTTTTGCTCTCTCAGCCCTGCAAAGTGTGTTGAGAATGGCCAAAATCTCCCTTTATGGATCCTGCCTCTGGAAATACAAAACTTTCCTCTGCCAGCAGGATGGAGAAATTGGAGTTTGGAGCTAGGGTTTTTGCTTTTTCTGGAGTCAGTCACTAGAGAAAAGCCAAGCCCCAAAGTTTTAGGCCGCCTCAAGCTTTGTAACATTAGGATTAACCATATATTGGGGTTTTAGCATGTGTTTCCATGGATCCTCATGTGCAAATCCCCAGGCACAAGGGTGCAGTCTTTGCTCCGAGGAGTGGGGATGCCGAGGGGTGATCTTGGAGCTCCAGCAGCCCCCAGGTTCTCTCATGAGCGACTCTCTGAAGTCTGGGAGTGGGTGAATAATTTAACATCCACACTTAGCCTTTATAGCTGGTTTTAATGGGGGGTAATAGCACTGCTAATAACAAAATCCATTGAAGACACCCCGTGCAAGTCCATAACATTAACTTAATGGCAGAAGGTAATTGGCATGCAGCTGGAGCTGTCCTTTTGGATTAACCCCGTGGATTTCCAGGCAGACACCTTCCTTGAAGCAGTGGCCCTGGCGGCGCGCGTGGGGCGAAATGCAGACCTGGCTTTTGCTAAACAAGCCCAAACCCAGGTGGAAACAGGGCAAACAGCCACCAACCCACTCTTCTGGGTTGTGTTTGCACCACGCAGCTGAGATGAGGGGTAGTGACAGCACTGAAAACATCAACAGTTAGTGGGTGGTGTGAACTTCGTGGGCTTGTGTGTGCACCCACAGCTTTCACCCAACTGTCACTTGTTGGGAACACCTGAATTTTTAAGATTCAACCCTTAGCACTTCTAGTCAGGCATTTTCAAACCAGACACAAAACCTCCTCAGTCTGCAGGGACAGCTGCCTGGGGGGGTTGGCCCCATCCCAGCGGTGAGGTACCAGCAGCCCAGAGGCACCTCGGGTGTGCAGCGTTCTCAGGGGGGACAAAAAACATGGGCTGAGCACAACTTCTCTGAGGAGGGCCAAAAAACATGGGCTGTGCACAACTTCTCTGAGGAGGGCCAAAAGACATAGGCTGTGCANAAAACCTCCTCAGTCTGCAGGGACAGCTGCCTGGGGGGGTTGGCCCCATCCCAGCGGTGAGGTACCAGCAGCCCAGAGGCACCTCGGGTGTGCAGCGTTCTCAGGGGGGACAAAAAACATGGGCTGTGCACAACTTCTCTGAGGAGGGCCAAAAAACATGGGCTGAGCACAACTTCTCTATGAGGACAGCCCTGCCTGAGGTGTCCCACAGCCCTTGGGCAGGAGAGTTTTAAGGCCTGGGGTTTTGGCCAAGGGAAGGTTGTGCCGGACCTGCTGTGTGGGTGGAGAGACAGAGAGTCTCTGCAGCCGGGATGGGCCTTTCGCCCGTCACCCTCCCTCCTCTTACCGGTTCCTTGCAACTCCCCAGCCCGCGTGAGCAATCCCACAGCTGCCAGCACCAGTTAATGCTCTCAGGCACATGGTGGGGCCCTTGGGAATGTCCTGTGCAGGGCCAGGAGTTGGGCTCGATGGTCCTTAGTCCCTTCTAGCTCAGGATATTCTCACGAGCCGGAGCGCGCCAGGGCACGAGCGCGGTTTTCCACTTGTGCCGTCCCAAAGAGCACAGAGCTGACTTTCTATCCACACCAACTGCTGCTCCCACATCCCAGCGCTGTCCCCACCCCACCAGGCTGGCTCTGTGCTCACTCTGTCCCTGTCTGTTCCTGTTTCCCCAGCTGCACGAGGAAGGAGCGGTGCGAGCGCTCCAGCGAGCCGCGGAGATTCGCCTCGGAGATGAAGCAGTGCGTCCGCCTCACCGTGCACCCCAACAACATCTCCGTCTCCCAGTACAACGTTCTGGTGAGGAATGCCAATCCCTGCCCCTCTCCTCGGGTTGGGCCTGCCCGTGAGGTGTGACAGATCCAGGGATTCAGCACCAGTGGGAAGGATTGGCAGCAAGAGGTTCTCCAGACTCCGTTAACATCCCCAGCAACTTTCCTGGCGCGGGGAAAGATTTGCCACAGGAGGATATTTTGGCATTGGTTATCCCCTGTCTAAAGGTCTAGAAATGGACTAGGAAGAGTCTTCCTTGTTGTCTGTGAGGGCAGGTCTGAAAGGACCCTGTGTCCTGCAAACACTGTGCACTGCCCTGGGAGAGGAATTCATTAGTAACTTTAGGCAAGGGACATTTTCATGGTTAGAAATTGCATTCTAGAAGAAAGCCAAGTGAAGGATAATATGAATCATTTCAGTGAGCTCCAAGCTCCCGTCACCTTGGATGGAAATACCTCCTTCCCAGCGGCCAGGAACTCCATGCTGCTCCAGCACTGGGCATGCAGAGCAGAGGGGCAGGATGCTGTGCAGAGGAACCCAAGGCTTCCAAGGTTCCTGCTGTCTCTTGTGACCTTCCACAGCACAAAGTTTAATCTTTCTGGCCTCGAGCTACTCAGTCAGTAGCCAAGGAAACCGCACAGTGAGTGCTGGCAGAGCAGCAGAGGATCCTGATCATTCCTGGGCTTGAGGCAGGAAATCTCTGCTGAAGATCTGACCAGCGTGTGGTTTCTCTCCTGACTCACAGCAGCAGTACCAGGAGTGGTGAGGTCCCAGCATGCTCCAAGAAGGAGGCAGGCACACACTTCTCTCAGACCACCAGTGCTCTGTCTTTTTGGCCGTGCTAATTTGGGCTGCAATTAAGTTGGTAACCTAGGCCCTAAAAGCTCCACCTCTAGACAAGTTGGTCATTAGCCCCACACCCTGAAAGGCCTGAGTGGAATTGCTCAGGTTGCAGCTGCCAGACACCTTCCAGGTGACAGGTTTGGATTTCTCCAGGGATAATGAAATCAGCCTTTCAAAGCATGCATGTCCAATCACTGCTGCTTTGTTTCAGCCTCTTAACTTTGCTGTGACTTTACTTTCCCCAGGCTTCAAACAAAGCTGATCTGAGACATCTCAAATTCTTTGTTCTTCTGGGAGTTCAAGGCTTCTTTTCTGCATTCTGTCAGTAGCTGTTGAGTTCTTTCATGTTGGAATAAATCCTGGGGGACTGGCTGGCTCAGGACGACTGGAAGTGATAACAGAATAAGAGACCTTTACCTCTGGGTTAGTCCCAGGGTGAGTCAGCCCAGAGCTGCTGGGATCAGAAGTTGCCATCATCTGTTACCCAACAATCTGCACGGGCGTTTTGAGGGGAGTCTCAGCCCAGTCCCAGCTAAACTGGTGACCCAACTCATCCAGTCACCCCAGATACAAACCAGGAGGGGAACAAACAGGGCTGATGGTGTCCTTAGCAAACCTCACTCGAGTTCTAGCGAAGGGTCAGTGACAGTGGGTTCATGCCCGTGGAGGCAGAGCAGGTGTTTGTGTGGTCAGCCACGCTTTAAAATTTTGGGCACTAGCAGGGTCTTGGAAAATTTTACCTGAGTCTGTCTCAGCCCAGGGCTGCTGCTCTGGGCTCTCTGAGAAGAGCTGCGTGCTGGGGGATGGCTCCATGCTTTCCATGCTTTCCCAGGAGTGTGGGATGCAGGACTTCTTGTCCGCTCAGGGCGTGCACTGGCTCGTGGTGTTTGTGGCCAAGCATTGCTCTGCCCACCAGTGTCATCTTCTGCATGGCACAGCTTCCTCCTGCATCCTCCATGGATGGTCCTTAGTGTGTTGAGGAAATGTGTTGAGGAGGACAGATTCCCCTTCTCATCGCCAGCAGGGAGTGGGTTCAGCCTCAGTGCCAAATCCACCCAGATAACCAAAGCTTTTTGCTACTCCCCACCCGAGACAAACTAATCTCCTTTCCCATTGCCATTCCCGTGGACCAAAAATCATCCTGCTCTCACAAAGGCTTCATGGCAACCAGGGCTAAGGCCTGTCTGCTCGGCCTTTGTCCCTGGTGGTGCTTAGTGTGGAGAAACAGCTCCAACCTTTCCCTAAGTGAGGAAAACAGGAAAACACAGTGAGTGGGAGCACTGAGCGCTGTGTCACGTTCTCATCTTGTCCTGCTTTGTCACCCGGGCTGACCCCTGCTCTTTGTGCTGGTACAAACAACACCTCAGCATGCACCTGTGTCTCCTTTCAGTGGCTGTCACCTCAGAGGGGGCCTCAGCCAGCTCGTGGAGGAGGCAAGTGAGGGGACAATCTGCATTTGTGCCTGTGCCGAGTGGTTGGCTCCAGTGTTTGGTCACAAAACCACTAAATTTACACCAGTTACAGGTGCTGGGGGTACCCTGGGGTGCCCCTCTGTGTTCAGGCATGACCTGGTGAGTTGAGCAGGACCCTCAGTGGTGGAGAGCCGTGGGGCAGGACCTTTGCTGGTCTGGGACATTGGCAGCACGACTGTGCTCCTCCAAAGCATGGACATGATGGAAACCAGCCCTGAAATTCCTTTTCCCATGACCATGAGCGATGCCAGAGAGTGTTGTGAACTCTAAAAACACGGGAAATTCCTCCTTCATGGCTTTTTTTTTTTACATATGGAACCCCAGGATAGCACGAGGAGCCAACTGGTTCTTCGGTGGGATGGGCAGGAGAGGTTTCTGTGCCTGTAGAGACAAGGGTTTTTTGTGGTGGACTGAAGGCTGTAACTAGACTCTCCTCACACAGGAACTTGGGGACAGAGTGCTCCCCCCTGCTGGTGCTGGCAGAGCAGGCCGTAGAGAGTTAGACTGGAGCGCTCCAGTTTCTCTGGAGTCCGCAGAGTGCCTCTTGTGAGTAGCAGTCACCTTCCTCAGAAACCGCGGGCCCTGGGGGCCACCACAGCCCTGGAACCCGCGGCTGGCTCCAGAGACTCCCCGCCTAACCTGACACCTGCATGACAGACGGCGAGCACTCCCTCCCCTGCACTGACCCAGCCAGCACTGGGACAGGTGTCCCTGCACAGCCACCCGCCACCTGTGCCGGCATCAGCGTCTCGTGCCCTCCCCTCCTCACTCGTCCCTCTCCCGAGTCGCTGCTTTCTGCTGAAGGAGGATGCTCTCTCTAGCAAGAGGCTCTTTGTCCGACCTCTCCAGTGTAATTCTCTCCTGCTGGCCCGGCTCTGTTGTTTGGCTGAGCGTTCTCTCTTTTCTCTTTTTCCCTCTTTTTCCCTCTCTCCCTCCATCTTTGCTTGCAGCTGGTCTTGGAGACCTACAACGTCCCCGAGCTGTCAGCAGGAGTCAACTGCACCTTCGAGGACCTCTCAGAGATGGATGGGTTGGTGGTGGGCAGCCAGATCCAGTGCATCTCTCCAGCCGCCAAGGAGGTGCCTCAGATCATCACGGAGAATGGTGGGTATCCCACAGCTCCTCCACCTGCACCTCTCCCCCCCATCCTCACCCCACATCCCCTGCGTCTCCCTGCTTCCTCACAATGCAGCATTTGGCTCCTGAGAGCCTGAGGCCGGGGTGTGCAAAGCCCTGGGAGCAGGAGGGGTGCTGGAGCTGCACAGCAGCACATCCTGGCACTGGCTGTGTGACGGTCAGGGCGTTTCTGTGGGCACAGGAGTGCAAGGACTGAGCTGCAGTCCCAGCACCTGCACCAAGGTTCTCGTCTGTGCGACACGAGGTGTTTGCAGGCTGCCACCGAGTGGCAGCTGCCCACATCCAGCAAGGAGAAGACGTGGATGTGGGATATTCCCCCTCCTTTTGGCCAGGCTGGTGTTGCACACGCAGGGTACAGGCTCTCAGCACATCCCACCCTGTGTAGCAGCCAGAAATCCCTGCAGATCTGGACAGTCCTGTCTGTAATTTCACCCTGCTCCTCCCAGATTCAGGTCTGTGTGCTCAGCTCCCTGTCTCAGTTCCTGGCCTTTACTGCCTTCAGCTGTTCCAGGTTTGCCTCTGGCTCCTTCTCCTAAGGTGGTCCAGCACAGAAAAGTACCTTGTCTCCAAGGATGCTCCACCATCCACAACTTCCTGCACTTTTTTCTTTCCCTCTTCTAAGAAACTTTCTGGGTAATATCAAGAACTCCTGTGGCTCTTTACAGGGACTCACTATAAAAACCTTGACCCTGCTGATTACCCCACGAGACACGGAGATGACGCTGCCAATTTTAGTCCTCGTCTTCCTGTGAAAATTTACTGTAAAATTTGCCTCTGGGGACCCTCAGACCGCAGAAAATGAGGTGACATGAACCGTCACCATCATCTCTGCTGCAGGTGCTCTCCGCTGCAGTCCCGGGAGGTTGTCACCACTTTCAGGTCCCACTGAGTTAGCAGTCACGTTTGCTTGCCAAGACAGGTGACAGAAATTCTTTCCTTGGTATGGACATCTGTCCCAGGCCAGGCTATCATCAACCAGCAAACAAAAACAGCAGTGGAAGGTCGAGACAGGGCGAGAGAGAGAGAGGTTTATCTGCAGTGTGGCTTTCAGGGCACCTGCAGCTCGTGTCAGCTTCAGAGCTGCTGCTCTGCACCTCTGCAAAGACCGAGTCCTCCCCGCAGTGCCAGAGGCTGGACTGGAACCAAAGGATGTGTGACTATCACACCTGGGGCCATCCAATCCTCACGTCCTGGTTTGAAACACATGCAAGACGCCGGCAAAGCCGTTAAATATGGCACAGCAGATGGGCAGCAGAGCTGAGCACTGGCAGCAAGATGTGTTCAGTGAAGTGTGGGGGGTGTGTGTGCGCCCCAAGGTGGGTGAGTGAGCACGAGGTGCTCGTTGTGACCCGTTCTCAAGTTTGCTTTGGCCTCACTGATAATGAATCTTCCAGGTGAGGAGGGAAATAATACAATTATGGGATGGTTAATTTGGAAGGGCCTGAAAGAGTATCTCATTCCAACCCCCTGCCATGGGCAGGGACACCTCCCACTGTCCCAGGTTGCTCCAAGCCCCATCCAGCCTGGCCTTGGACACTTCCAGGGATCTAGGGGCAGCCACAGCTTCTCTGGCAACCTGTGCCAAGGCCTCCCCACCCTCACAGGGAAGAATTTCCTCCTAATATCTAATTTAAATCTGCCCTCCTTCAGCTTAAGGCCATTCCCCCTTGTCCTATTACTCCATGCCCTTTTATAAATAGCAGGGAACGGACCCCCCAGGTAAGTCTTGAATTAAACCTGGGTCACTTGTCCCCCCAAATTACTGCAGTTACTGCACGCACTGATTTCTCACCCTGAATTGTGGATTTGGTGTTGTGATAAGAGGCAGCAGCTGGCTGCCCAGCTTGGGAGCAGTGGGAAAAGGGATGAGGAAATGGTGTGGAGGAGCTGAGGTGCAGATGGGCCTGCTACAGAAATGGATGGATGCCTCTGGAAGTGCACTGGGTTTCACATCTCTCACACTGAGATGGGTCTTTTGCAGCCACAGACTGAGGGGAGTGGAGCTTGGGGTGAGTGGGGTGAGTGAACAAGGAAGGAATGTCCACACGCCTTTTTTTTCTGGGAACATTCAGTGATCCAGCAGCATGGACCGACTTTAAGGACAGTATTATATTTTAATGGCCTCCTAATTCCAGACATCTGCACTCGTTCTTTGAGCTTAGCATTCCTACTTGATGGATTCAGCCACCAGATTCTTGAAATTAGACCTGTTGTCACCCTCCAGCCCAGACTGTGCTCCCAGGCACAATAATTTCCAGTGGTAAAGATGTACTCCAGCACCCCATAAGAGTTGGGGCTGTACCTGTTGGACAACTGGGCTCTAGAAGGATTTTATAGCATTTTTTACATCTATTGAGGACAGCCCAGCCGAGGTGCTGTGGGACAGCTCCAGGTTCAGGTGGCCTGGCCAACAGGGCTAACAAAGCAATCACACCCTCATGTGTCTGTTTTTCCCCCAGGTGACCATCACATTGTCCAGCTCCAGCTCAAGTCCAAGGAAACGGGGATGACCTTTGCCAGCACCAGCTTCGTCTTCTACAACTGCAGCGTCCACAACTCGTACGTTCATCTCCTTTGGTACCCGTTTCTCACGGGCACGTGTCCCTCAGGAAGATGTTAAAGTGTGGAGGTGACCAGGGGCTGGGGTCACTTGTGTGGTGGCCAGAATGGTGGGTCCCTCCTGGGATCACTCAGAGTGTGGGGACCATCTGTTCTGCAGGCAGAGCACCAAATTAAGAGCAATTTCCCACAGAACTGAGCCAAAACCCGAACTGTGCCCTCAGCACATCTTCCTTTATCTTCCTATTACTCATTTTTTTGTGGGTGTTCGGCTCCTTGTGTGCTCCTCCAACCCTCATCCATGCTGCCAGTCCCACCAGTAACCTGCCCTTGATGGTTCATATGGACTTGGACCCTCCAGTCTGGAAAAATAATGCTTATGGTTCCTGCAGGATATGAAGTGAACCCAGCTGGTTCCCTCAAGGCCACGTTATCCGTGATGCGAGCTCCTTCCCTGCCTCGCACCCCATTTTCCTGGGGTTTAGCTGCCACCCAGGGCTGCTCAGGAGCTGCCCCAGTGGAGCAGATCCACAAATCCCTGCAGAAAGATGCCCTTGCAGCAGGCTGATCCACCCCCGAGCGAGGCTGAGCGGCTCTGTCCCCACCACTGAGCCGTCAGAAGTGCCAAAAGCAGATAATTACTGCAGCTCAGCAATTCACAAGGAAAGGCAAATCCTATTTCCATGTTCCTGCTGCTTTGACAAACAGTGTCAGAAAGCAAACGTTGAGGGGGGGGAGAGCAGCAGAGATGGTGCTGTTAAATATTTATGGCGTGTTTTGGTTTCTTACTTGACAAACTATAATGCGCTATCCATTTTTAATTCGATGTATCAGAGCAAGCACTTGTTACCGATTTGAAGAATAAGTTGCTGTGCCAGAGCTGAGAGTGGATTGGAGTTGAGCAAGATTTCACAGAGACAGGGGAGAGGGGGTGTGTCTGCCTGCTGGGCTGGCACAGGAGCTCTGGAGCCGTGTTTTTCTCTCCTGCCCATTAAAAACCCACTGGCATATAAGGAAAATTTACTTCCCTGAAGGCCCCTCCAGGTACCTTCCAGGTGCTGCAGCTGCATGGAATCGTAAAATTGTTAAGGTTGGAAAAGACTTCTAAGATCACCAAGCCCAAGCATGAACCAGCACCATGGTCACCATTAAACCTTGTCCCCAAGTGCCCCCTCCACGTGTTTTTTAACACTTCCAGGGATGGTGACTCCACCACCACCCTGGGCAGCCTGTTCCAGTGCTTTACAAACCTTTCCATGGGAAAAAATTCCTAATATATGCTCTAAACCTGCCCTGGCCCAGCCTGAGGCCATTCCCTCTCCTCCTGTCCCTGTTCCCTGCGAGCAGAGCCCGACCCCCCCGGCTGCCCCCTCCTGTCAGGGACTTGTGCAGAGCCACAAGGGCCCCCCTGAGCCTCCTTTTCTCCAGGCTGAGCCCCTTTCCCAGCTCCCTCAGCCACTCCTGGGGCTCCAGCCCCTTCCCCAGCTCCGTTCCCTTCCCTCGACACGCTCCAGCCCCTCAATGTCTTTGCCATGAGTGACCAGGATCGTGCAGAGAGCTGGGTTTGGTTGCTGTTGAACAAACACCTTATTACATTTAAAGAGAAGTGTGATTTAGGTCCAAGTCAGTGCTGTGGCACATCCAGGGGAGGTGTTTGTAGCTCTGACTCCGCACAGACACCAGGGCACAGGAGAGCAAAACCTTGTAAGAGGGAGGGAAGGGCTCTTTCCTGCACCCAGAGTTGGTGATGCCCTAAATATACCCTCTGCTTCCCAGGTACCTGCTCCAGCAGTCTTTACTTCTCTTCTGAGATGAAAAAAATGAGAATACAGTTAATATATTTGCAGGAACCTCATCACCCTCGTCAGAACTCACACCAATAAACCTGTGGGACGTGGGGAGAACATTCCCTGCTTCATCTTTGGTTTCCTGGCTTTGGTACATCCCAGTTTGTCTCTGGCCTCTGTGTCATGTGTGGGAGAATTGACCAGCCGGGACTGTTGGTGCCCAGGGCAACCAAAATACAATAAATATTTATTATTCCTCTAGCTGCAATGATACTAATGCGATCTGAATTATTTAATCATATGAGATATTTGAGATGCCAGTGACAACCAGCTCAGGCCAGGGCATCCTGCTGGTGTTAGATCAGTGCAAAGCCCGTGTCCTCCTGCAAAAGCTGTGTTTTCCAGGCTGTATTTCCCTCTGGGAAGGGCTGTCAGGACCCAGCTGGCCCAGTGACTGCTCTCTGTCTGTTTCCAGGTGCCTGTCGTGCGTGGAGAGCCCTTACCGGTGTCACTGGTGTAAGTACCGCCACGTCTGCACCCACGACCCCAGCTCCTGCTCCTTCCAGGAGGGACGAGTCAAGATGCCCGAGGTAGGCAGGGGCACAGGGAATGCGTCACACATCTGGGATGCCTGGGGCTGATGTCACCTTGTCAGTCCAGGAAACCTCCACCTCCACTCCCACCCCTTCCCTCCTCTGCTTGCCCTGCCCTCTCCCTCTGCAGGGATCTCCTGTCCCTTTCTGCTCTGCTAGACCCCGAGGGACCTGTTCCCTCCCTCCTACACACCACAGGGATTGTGGGACCTCAGAAAGCCATCACGAACTCCTGGCACCAAAGGTCTGGGAGGGATGGAAAACACTGCTCATGCGTCTCCTCCAGGAGAGAAGGAGGTTACCTTCCCCAGGCTGCTGAGACCTGGGGACAATTTAGGGCTTTGGCCATGGGGTCAGTAGATTCCAGCTGTGTTTGGAACACCTTTGGGGCTTTGTGGGTTTGGTGCCCCCTGGCAAATGCATCCAGCTCCCTCCAGATGAGGCCAGGGCATGCCTCATGGCCACTGATGGAGCTGAGCTGGAGCTTGGGGCTTA
This sequence comes from Machaerirhynchus nigripectus, assembly GCA_013397975.1. Lineage (NCBI taxonomy): Eukaryota > Metazoa > Chordata > Aves > Passeriformes > Dicruridae > Machaerirhynchus > Machaerirhynchus nigripectus. The sequence continues at coordinate 597,451 of VZRQ01001703.1, read as the reverse complement.
ATACAGAGCTGCAAATGCTGCCTGGCTGGTGTTGTAACCAAGGCAGGCAAGTGGAGCTCAGGAGAATACAAATAGGAAGCCTCTTAATTCCCTCCTGGTCCCACATGTAGTGTTTTCATACTCCTGTGACACCCCCATTCCCTCCCACCCCTTCTGTAAGTGCTGGTTGAGCTGTCACACCTCTGCTGGTTGAGATGTCCTGCCTCAGATGTCCTGACCTGCTCTGGCTCTGGGAAAAGCCATAAATACTCTTGAGTTATCCATGTACCAGGGTTTGGGATTTTGTGTAAAACTACTGGAAAATGCTGAGGAGCTGGAGGGTTTGACACCCTGAGCTTGGCAGTGAAGGGGGGAGGAAAGGCAGCCCAAGGTTATCCCAACCAGAAGGGCCCTACTCCCTCTCATGGAGCCTTGTCACACTTTGGCCAGTCCTGCTGGCCACAGGCTTCTGTCCCTTCCACTCCAGGCGCTGTAGGAACCTCATCCTGCTGAGCCCTGGGACACTTGGTCTGTTTTCCACTGTGCAATGTCACCACCACCACCACCACCACCACCACTGCTCTCCTCTGGTGTGCCAAGGACCCACCTTCCCAGCTCCCACCTCTCCTCTCCTCCAGTCCCCTGCCCAAAGTGAGATGCCTACGAACCTCGGCGCATCTCCTGATCCGTCAGGAAGGAGAGGATGAGAATTATCCCAGTTTCTTAGGGAAGGGACAGGGCATGGCCCAGCCACGGGTCTTTACTTCATCCCCTCCAAGGTGTTGTTCTGCAGAACAGGGGAGGAGGCGGAAACTCATCAAACTCTGCCTGTTTTATTTTTGTCACCTCTCTTCTAGTTCTGTTTCTGAAAGATGTCCTCTTCAGGAGACAGCTCCATTCTGGGGGGCTTTGTCTGTCACCAGAGTTTGCTCTTTGTCCCTCCTGCCCCCTTTAACAGAGAATTTCCTGCTAAGCTCTGTGTACTCCCCTTCTGATCTTGCAAAAGTGAGGTTTTCATGGCAGCAGGAAGAGGCAAAAACGTGACCTTGGAAAACCACAACTGACCCACGAGGCAATGACAGCACCATGCAACACATGGATGTTACACTGGTCATTGCTAATGGGGGCTGCAGCAGGTTTTTGCCTTCTCTGGGCACAAATGGGATCTCATTCCCCCCGGGATACAACATTTGGAATCATCTGCTGAGCTCAGGAGCTGGTTTTGCTGTCTGCTCTACAGAGGAAGAACCGGAATGACAAAATCTGCAAGGAAAAAGGCCTTGCAACCCCCTAAAACTTTCAGAGTTTGCTTTGAGCCTGGCAGTGTGAGAAATGCCCTGCAGCTTCGGGGTCCTTCTCGTTCCCTCTGTGCGTCTGTGGCTCTCAAGGGCTGGGCAAGGATGGCATCACAAGTGCACTCTGACAAACAGATTTACAGTCACTCTGTGGCCAGAAAGGGTTGTTGTTTTTTTTGGTCAAATTGCACTTTGAGCAAATGTCTATCTCCCACGCTTCTCTTGAAAAGCCATCTTCTCACTGACTCACCGCTCTCACCGAAACTTCCGCTGCCTATTTTTTGCTGTCACCTGTAATTCTATCATTTTCTGTCCTGTGCACTTGCTTATTTGTTGAGTGGGTTCTCTGAACAATAGAAACCATTCAGGACCTTGACGAAGCTGAGCCTGGCTCCTCTTTGCCAGCCTGGCTCCTCTTTGCCAACCCAGACCTTCACCTGGTTCCTGGTGGTGGGATGTGACTCACGAGGCTGTCAGGCCCCAGGTCTGTTCCCATCTCCAGCAGTGCTCAAAGTGCACCCTCACCTTGAGTGGCTCTGTTTTCACTGGCCTCTCATCTCCATTCTCCTGTCAATCCTTTCCTCTACCAGCACTTAGAGCCCTGGAGGGTGAGGAGAGGGAAGGCTTTGCCACCACCCTGGTGTGAGAACCTGCCAAGCTGGTAAATCTTGAGGAGGTGCTGATGGGAAGCGTGGGGTGGTTGGACCATCCCATTTGCAGTCTCTTCATGAGTTTGCTGAGCAGAATAACTTGGGCATCTTCCCAAAACAAATACTGGTGTTACTCTGTCACATGGACCCGTGCCAGAAACTCCCTCTGGAGTCATCACTGCTGGCACACCAAGCCTTCACCTTCTGCCTCACCGTGGCCTTCACCTTTTCTTGCTTAGCCCACCCTCAGGTGATTTTTCTTTCTCTCTCTGCCATCCTGTGGGAAGAGACTTCCCACTCCAGATGCCCTGGGCTGCAAATGGACTCATTGGGCTGGGACCCCTCAGCCCTGGGCTGGCACCCCTCAGCCCTGGGCTGGCACCCCTCAGCCCTGGGCCAGCACCCCTCAGCCCTGGGCCAGCCTGGAGTGCTCTGAAAGGAAGGTTGTGCCCTTGTGTCCTCCTGACTCCATCATTTCCTTAGGATGCCTCACAAGTTTCTGGACTCCCACAAGCTCAGCCTTTCATTTAGGCTTTATTCACGTTCTCTGAGTGGATCTTAGGGTTTTTGTTTGTGTTTCCTTGTAGTATGAGTTGCTGATTAGTGCAGGATGCTGGATGAATTTGGGACTGATCCAGAGGGACAGCAGAAAGGCTTTGGCTGCGGCCCACACTGTCCAGAAAATGCTATTAGCTGCCATCCAAGGGCAGTGTTTGAACTCCCTCAGGGATAGCTGGGACCAGCCAGCCCCAGTCTGGGAACAGCAAAACAACCGGAGATGGAGAAAGGACAGAAAGTGCCTGTTCCCTCACCATCAACACTGAGATATGACTTTCTCACCTGCCACTTGTCAGGTGCATCAGTTCTGTCTGTAACAGATCTGGACCAGCCACTCTGGGAGCCTTGGGGAAGCCCATGTTTGCTCCAGTGAAGAGCTCCAGCTCAGTCATAAAGCAGGAGTATTTATGATTATGGCACTGATCTTAATCACAGAGGGTTCATGATGTCCCCGGGTGATTTGTGGAAGAAATACTTCACCTTGGCGTGTAATTTCCCTTTACAGCAGGTTTTTGAAAGCCAGGCCCACTCGCTTGAAATATACTGAGTGACTTCTTGCTTTAGAAAGGGGAGCTGGTGTTATTGTTACTGAGGCAGGAAGGGAAAGCACGAGGGAAAAAAGGACATTTTAATACTGAAGTGGGTTGTTGTTGCTGCTGTTGTTGTTTTTCCCAAAGAGCTGATGACAAAAGCAAAGAGAATGAGTCTCAGAGATAGAAGGGCGTGGACTTTTTGGGCTTTTTCTTTGCCCTCTCTGCTTCAGAGTCTGAGCACAAACTATTGCACTGCAGATTTACACATTGAAATCAGCCCTTCCCTGACACAATCACCCAGCAAGAGAGCTCAGCCACTTCCTTCTGTAAATGGGCAAGACAGTCAACAAGAACTGGGGGGAAACTGAGGCAAGAGGTGTAAAACGATTGATCTGAAGGTCTCCAGTGTGACAGAGGCTGCAGAAACAACTACTCTCTCCTGATATCAATTACCCAGTGCTGGTTGCATCATCTCTCTTGTCTCCATGCAGATCTGCTCTGATCTAGGGAGTAGTTTTCATGTCAATGTTTCTGTACAAGCATGGGATGCTGGAGTAGCCTGCTCGAGTTGATGGGATAAAGGAATAAATCTTTTATTTGTGCCTTTTTCTCTAAGATGAACATTATCTTGTTCCAGGCCTTGCAAGGATTTCAGCTTTGTGTAGGGGAAAAAGAGGGGGAAAAACGGCAAAAGCCAAAAGCGAGCCTAGATAACAAATCTATTACTCACCAGGTTTAACAGATACATAATCATTTAATTACCTTGAAGGAGGTTTTCATCTTTCCCTGCTCAGCCGACATGTGCGTGCGTGTGTTTTTCTGCCTCCCCCAAACAAGCCTTTCATTAAAAGGATTTTCATCTGCTGCCTAAAAAGGGAAGAGAAGAAAAGATCTCGCACCGAGGTGTTTTTTGTTGAGCTGTACGTGCTAATGACAGCAAAGCCCACATAAAAGGAACAACTGCTTCAAATATCCATTTGTCAGGAGCGATGGGGAGCCCTGTGAGCCGCACGCTGGAGAGCAGCTGCCGAGGAGCAGAGCACGGCTTTGCCCAGGGTTTGCTCCTGCCCCGTGCCAAACCAAGAGCTGTCCTGTTGGCCTCCACCACCAGTGCACTGATTTAGCACTGCTGGGCTGCTGGTTCTGCTTGGGAAGGTGTTTGTTGGGAAATGGGGTGGAAGTAAGGGGGAAGAAAGAAGGTAGAGAGTGGTGATGACAGCTCAAGATGAACTGATGGACAACATCTAAGAAGCATTTGGATAATGTCCTTAGTAACAGGCTTTAAATTTTGGTCAGCCCTGAAGTGGTCAGGCAGTTGGGCAGGATGGTGGTTGTAGGTCCCTTGGAACTGAAAATACAGTATTTTATTCTTTGCTACTCTATTAGGTCCCTTTGAACTGAAAATATTCTATTCTATTCTATTCTATTCTATTCTATTCTATTCTATTCTATTCTATTCTATTCTATTCTATTCTATTCTATTCCATCCCATCCCATCCCATCCCATCCCATCCCATCCCATCCCATCCCAAAGTTATTTGTATTAGTGCCCGTGGCTCCTCATCATGGACTTCATAGTAAACCCAGCAGTGCCTTCCCCATCCTGCTGCTCCCTCTCAGTGTGACTCAGAGAGGACTTTGCCCCAAGGTCTCCAAAACCCAGACAGGCTTCCAGGCCCTCCCAATGTCCTGTTTTCTCCTCAAGATGCAGAAGGAAGTCACAGCAGCCACCTGCTCCCAAAATGCACCCTGGTGAACTGGGTGGCTGCACTGGGGAGGGGACAGGGGACCTGCTGGGCCACCGGGTAAGCGTGGACAGCTCCTTGCTCCCTTGCATCAAAAACGCTTCTGGTGATGCATCTTCAGCTGTTGCTGTGGCAACTGCTCGGTTTCCATCCCTCTCCTCTTTCCAGCTTCACTTAACCCATCTAGAGAGGCGGCTGCTGGAAGCCTCGGCACAGGGAGAGGAGAAAACCCATCCCTGCTCAAAAGAAGGCACCTCTCCTTTCCCAGGGGCTGCAATGACAGCTCCAGCAAGGCCAATCCCAGAGCCCCAAACCCTTTCCTGACTTGTCAAGTATCCCCTCATTTATCCTGGCACCTGTATTTCATTAAGGGGAGGGTGTGAGGTGGAGTTTCTATGGCAACTGCAGGCAGCCTTCCAGTGCTGGGGGCAGGCAGGGGCACCGGCAGCCACCCCATGCAGGTGGGATCTGCACACATTTCGTGGCGCCTTCAGGGCAGGGGGTTGGTGTTTAGCATCTATTTCACTCTTAGAAGGGTTTCCAAGCACGTGTGATGGAGTTCAGTCTGCTCTGCACTGTGTCCAGAGGAGGCAGAGGTAATCCAGGAGGAGGCTGCAGCTGATGGTTTGGATCCAGCTGTGCCTTGGGACTCCTGGTGGTTTGGCATTTCAGGCTGTGGCATTTCAGCCCCCCACCCATCATTACAGCCCTTTCTCAGAAAAGGAGATGTGTCCTGTAGTGGGTACATCCTCTCCAGAGGGGGTACTTCAGTTAATATTGAGAGGAAATTAAACACAGAAATTGGAGGCTGGACAAAAAGCTTCCCCCTTGTTCATGGAGTCTTGTTAGAGCATGAAAATACTGCTCAGATCCACAGGTTTTATTTCAGCAGAGGAGAGTTGTGTTTCTGACTCTGAGCTGGCTTGGACACGTTCACCTTTCTGTGCCCCTCACACCCTCTGGTTTGGGTAAGCACTTCCAGTTAATAGGTGCTTGTACCATCCTTAGTTCCTGGAGCTGTGATCTCACAGTGGGGGCTGCTCATGGGAAGCCTTTGAGCACGTACAAACAAATTAGATAATTTGCTGCTGTTTGCCAGTCACAGTGACTTGCACTGAGGTGAAGAAGAAGAAGAAGAAGATGTGTGTGAAGTGGCTTCTTCTGTTATTTTTGGGTACCTTTTGCCGTCTCTGAGCCTTTCTGCCCTGCAGTCATTCAGCTGGCAGGGGGAAAGGCTGGTAACTTGTTCCATTTCTTTTAGCAGTGACTTTTAGCAGGGTTTCAGAGATTTATTAATTTGTAGAATCACAGATTTCTTTGGGTTGGAAAGGATCTTAGAGATAATCTCATTCCAACCCCATGCCATGGGCAGGGACACCTTCCACTATCCCAGGTTGCTCCAAGCCCCGTCCAGCCTGGCCTTGGACACTTCCAGGAACGTGGAAGCCACAGCTTCTCTGGGCACCCTGTGCCAGGGCCTCATCACCACCCACAGAATAAATAATTTCTTCTTAATATTTATCTCATCTATCTAGTATCTAATCTATTTCTGATAATTACGGTGGTGGATCTGCAGGAACTCTGCCCTGGTGCACAACAGCTCCATCCCGTCTCCCCTCGTTGAGACCTCCAACCAAACCACCACAGGAACTGAGAAATGATGGAAAAAGGCTTTTCTGAGAGCAGTTCGTCCTACCTTAATGCACATCTTCTTTTTTAGAGCCCAGCCTCACCTTGTGAGTGACTAATCAAGGACCTGCTCACATGATTTCGAGGAGCAACTCAGGGAGCTTGGTCGGAATGAGAGATACAAGAAACGTCTGACGCTCAGTACTGCGTCCCTGCTGTTTTTCCTAACAGTTGGGCTGCTCATCTTTGTCATGCAGGATTATCTATCCCACAGGACAGAGTGATCTCAGAGTGCAGCAGGGTAATGTTCATCTGTCCCCGCCAACACAGCATCCTTGAAAGAACACCGGGAAGAGCTTATGTTGTTTCGAAAGCCTGGCTCAGTGCAGTGCCATTGTAGTGCCTCAAGTGGCTACAGGGTTTTCTGGCTCTCTGGATATCTGTCAGGACTGCTGGGATCCCTGTGGCACCCCGCAGTCTGAGGGAGGAAGGACAATTCCCCATTCAGGCAGTCCAGGGTGATGTCTTGGCTCGGAAGCCAAAAGATTTTGCTTTTCTCCATTGTAGCTTCAGCTGCATTCACTGCTTTGGGGCCTGGCCAAGGAGGAACATTCTCAGGATGTTGAGGCTGCAGATAAGAGGTGAGGCTGGAATGTGTCTCCTGCCTTGCTTGGGGCCTCTCCAGGAGGCTGAGCCCACATCCTCCTTCCCTGCCTTGTCTTTGAGCATGAGTCCATTTGCTTTGGCTTTGGTGTTATCTCATGCTGTCATGGATCTCAGGGAGGGGGAGGATGATAAGAGCTGTGATATCGTGGTCCTGACCTTCCCACTGTGGAAGCCAAACTATGATGACTCCCTGGGCTTCTGTCCTGGCTTCTGAAGGAAGTGGGTTTGCATCAACATGGCCTGTGTGCAACCTCCTCTGTTCCCATCTGTTCCTCTGTCTCCTCCGTTCACTTCCAAACTCATTGGCCATTCTTGGCCTCCTTGGGCCAAAGTCTGGAGCTCTCAAAGTGTCAGAGAGTCTGGAGTTCCCAAGTTCCTACTGACTTTGTAAAAATGCACAACTTTAGAGGAGAAATAGACTTTTGGTCCTCTCTCAGGAAGAAAGTGCTACAGCTTGGGTTCACCCCTCGTTAGACCCCAGAAATCCCCACGTGAGAGTGTTGTCATTGGAATGCCTCCCACTTCTGAGGAATTCTTAGTTGGATAATGTCCCTTACATGTGCCAAACCCACTTCTTGGCACTGGTTAATGATGAACTTCATTGAGGAGTGACAGTTCAATGTCATTTTCATAGAATCAGAATGATTTGGATTGGAAGGGACCTTAAAAATCATCTAATTCCAGCCCCTCTGCCATGGGCAGGAACATGCACGAAAGTTCCTGTGAACTTCTGATAGAACTCCTTATAGAAGGACAGAAGGCTGGCTGGGAAGGGTGCAGATTTATACAGTCATAATTAGAGAAGGAATTAATTACTGTTTATGAGCTGCCTGTGCTCTGCTCCGTGCTTCCCACAGCTTTTTTAACTCACTTTGTGAGTTATTCAGAAGAACTCTCTTACTCAACCAGGGTTTTCCTTTAACAAAAGACAGATTGTCCAAGTAAACACATGGTTTTCCACCTTCCTCAATGCTCATATTCATACTGTTTATGATTTCCAAACTCGGGGAACACCAGAACTGAGGCTGCTCATGAGTCCCCAGCAGCCTCTTTCCAGCGAGCAGATGGACCTCATGACAAAACCATCGACTATTTTTGTCACTGGTCCACTCCCCTAATCCAGTGACCAGAAGGCTCCTGCTCTCTGGATCATTACTTCTCCTTCTGAGAATGTGTCAAAGCAGCAGAGGGCTGAAAGAAAGCTAATGTTGTGTCTCTATTTAAAAAGGATAAATGTGGCGCTTGGATAATTATGGCAGCCTGACCTTGATCCTCGTGAAATAATGGACCAGCTAAGAAAGACTCTATTAATAAAGAATTAAAGGAGGGTAAAATCATTAATGTTCATCAGCAGTGATGTGTGGACTGAGTTCAGAGGCAGAACAGTCCTGGGCTAGGATCAAGCTCTCAACAGACCTGGGTCATTTCCCAGCACTGCCTGCGTGGCCTTGGGGGAATCACTTTGCTCCCAATCACCAGCGGTGGGCAGTGAGCCGTGGGAGGGGAGGTTGGTTATCTTCATTTAGATCCTGCTTTCTGAGCAGCCACTCTCTGGTGATCAGCATCACTCATCACTCCCCAGCCTTCACAACACCGAGGCCAGGCACCCAGGGCAGATGAGCTGATGATCTGCCCATCAGTGGGGAGGCCCTGGAAGAGGCGTCCCAGAGAAATTTGGGATGTCCCATCCCTGGAAGTGTTCAAGGCCAGGTTGAAGCAGCCTGGTCTAGTGGAAGGTGTCCCTGCCCATGGCAGGGGGAGGAACGAGATGATCTTTAATGTCCCTTCCAACCCAACCCATTTTATGACCTGCTGGTCTCCCTCCAGCTGTGATACCTGTGCCTTAATCCGAGCAAGCCGCCGCTGAAATGTGCAGCTGCCAGAGCACACAGAGCTAAAACAGGGCCAAACCTCTTCCCCAGCCTCCAGGCCAGCCACCTCTTGCCAGGCACCAGAACCCCTTGCAATGCCTGACAAAAGAGAGCTGGAATTTCCTCCTGAGTGCATGGAAGACTCTTAACTAGAAAGGAGCCACCAGAAGTGACAGAGATGCAAGGACTCAATTATTCCTTTGTTGTCTCTGCAGATGTTTACACTTCCCATAAATCCCGTTGCTTTCTCCTCATCAGCTGCCTTCAAAGTTCGGAGCATTTTCCTCATGTATTATTACTTTTGCTGTGCCAATAAATAAGCACACCATCAATCAAACTAACAACACTGTAAACTTAGGAAGTGCAGATAAAATATATGGTGCATTAAAAAATTCTTTGACCGGGTGAGCTTTTTTCGGAGCTGGTTTGATTGCTGCTGGTGCCGATGTAAATTTGGGGGAAGTATATCCAGAAATTTATGGAGCTTGGATTCCTGCCTACAAGGCATTGACCTGATTCCACTTTATAACATAATAACATTCCCCAGCACCGTTTGTGTAAATTTTAAATATAATTTTTACGACGCTAAGAATTAGTGGTGTAATAATGTAAACACAACGTGGACTGTAACTCACCCCTTCCCCTCCTGCACTGGGGCTGGAGAGCTCCTTGCTGCTTCCTTCTCCAGATTGTCCAGGATCTGGGAAGCTGTGCAGGAGCTTAAAAGGAACCAGCTTGTCAGCCCTGGAGCCCCGGGTTTGCAGCAGTGCAGGGTGGCTGCTAAACGGGCCTGGGGTGGTGAGCCCGTGTGACCACGCAGAGGTGTGAGAGACAACTTCAGGCAACAAATTCCAGGCAGTCCCTGCTGCCTCTCATTTGTAAGCTTGCTTTTTTCCTGCTTTTTATCCAGGTGAAATCTGATTTCTCCAAAGTCAATGAAAGGTTAGGGGGGGTTTGCCTCTTTTTTGCCTGTTTTCCCTCTCCTTTTTCTCATTCCTTGCTTCCCTTTTCTTTCTCTTTCCTTGGTCTGTTTTTGTTTTGATGATTTATTTAATCTAGTTTAATTTACAGAGCATCCAGATGCTGTGGTCTAGATATCTTTATAAAAACCCAATCCCTGCCTCTCAACTCTTACCCTCTTGACTTGATTACAGCAGAGTGGGCGGGTGACAAAGCCAGAGGGAACACAGAGAAAACAACACTGTAGCTCGGCAGAGCAGATGAACAAAAGATGTATTTATTTATGTAATATCTGAGTAAATAACATTCTGAGTTTCATTTCTTATGGGGTCCCAAAGGGCCTGAGTGAGTCAATCTTGGTCACCACTTAGATTCACTTTATGGCCTTTTTGTTTGCAGTCAAGACGGCTTGGATAAGGCACAAAGGTGGTTCCTGGATAAGGGATATTGAAAGGAAAGTCTTAAAAATAAAACCCTAAAGTTGAAGACGAAGAAAAGGATTTTAATAGCAGAAGAAAAGGGGAACTGGATGCTTTGGTTAATGAAGGAATTAGTGGTGGAAGGAAGTAATGAGGGAGTAACGAAGGAATTAGTGGTCTGTTCCTGCTTGGAGGTGACTCCTACTCCTCTGGGAAAGGAAGGGCGAAAATCCATTGCCAAGGGCTGAGTTTATCTGGCCAGTGGTGCCTGCAATGCTCTCAGCATTAGACGAGCTTTAGTTTCCTTCCGTAGAAAGTGGAGATCCAGCCAATGCTACCAGGGATCATGAGGGAGGATTGTGAAGGAAAGGTTGGAAAGTTTCCCTTCCCTGGATGCTCTGGGTGACAAGAGATGCACAAGTGGAGATGAGTGAGCTGGGACACCAGTATAAGGTGGGAGCTGTTAATAGGTGGGGGGCTCATTGTATTAAACCTTCATGGATGTGTTCCCTGTTCCCGTGTGGAATCCCTACCATCCAAAGTAGATAAATCTCCTTTTCTACTGGAAAATGGAAAACACTTTGATGACCCTTTGGATCGTAGCCCTGACCAAAAACAGTATCAGGGTGTGAAACCGTGCAAAACAAAATTGGAAGAAAACCTGTGCAGTATCACAAGGCTGTGGAATATCCCGACATGCCTTTTCCTAGGAGAGGAACTCGGGGTGCTTGATCAGCCTCCAGCTTGTACTGGGAAACAGCACAGTGAAACCTCCACGAAATCGTAACTCTGGGTGTATGAAGCACCATAAAGAAACCAAACTAATTAGTTCAGGGCTAAGACCACACGGCCTCAGAGTGCTCTCCTTGTTCTCTTTAGCAGCATCCTCACGATGGCTCTCACTGGAGACTGGCTCAGGCTCAGTTCTGATGAAGGCCATAACACACATGTGAGAGAAAAGGTCCTCATATTTCTGAGACTTTATTGTTCCTGCAAGCTACAACAAAACACATTCGCAGGCACTCTACGAGGAGTTATAAATAAAGAAAATTAAACTACCATCGACCCAATGAGTACAGCCCATTTCGTGCAGTGTTTTCACTGCAAAAGCTCTCTGACTTGGTAATTGGCAAAATTTCGGTGACGTGAGGTGTGCATTGCTGCTGATACCAGTAATTGGCAAGGGTGGAGGATATTATTCTAAGTGGACTGACTCATTTGAAAGCATTCAAGAGCCAGAATGGAGCTACACACACAAAATGAATCAACAATGATTCTCTGGATGGGGATCCAGCTCCCTTTAGAGTCAGGCAAAAGGGTTTAATTTATTATATATCAAAGGCAAAAAGGATGGGATTGTGCCCTTCCTTGGCACAGTTGTTGGCAGTCTACAATTTTATTTCCCCTACATCCTGTGAAAACTGTATTTTTCCAGCCTAGGTGAAGTACACAGAAAAGAGGAAGGGTGAAGAGAAAGTACCTCCTCTGCAAAATGTCCAAGATAACTATTTTTTTACAGAAAAAGAGTTTCTTCTTCTTGGGTCTTCTCAGGGCAGGTTGATGTTTTCCCCTCAAAAACACAAACATGGCCAGGCACCCAGAGCTTGACACAGGCTGCAAAATGAGTCCTGTGTTTGAATCTGAACCCAGAGCCTGGTCCAAGCTCTGAGGTTTTATGCAGTACAACACCCAATGAAATCGCCTTTTCCCCTCCCCGTTTCAATTAGAAAGAACATTAGGTCAATCAGATAAAGCCACACTGGGAGGATTTCCTCTTTATGGCGCTTGCCTCTTCAATTATCTATAATGAACTTCCTCACAGCACTGCAAAGCTTTTTATATGCAAACGAACCCTGTTTTGGGGCTGCCTCAATCACGGCTTGTTAATGAACTTGAAACAAGTGTTATCGGAAAGGTTACAGCACCAGTGGTGGAGGGGGACGGGATAAAGCCACACAAGAAAGACCAGGCTGAAGAGCTGGGATTGGCCTGCAGGTAACCGAGTGGACTATCTCCAACCTCCATCCTGCAGCCTCCATCCGAGGCTTTTCTCTTTGACAGACATCAAGTGAAATGCCCACTCCTGGGAAACGGCTGCTCGGCGGCAGATAGGGCTTTCCCGTCCTCCTGCCCCACTGGCTCCCTCTGCCAGTGCATCTCTCTCTCTCTCAACTCCTGGAGCTGGGGAGAAAAAAAAACATGGAGGGGCTGTTGCCAAGGTCTTTCCTCGTGCCAGGAGGAGGAGACGGGGCTGAGGCAGAGGCCCCAGGGTATGTTGGGCAGATGATGGGGAAGGGTCAGGGGGTGTTGAAGCCATGTGGGCCCAAATGGTGTTTGCATGTGGTATCTGCTGGTGTGATCAGCACTGAAAACTCTTTAATATAGCCTAGATCACTTCCTTCTTCTGCCCTTTGGGGTTTTTATAGGTCTTAAATCAGCCGGAATATAAATTATCCCTCACTTTCTTGTGCTGAGTAGCTGCAGCGAGCCTTTATGCTGCTGTGCCGTGGTATGGTAGAACCATTGAACCCAAGGTTGGGAAGACTTTCCTGATGGTCAAGCCTTGCTTTTTTTATCAAGAAAAACACTTCCGTGACACTTTGACCATTGTGCTTCAGCATTAGGAGTTCCCTGGAGAGGTTTTGTCACAGGACAGAACAGCAGTGAGAGCAGGGAGTGCTGGAACAGGGTGTAGCTCCTCAGTCCCCAACCCCCAAGAGTGCAGAGGGCGGCAGTGATAAAAGATCATGCCTGCCCAGTACCTTATGGGCTTTCCTCCTCCAACCCTTCCACCTTCCAGCCAGGTTAATGGGATTCCATATTAAGCCTTGGCAGCACACATCAAGCCAGGCCTTGTGCCAGGTTAGCTCAGGCAAAGAGCCACTGGAGCCAAGGTGGTTCAGCTCCACCCAGCTCCAGTGGCTGTGCTTGGCTGTCCTGGTTCTGGTGCCAGCCAGTTGGAACCCATCAGTGAGTCTCAGTTACTTACACCACGAGCATCACCCTGTGAGTGCAGATAAAAAACCATCTCTCTGACTCCTCAGTCTGGCACCCATTTAGGACAGACCCTCAGACCCTCTTTGGGGCTGGGGAAGGTTTGTGGACTTTGCTGCAGGGATGCATCGGGTGGTTACTGGATTTTCTCCCTGCCCCTGGCCAGGGATGAGCTCACATCCTCCACGTGATGACTGTTGGCTCTTGTAATTCTGTCCCTGCTTGGTGTAACTACAGATGTTACATGTCTAATCCATTTCTTCATCTCCCTAAGCTACTTGCTTCACTAAGATGTTCCCACCATCTGCTCCGACAAGGTCCCAGGCTCTTAATGAGCCATAAATTCCACTTTTGAACCCTTCAGTCCTTTTCTCTTCTTTTCGTCCCTGAATCAGTCATTTTCCTCTTGCCCACACCTACAGTTCGCTCTCTGCTGGCACCAACTGGACCTGGCTTTAACTTTGGGCAGGACAGGCAAAGGCTGCAGTAATTTCCTAAAGAGCTGGTATCTCCCCAGAATATCCATGAAAGGGACATCTTGCAGTTGTCTGACTGTGCTACGAAGAAGCAGAGGGTGGCCTCTCTAACTAATTGTGCTGTGCTAATTAATGAGATTTTGAATGCAGCCACCTGTGAGGCAGCACTGGGTGCTCAGAGCTCACCTGTGAGAGGGACCCACAAAGAGACACCACATTAACAACACCCACTTGGCAATGCTCCTTTTGTGAGCCAGTGAAAAACTTTTCCAGGGGATCTCCATGCTTTGTGTGACAGCTGTTTCTTGGCAGCTGGGTCCAGATCTCTGTAATGAATATTTTGTGCTCTTCTAATCCAAAATAAACTCTCTTTTTAACAACCCTGACTCTGTAGAGTTCAACAGGTTTTGCTGGAGCTGTGTCTTTTGTACAGCGGTGTGTTGGCTGTTGGGAAGAAAGGAATTATGCTCAGATTTTTGCTTTATTCACTTTTATCGTGGCATTGTGGCTGGGTTAAATCCGTGGAGGGAACACGATTGCTTTTCCATTACCTGAACAAACGGAGCAGGTATTAAAAAGCACCAGGGGCGGCTTCCCTGGGTCCTGGAGGCTGAAATAAGCCAGGGAGATAGGAAAGGACTTTCTGTGAAAGCAATCCTTCCTCACCTGTTTATCTGAGCCTTCCCAGGAATGCTCCTTGAATAGCCCTGTAACAAACCAAGCCCCAGGGAGCTGCAAAGGCTTCGTATTCAGGTGAAGCGAGAAGGTTGGGAAGCACCACAGGACTCCACCTGGGGCTGGGAAACCCTTGTGCTGACTTGGTGAGTTGTCTGCTCTCTCCCCAGGACTGTCCCCAGCTGCTGCAGGCCGAGAAGATCCTGGTGCCCGTGGAGGTGATCAAACCCATCACGCTGAAGGCCAAGAACCTGCCCCAGCCGCAGTCGGGCCAGCGGGGCTACGAGTGCATCCTGAACATCCAGGGCAGCGAGCAGAGGGTGCCGGCCTTGAGGTTCAACAGCTCCAGCGTGCAGTGCCAGAACACCTCGGTGAGCAAGGGCCCACAGAGGGACAGACGTGCCCACAGCACTGTCCCCAAGGGATCTGGGGTGGTGTCACAGCCTTTCTTACCTCACTGAGGGTGCTGGAGTTGTTTGGTCTGGAGAAAAGAAGGCTCAAGGGAGACTTTGTTGCTCTTTAGAACGGCCTGGAGGTTGTGGTGAGGTTGGGGCCAGGCTCTTCTCCCAGGCAAGCAGTGATAGGACGAGGGGAAATGGCCTCAGGTTGTGCCAGGGGAGGTTCAGGTTGGATATTAGGAAAAATTTCTTGGCTGGAAGAGTGGTTAAACACTGAAATAGGCTGAGGGTGGTGGTGGAGTCACCATCCATGGAAGTGTTCAAAGGAGGTACAGACATGGCACTTCACAATATGGTTCAGTGGGCACAGGGGATCCAGCTGAAGGTTGGACTTGATGACCTTGGAGGTCTCTTCCAGCTTTAATGATTCTCTGGTTCCAACCACAGTCAGGGAAAGTTTGGCTGGAAGCTAGAAACTGCCCTTTTTTCTCCTTGGGCTGGCTGGTGGCACCACTCAGTTGTTGCTTCTGCCCCCGGATCCCAGCATTCGGCTGGGCTGGAGCCCCTCGGCCGTGACCCACAGGCATCAAAATCAGCTTAACCTGCTCACGTCCCCACAGCGCTGCAGAAACGGGGTCCAGTGGGACAGGTGTTCGTGTTGGCGTGAGAGTGAAGGTTTTTTTGGGGGAGGTTGATGATGGGACATATAAAACCCCATGTAAACAGTCTGACATGTGCCAGCAGGTGATGGGTTGGAGAAAGGGTGAGAACACAGAATCCCAGAATGGGGTGGGTTGGAAGGGACCTTAAAGATCATCCAGTTCCAGCCCCCTGCATGGTCAGGGATGTTTTCCACTGGACCAGGTTGCTCCAAATCCCATTGAACCTGGCCTTAGTCCGAGCCAAACCTTCCTGCAGCCCTCACGTGGCCTTTGAGGAGACTCTCTGTCTCTGCCCACCTCCACCTCGCCAGCTGCAGTGCAGGATCTGTGACCCTCCTCCCAGAGAACCTGTGTGAGTCACGGCAGTGCTGTCACCACAGCAGTGTCACCTTTGGGGACAAACACAATCACCTGCCAGCAGCCAGGAGCTGTGCCCACATGCAATGGAGGTCTCTGCTTCTCCAGAGGTTTCTCCACAAGATTCACGTCTCCAGGGTATGCATTGAGCCATTTTCATTGCTGCTACTACGAGGTGATTTATTAGTCAAAGAGTTAATTACAGGCTTTAGCCACTCCACTGCAGCTCTGCCACTCCACCCTGGGCAGTTCTTGTCACAACATATTCTGCTGCATTAAGCAGAGCTGAAGATTACAGGGAGTTCACACATTTTACATCTGTTGCAAACAAGCAACTTCCCAACGATGCTCTTTTATTTGTTTCTTTGTCTCCCTCCCTCCCTTCCCTCTCTCCCTGCTTTCCATTACTGGTTAATGACCTGTGAGCATTCAGGTTTGAGGTTAAAAATGGATGGAATGGGAAGTTAAGGAGGTATTGCACTTTTTTTTTATAAAGTGTTATTTTAAAATGGTGGAAGCTAAGGGGGGAATTACGTGGACGTGGGCAGAGATTACATCTGTCCAAAGAGTCTTAGAGGGCAAGAGAGACCTTTAATGACCCTTTAGAGTCATGAATTCTCTGGCACACAAAGGCATTAAGCATGAATTACCTCAGGATGGTTTTAAGCATAGTTGGGCTGAGCAGGAGAGCAACTTCAGCCAGCCTCAGCAGCCGACTTTGCAGAACCCAATAAAAGACTGGTTTTGACAGGTAATGGTGATCATTCCCACACTACCTGCATGCTCCAAGAGGTTGCCAGTGGCTGGGACCGGAGAAGTGGGGTTTGATGAGTCCCCAGACGGATTTGCTCATAGGATGCCTGAGTGCTGTGACAGCACCATTTTGACTTTAATGTCTGTTTTCCTAAGCCAGAGCACTCAAGGCTCTGCCAGAGCTGCAGAGGGTGACAGGGCTGAGCCTCAGGCTCGTGCCAAGGCACTCCGTGACCTTGCTGCTGAGTGTTGTCTGCAGGACGCTTGTTCTGTGTTTGGTGGTGGCTCGAGTGGATCTCTTTCTTCTCCGGAGAGAGAGGCTCATTTGGGAATAAAATCGACTTTTTTCTATCCTGGTTCTGCCTCTGCTCTCCCTCTGCCCTCCCCTTTGCCTCTCCCTCGCTTTCCTCCTCTTTCCTTCTCTTTGCTTCCCTTGTCTTTACTTTCCTCCCTTTTTCTTCCCCTTCCTTTTGAAGGAGCTTTGGCTCTCTGATTTGACTTCTTTCTTCTTCTTCTTTCTTTTTTGTTTTCCCCAAGAAATGTGATTTCACTGTTGCTCGGAATTTGCCAGACACTGAGAGAAGGAGATGTGGAAAGGAGAGCCAGACAAAAGAAAGCAACATTCAGAGAGATACAAAAAGGCAGCAGAGAGGCTCTGGCTGTTTGAGCAGGTGGCAGAGGACACAGACAATAGGGAAGGAGTGCTGGAGATCTGTCTCCATCATGATTATCTCCTTCCCTGCCAGAATTAGCATTCAGGCTGGAGCCACTGCGATACAATGAGCCTCTGCTCCGGGGGTCACCTGGCTCTGGAAAGAGCTGTCTGAGCCTGTTTGCAAATTGAACCAACCCCCTCTGACAGAGCTTTTTCACTCAGCAGAGTTGCAGGAGGAGGCACTGAATGTAGCACCTGCATTGCAGGCTTGGAGAAGGTCCAAGGGAGGGTGGGAGGACGTGCTGTGATGGTGTGTCCCTGAAGGGACGCTGTCCTGCCAGCAGAGCTTTCTGCTGGTGCTGCACGCTAGACTGGGCAATCAGTCCTGGCTTGTTCAGCAGCATGAGCCTCAAGATCTGCCCCCTCCCGTCTCACACGAGGCACCCAGGAGCTCAGATCTGCCTCTCGCAGAAAAACTTTTGCAAAACGCAAGATTTTTTCCTGCTTTCACACAGGATAGAGTCGGGAAAAGAGCATTAACTTCTGCTCTGCATTTCCTGATCCCTCAAGATTTACAGCAGGGGTCAGAACCAGCTTGAACACCTTTTCTGAGTGGCTTCAGCTTCAGTTAAAGATGCTCTAAGGACACCCAGGTGTGACCAGTCTGTCTGTCGGTAGTGTCACATCCTGCACTGATGGTCCCTGGGTGCTCAGCCCAGTCAGGAGCCAGATCTGCCTCTCTCCCTGTCTTTCCCGGAGATATTTCATTTGATAACAGCAATAAGTCACCGCAGGCAGCACCATTCGGGACAATTATTGTTCTTGTCAAGTGGTTTGAGACTCTCAGCTCGGGGCTCTGTCCTCTGTCACACCACCCAAGGCACGCAATTATCACTCAGAGGGACCCTTCCTGCCATTCCTCATTGCACTGGTGACAGCTCTGCCAACAGCCCGGACACGGAGCCATGGGAGGGGATGAAAAGCAGGGGAGCTAAGAGGACGTATAAATAAGTAAGTAAAAATGCCAGCAGGAATGGCTGAAATTGCTGGATGTAGCAGGGCAGAGAGCAATCTTCCCAGTGGGAAGCAGTGGGAGCCCCAGCACTCGCAATCAGCCCAAAATTATCAGCCTTTGGCAGGAGGAAGAGAGAGATGGGGAGGGATGACCCACCTGAGCATGCCATGATCAGTGCCATTACCTGCTTCAGTGGCTGATCCCGCATCCTGGCTTGGTTCCTGCCCACCCCTGGCCTTGGCACACCCTGATTCCCAGCAGCAAAATCCCTGCTGGTGATTTTGTCTCGAATCCTTCACAGGTCTGCGTGCTGCGAGACCCGAGGTGGTGCAGCTGAAAGCGCTGCGTGGCTTAGGGATAGGAGAGCAAGCCTGCTCCATTTGTCACAGCACTGCCCTTTAGCAAGAGATCTCAGTGGCATTTGACTCCCTGGCGTGGCTCACAGTGAAGGGAGTGCAAAAAAAAAGTTCCAATAAAAAGCAGAGCTGGGGAAAAAAAATTAAGAGCTATTCACAGAAATCTTGGGAAAAAACAGTTATGGGTGGCCGAAAGAAACGCACAAGGCTGTGAGTTGTGGAATCAGACAATGGTTTGGGTTGGAAGGGAGCTTAAAAATCGTCTAGTTCCAAACCCCCCATCAGGAATTGCCGCGGTGTGACCCCTTGCCCGTGAGGGCGCCTCGTTGAAGGGGCTCCGCGGCTGATCCCCGCTGGGCTGTGGCTGCGAGACCGGGCTCGAGAGTGGAGCCCTGGTCGCAAACGCACCAAGGGTGCGACGAGGGCTCGGTGGAGAAGGCGCTTCGGAGACAGGAACAAAGAGGGACTCTTCGTGGGGGGTGCAAGCAGGAAGGGTTTATTCAGAGGTGCAGGGAACCTAACACGAGGGAGAGGGGAACACAAAGAGCCGGGGGGAGAGGGCGGAGCACCGCCTTTTGAGGGGAGACGAAGGGGAGGGATTGCATAGGAATCCCCCAATGCTGGGTCGGAGGGAAAGGGATTGACATAGAGGGTACCCCA
>VZRQ01001703.1:566954-578101 GCA_013397975.1 Machaerirhynchus nigripectus | reverse complement strand
AAGAGGAATAGGTCTCTCTAAACGAGGGAGTCTGGGGTGGTGGCCAGGCCTGCACAGTGCACCTGCTTCTGGGTTTTGGGGTGACCCGCCGGCCAGGCGGCCGACCACCGCCACAAGGAATGTCATCCTTGGGCATCCACTTGTCTAATTATTATTTATCTACATTGAAATGAAAGAGAAACCCCAATAATCCCATGGGCTCTGTTGGCCTGGGTGATACCCAGACATAAAAGTTTCAGTCCCAGCTCTGGGAAGCAAAGGATGCAAGGAAATGGAATGACTGTGAGCAAGAAGTTTTTCTGTCTTTTTATGGCTGGAAAGGTGATGTGAAGAAAGATTAAGTGATTTGCACAGGATTGTGAAAGGAGTTGGGTGGCAGAGCCAGGTACAGGAATCAATCCCTGGATTTGAGCTCTAATCACAAAGTGGTGTCAGGGAAAACAGACCAACACTAAAATCCTGCTAGAATTCTGCAGAAGTTTCCCCACTGTTGGACACGTTTGAGGCACAGAGGGGAAATACCATTAAACCACTCTGGATTTATCATCCTAAGTGTGCTCAAGCCAAATCACCAAAGGGCAGGATGCTGCAAGTGTGCAGGATATGGATTTGTACAAACTGCAGGAGTGTCTGGTACTACTGGAGAGTTTAAGAGGCAAAAAAAGGGGATACCTGGGAGTTCCTAACACTGCTCCTGTGAATTACAAGAGCTCCTTCTAGTATTGGCATTTCCTGAGGAGAGCCAGTCTGTGTTCCAGGCAGCACAGCCTTTCCTTCTCAGTTGGCTCCCCAAACTACCCATAACTTTCTGCTTTGATCAGATTATTGTGATTAGAATCCAGGCTGGTCAGACTTAGGGCTCAGATTTACATCTTCTGGGATGTTTTGCCTGTGTTGGAGGCAGTTGGGCAAGGAAAGGTGGAGAGACAAGCCCTGATGGCATCAATACTTCTTAGGAGTGTCCGGGAAGCTCTGCTCTCCTGGAGATCGATGCTCCAGCCCTTTTTTCTCCCCTGAAACACATTTCTGTCTTATTGTCACAGCTGAACAAGTCCTTTTTCAAAGACTCCTGTTGAGTTCAGTGGGCTTTGAAGAGGGGTCCCAATGAGTGAGCAGCTCCTGTGGTCTGAGGAGGACGGAGCATTTCCTTGCTCTTCCTTTGCAAATTGCTCCGTTTCCCTGCCATGCAGCCCACGAAGCAGCGGGTGGGGTCGGGCGTGGGCAGTGTGAGCATCCTCATCCCAGCTGGCCTCATCCCTGGAGCCCTTCCATGGGATTTATCCCCCCACATCCCTTTCCAGTTCTGGATCAGGCCTGCTGGGTTAAAAAGTCTAACGTGTGTTTGCCCCTGGTGCTGCAGACAGATAAGATCTGAAATCCCAGCTGAGCTCCTGCTGCTGGCGCTGGGATCTTCCGTGGGAAGAAAGACTCCAGGAGATTCCAGCTGCCTGTCCCTTGGCAGCCCTGCCTGGGCTGTGCTTCCAGCTAAATCCCAAAACACACACGAGGCCCTGGTGAGGCAGAATCCTTTCTAAGGCTCGTCTTCTGACTTTAGGATGACCAGTTATTCCGTATAGGTCCCATTTTCCATTCCCAATCAGCATTTTCAGAGTGCTGTGCAAAGCAGGTGTTCCTGGGTGGCAGAAGTTTAATCATTCACCACTTTTCAGGCACTCTCCTTCCCACTCCTGTTTCCCCATCTTCCAAAAAGCTGGGAGCAGCCGGTGGTGTGAGTTGAAAGGGCTCTGCATCATCCTGAATCTTGCTGGCAGTGACACCCAAAAGTGTCACGGAAATGGAAATCCCAAATGAGACTGGGGGGTACAGCCCTACTGCAAAGGACCTGGCTCACCTGGGCTGCTCTTTACCTCCACGGAAACCACAAATACCCATAAATACCCTACAACTGGCTCATAATCACAGCGTTCTGCAGATTAATGGCTAATTACGTTTAGCCTGTGCAAAGAGAAATTACTGTGCAAGCAGCTCCCGCTCTGCTGTAATGGACAGAAATCACCAGTTACCATTTACTCTGCAACTATACGGCAATTCATGGGCACAGGGAAACCCACCTGCAAAGCTCAGAGCTTTGGCATCTCTCTGGATAACCACAATGGGACTTTAGGGGATGGGGGACTCTTTAGTGACTTTTTTCGGCCCAACCAAACCAGCTTGATGAGATATATTTAACCTTGTAGTGGGGAAAATATGTCCTGCTGTAGGTCCCAGTGCAGTGGGAGATCCCTGCCCTCAGGAGGGTAAATCCTTACGGGCACTGTGGTCAGCAATAGTAGCAGACATGAAACGTTTCTCTCCTTCTCTCTTGTTCCCTTCTGTCCTTTAATCAACCATCTCCTCTCCCACCACGAGGATTTTTGCCTTTGGGTGAGGTGTTGGGTGGAAGCTGCTGATGGAGGCGGGTGGTGGGACCTGACGGGCAGTGGGGTGAGCCCTGGGTGAACTGGCTTGAGATAAATCAAAGTCCAGGTGAAAAAAAGCACTCAGCACCATGTGGAGAGGGCCTCCAGAGAGCAGCTTCCATTTCCTTCGCTGGGGTCACCTCTGTGTACCCTGACGGCCCCTGACAAGCGTTTGTTTAAATCTGTCCAACTCTCTCAGAAGTTTTTTTCCAGCTTTTTAAGACATATTTGCTGGAAACTGGATACTCCTTGCTCCAGCTGAAGCCTTTCTGGTTATGAGCAGGGAAAAGTGATTGCCTCCTGGGGTTTACACATGTAACAAACTCTCTCTGCTCCATCCCCAGATGAGAACTGTTTGGTTTTTGGCAGCAATATGGCATTGTTGATTTACAGTCTGTTCATGATCTCCAGCAGTCCCCAGACCCTCTCCTGCAGCACTGCCCAGTCGCTCCGATTTCAGAGTTGTTTGCATTGATTCCCCGTACTGAAAAATAGTCCCCATTTGCCAGCGCTGAATTTCATTTGGTTGATTTTGGCCCAGTTCTACAATTTGTCAAGTTTGTTTTGAATTCTTAACCCTGCTGTTGGAGGTTCTTAACACCCTCTCCAGAACAGGGTCACGAAGTCATTCAAGTCAGTAGTGAAAATTCTGAGTAATGCCAGACTCAGGACAATATTCCTTTTTGAAACATCCTCCATACCTGACATGGAATTATCTGATTTTTTTTTTCTTAATAGTTTTTGCATGAACCTTCTGGTGGCCTTTCTTAGGTCATATTTCCCTGTTTTGTTTATGGGGATCTCCTGTAGGATAGTAGCAAATACTCTCCCGAAATCAGGATAAATCACATCTGCTGCCTCCCCTTTATCCACAAAGTCATTAAGCCTGTCAAAAAGGAAATTAGATTGGGTTGACACAATTTGTTCTTGACAAATCTATGCTGGCTGATTTTTATCACCTTATCATCTCGCAGGTGCTTATAAATTGATTGTTTAATAATTTGATGTACTTTCTTTCTGGGAAGCCAAGTTAGGCTGACAGGTCTATAATTACACAGTGGCTCTGTTTTCCCCCTTTTTCATGGGGTTTCCCTGATTTTGAGACCTCACTCAGCTTCCAAGAGTTCTTTGAAACATCCCTAGTGTAGATAACCTCACGTACACACTCAGCACATATGGAACACACAGCAGAGGCACAGCTGAGTGGAAGACCCAGAATGTGTAATTTACACCGTAAAAGTGTGCCCAGCTGGGCAAAATACTTTTCAGAGCTGTGCTCAGCACCTAAAAGGTGGATTTTCAACTTAAGTTCCACCACATGCAAACGCACTTACATCATGGAATATTTTTCCGAGTGATTGGACAAGAGGGAATGGCTTTAAGTTGAAGAAAGGTTTAGATCAGATATTAGGAAGAAATTATTGGTTGTGAGGGGGGGGAGGCCCTGGCACAGGTTGCCCAGAGAAGCTGTGGCTGCCCCTGGATCCCTGGAAGTGTCCAAGGCCAGGCTGGACAGGGCTTGGAGCACCTCGGGGTAATGGAAGGTGTCCCATGGCAGGGGGTTAGAACTGGGTGATCTTTAAGGTCCCTTCCACCCCCATTCTGGGATTCTACGAATGTTCATCTAATGGGCTTTTGTGAGGGGCACGGTTTGAGATCCACACCTTTGGGAGCATCCTGTGGCATTCTGGCAGGTGCCGCTGATTAGGGAGCTGAGTGACAGCTCCATTTCTCTTGTTCCCAATGTTCAGCACCACCTCTTGCCTCGTCCCATCCCCTCCCCACCTCCAGGCACTCTGTAAGTCTGGGTTTGGGGGTTTTTTTTTGTTTTGTTTTTCCTCTCCCACTTCTAGTACTCATACGAAGGGATGGAGATTAACAGCCTGCCAGTGGAGCTGACAGTCGTGTGGAACGGGAATTTCAACATTGACAACCCAGCACAGAACAAAGGTAAAGAGTTATTTCAACTTGTCCTTGGAAGCGGTAACCTTAGCAACGGGCTCTCGCTCCCTACGCTTAACAAAGCTGCCACCGTCTCCCCGTGCTGGCTGGCACACACTTGTTCTCTGCACTCTGCAAATTACCAATTTTTGAGTGCTTTGTGTGCCTCCCCCCAGCCCTCCAATTCTCTCATTCCACCTGAGAAATGTGGCTCTCCCTCCCACTTGTGTTGCTCTCCCTCTCCCTTCATCCTCTCTGCCTCCCGCTTCTCCCCGCATTCTCGCGTCGGGTTTTCATGCCACTCCTTCTCCAGCTTTTTCGCCCCTTCTTTATTTCTCCTGCAGTGATGCTCTTCAAGTTAACGTGCCAGGAGAGTGGGCTCTCTGCTCAGAGGCAATTTGGTAATGGACAGGGGAAGGCAGAGGGGGAGCAGAAAGGCTGCAGATCGCCAGTGGGAGAATTATGAGCAAAATAAAATGATGATAAAGAAGGTCTGAAAACCACTTGTGTTTAACCACCACCGATGGCACGGGTTTGATGTGCCCCTCACAGAGGGGGCTGCACATCCAGCCATGATCCTGAGGCAGGCTGGGCTTTCCTGGAGATGGGTGGTCCATTCACATCTTCTTCTTCCTCCCTCTTGTCCTTCCACCCTGGAACCTTCCCCCCAGGCCACCCCTCCCCTTGGCTGCTCTGCATTTGCTCTCACACCTGCAGATTCTCTTCTTCTCACATCACTACCTCTCAGAAATTTCTCCCTCCCTCTCTTTACCTTGTCTTGGACACCTCCCACATCTTCTCCCACTCCATCTGTCCCCATCAGGTACCCCCGTAGTGCTGTCACACCGTTCCACACCCACCCTCATGCTGAGGGGTGGTGCGTGAGGTTCCCACCAACACCACGTTGAAGCTGGAGAGCAACACAGAAGGCAGCTCTTCTCCCCATCCTGCCCTTCTCCCTCTCTGAACGACAGAGTTCCTGCACCAAAAGCCCAAAGCTGTGGCTTTTGAGGGTTGAATCCACTCAGCAAACACAACAGGCTGGAGGTTCCTGCCCAGCCCTGGCATTCAGGCACGCCCATGTTGAAACTGCTACCCTGCCTCTGCTCTGAAGTTTTCTCCTTCTCTCCCAGCTGTACCAAGGACAGTATTAATATTTTCCTGGGCCCAAACAGTGCTGTGGATTGTGACAGTCTTTAAAGGTGTGGCTTGGACATCAGAATTTGGACACTTGCCCCAGCCCTGCTTAGTTTTGTGCCACCATTGTAAAATGAGCACCCCTGACACAACATGGTCCACAACAAGATTGTAAATCCTTTACTTGGGCAGTACTGAGCTGTCCTAGGTGATGCAGGAGTAAAACAAAGCTCATAATCAGGTTTTAGGACTGTTTGTGCCAGTAACATAAACCAGACCAGAGGATGAACTCAAAAATCATCTCGGGCATGGGCCCTTCTTGGGTTATTCCAAGCCAAAATGTTGCAAATATTGACTAGGAAAAATGTGGGAAGCAGCACTGGCTGGTGGCTATCCCAGATGAATAATTTGGATATTATCATCATGTTTGTGCTCAGGAGGAGAGCTTAGGTCTGTGCCCATGGAGATACCATATGGAGGCCCTACCACACTCTCAGGAGGACACAGAGGTGACCAAGATGCCACTGCTTTCACACCCAGCATCACATGGGCTGGGCTGGGAGGTTGGAAGGCTAAACTGACCCAAACCTCCTGAAGTACCAACAGAGATACCCACTGGTAGCATCCTGAGCAGAACAACTCAGCAAATTTGAGGAAATCCAACAGAAAATTAAGGAAAAGGATGTATCCCACGAGGTCTGGAAAACCCTGTGCTCGACAATGTTTTTCAGGCTTTTTGGGGTACTTTTGGATACTTTTCTTGCTGCCAGACTGGAGAAATAAAGAGTTTCTGAGTTTTTCTTGCATTGGCCAATACTTGCTGACCTCTAGGGGGAAGTTATGGAGAGACAGAGCTTTTCAGCACAAATATATCCAAAGCCTTTGAGCTTTGGGATTGTGTTTAATGATAACAACCACTTCAGTCACCTGTGGACACAGCAAAACAGAAGCACAGAGGGGAAATCTCCCAACGTGCCCACAAATGCAGGTAAAAATTGTCTGAGAGCCTCGATTCTGTCACCTTCATCTTCTGGGAGGAGAATTCTGCTGTCAGTCCCCTCTGCAAGCCAGGCCTCAGTTTCTACATCTGTAAAATAAGGATAAATAACATGATCTCATTTCGTAGGAGGACTTCAATATTTTTAGGTTTTATTAGAAAAAGCTCTGAGTGCTTCTAATCACTTAACAGCCCAAAATGGAGCTGAGCATTAATCACTGCTGTCCGTATTAGAGTGGAATCAACTCAGTGCTTCAAAGTGGGAAGCAGACTGAATTTCTGGAGCAGAAGAAGGGGTTGTGAATCCCTGGGATCAGCCTCATAACGAACCATTGTGTATTTACTGTTATCTCTTGGGATTTCTCTCAAGTGGGAAACCTCAGTGGCATCACCATAACACAGTTCTGGGCAGCTTCACACCCAGGTTTACGCTGCGGGTTGACCAGGTCTGGAAGATTCTTTTAGGATGAAGTGCTGAGTCTGAGGCTGGTTGTTGGTGACACTTTATGGCATTCAGTCTGTGAGAAAGGAAGGGACTGAGACCAAATCACTGCCCAAGCAGCATTTCCTCCAACCTCCTGCTTGTAGAATTTCCGCCTCTCTTCTGCTCTCAGCTTCCAAAAACACCTTCCGTGAAGAACGAACTAACAAGTGCACTTTATTTCAAGAAGGATGTTCATGTTTTTCCTCCCATTGCTCATCCCCCTGGAGTGTTCCCGTCCTGCCTCTGGCATGAGCAGCCCGGAACACCTTCCCCTCTTGCTCCCACTGCCATCCCAGCACTCTCCTGTGCTGTCTGCATCTCTCAGCTCGTGTGTGTTTTTGCTGTCCCTGCAGTTCACCTGTACAAGTGTGGGGCCATGCGGGACAGCTGCGGACTCTGCCTGAAGGCCGACCCCGATTTCGAGTGTGGCTGGTGCCAGGGACAGAACCAGTGCACGCTGAAGCAGCACTGCCCAGCCCAGGACAGCCAGTGGCTGGAGCTGTCCAGCACCAAGGGCAAGTGCACCAACCCCAAGATCACGGATGTAAGTCTGCAAGAAGCTGGGGTGTTCCCTTCTTCCCTGGGTTTGTTTTCCTGTTTCGGGGTTGGGTTGGTGATCGGAAGGTCAGGGCTGGGTTCTGCTGGGTCAGGAAAAGCCTCAGGCACTCTGGGGATGTGAGGCCATGGTGGCTTCAAAGGCAGGGATGCAATTTCATGTGTCTGCAACCCAGGGGTCACCTTGGCTAACATCCAAGGGTGTCAGAGTTCCCACCATAATCCCCAAACACAGACTGCTGGAGCAACCTCAGCAACCCCAGAGCACCTGACCTGCCCAAAAAGGGCTGGCAGATGTGACATCAAGCCTTGAGGAGATCTTGGCTTTCTAGAGGAGCAGCTGAAGGTGAGACGAGATGCTCTGGGACATCTCTAATTGTTGGTGCAAGGGTAAATCAAAGAAGCCCAGATGTCTCTCAGAGCAGCCTCTCTGGCCAGCCTGGCTGAGAAGGAGATGTTGAGTGATCCCAGAGAGGTCTGAGCTTTGCTGACAGGAGGTCAAGGAAGAAGGAAGTTGTAATTTATGTTTTCTGGCAGCATGACATGGACAAAGCCATGTCCAGAAAAAAAAACCCCTCCACTGACTCCAGCAGATTAAGCCCTTTTGTTTGTCCTGCCCCTGGCTGATGTTGTGAGGTGAAAAAAGTCTTCACAGAGCAAAACAAGCCCTGTAGAGTTGTCAGGATTCTCCTTGGAAGGCTCAAGGAGGAGGCAGGAGCAAGCCTGGGCTAGGAAAATTTGGGAACTGTCCTATTAAGTGATAAAGAGAGAATGAGGGAAAGGCTGGGGGAAGGACCTGCAGGAAAACGTTGTTCTTCAGCCAGTTGCCTATTGATTGTGTTGATGGGGTCGAGGAAGAGCTGGAGGAATGGTTCAAAAAGGAGCTAAGAGAATAGGAAGACCATAAAGACAAGGAGCAGAGGAAGGGAGAGAAGGCAGGAGAGGCAAGTCAGGCCTGAAATCGAAAGGGATTTTTCATCTGGTGACTTAGGATGCCTTTGCCATATTGACAGACACGTTTTCAGGGTCACAGAACAGGCAACAAGACAGACCTGAGCCTTGAAAATGAGGGCTCCATCCTTTCCTGCTGCCTCCTGCCTTGAGCATCTCTCAGTCACCAGGTCTTACTCAACACAAGCAGCCTTTCAACGTGGCCAGGGCCTGATTTACAAATGGGAAAAGTCAGGAGGGAAATGGAAGAGGGAAGATAAGGGGAAATGCAAAAGAGGAAAATCCAGCCTCCACAGTGGTGGTTTAGTAGGAATAATTAGGTGGGTTATTTTCCTAGAGAGCAAGGAAGGCTTTTTAAAGTCATATTCGATTAAGATTCAAAAAGTGTGAGTGTCATTTGCAAGCCCTGAACCAATGCCTGTGCTTGAACATTTTGGGAGAGCAAAGGCTGGGTTGAATCTGTTTTTCCCAGATGTTACTGAAAATAACCCTTTTCACTGTATTTTGATCCATCCCCCTGTCATTCACCAGCTCTCAAAGCTCTCATTCAGTTGAACTGTTGGAGTTCAGCTCATTCTGATGTTTATGGCTTATTCCGGTGTTTCCGAGGTGAAGGTCTCTGCTTCACTTGGATTTATCTGAGACTGGTAATTTTTACCCCACCTGAACCACCTGAAGTTATGAAACCAAACCCAGCCAGCCAGAAAGGACAGCCATACCTGAAAATTCAACTCTGAGGCCTCGAAAATCACTTGGAGCTGGGGGAAACATTTTTTAAAAATATTTTCAGGTTCTCAGACCTTGCGAAACATTGATAGAATTTGGTATAGGGAAGCTGATGGATGATCAACTAAAGCAGAAATCCAAAACACAAGGACCTGGGCATGCAGAGGTTCTGAAGGTCCACCCACATTTCCCTGCCGTTCTTTGACCCCAACCCTGCATCTCCAGCCTTTTTTTGAAGAGAAAATCCCTCATTCCCCACCCTACAGCTCCAGAGGGGCCGTGCTTCAAATTCTGCTGGCATTTCCTCCGACAACTCCCCAAGCTCGACCAGATCATTGCAACACTCACTCATGAAATATTTCAGCTGCCTGCTGAAATCCTAAGTAGCTCTTGGAAGGCCTTTTTCTGAGCCATTAGCATGGAAGTAATCTCAAGTGACTGGATATATATTGCAGCTAATGGTAGGTCTGGAGCTGTGGGGTGGGAGCATCCAGAGCCTGGAGAGGAGCCAGGGCTGGATCTCTGACGGGAAGAGGAGGAACAACACGTGTACTCACACTTGTAGGGGCACTCACAGCCCCTCCAGCACTGATCTCCCCCAAAACCTGCATTTCTGTACCGACTCTGGCATTCACAGAGCCACTCAGGGAAATTAAAGGACTTAGAGACTCGCTGAGCCACAAAAACCTCCTTTAAGAGAGACAAGCAGCAGCTGATATGAGCAGAGAGTGGAAACTGGGATGCAGCTCTGGGTCTTCCAGAGGAAGCTGGGGCTTCCTGGCAGCTTTTGTTTCCCTGCCTGGATTTTCCTCTCCAAAAATGACAGGTTTTGTTCCACGTTTTTCACCTCTGAAGGGAACAGGCTCCTTCTCTCCTGCTGTGAAAACAGCCTGGTAACACGTTCCTCTTGGTTGAATCTATGGCAGAGCTATGAAATAGGGTTAAAAAATCTCCCACGTGCTCCTGGGAGAATCCCAGGCCCTCGTTTTTAAGGAAATAAGTGGGTTTTGAAGCTGGCCTTTACAAATTAAATATTGTCCAGGGAGGGATTCAGTGGTGCTGCGCTGGCTTTGCTCTGGGAAGTTTCCTCTTGATGCTTTTTGAGTCACAGCAAGAATTTGTTTGAAGTCTTGTGCTTTAGACAGACATGGAAGCAGGGGGATCACATTCTCACTGAGTTTTTTGTGACTTCTGCAGTGAAAATTTTGTCTCAAACTCACCCCTAGTTCTGAAAAAAATGGCATTTCTAGCAAGGTGTTCCTTTTCACCACTACACCTCCTTTTATTTAGGGTAACACCATCGATCATATGAGGAAAAAAAATCCTCTTTTGGTTGTCTATGAGATGTGGTGCCCATGTTAGTGAGCTCTTTGAATTTAAGTGAGCTCTAATTAACCACAGACCTAACTTTACCTGACACCTACCTTCCCACAGCACATGAAAACCATCTGGTGGCAAATTTAATACCACAAAATGAACCAAAATATTCCATGGGGAACTCAGTTCTCTTACAAAGTGTGTCTAGTACACAGAAATCAAAATAAAACATGGGAATTATAGTTTATGCTTATTTTTTCCTTTTAAGAACATGTTAGATTGTTCTTGGTAGGGGGATTTATTCCAGCCTTCTGACATCATTTAATATGGTGTTTTATCAGGAAAGGATTAACTGGCATCAGCAAAATTAAGTGTTTCAAAAGGGAAACTTCACTTGAATAGATATTTATTGATGATTTGGAATAAAAATATTTGGCAAATGCCATTTTTAGAAAACAGTTCAAGTTTTCAAAGTTGAGTCTCCAACTGAAACAGTCAGTATTAGTTTCTTCTTATATAGCGATTTCATTTCCATTCTCATTTTTTAGGACACCTTCCTCATATCCTGGAAAATAACCACAAATCCTCTCCCTTCCCTTCCCTTCCCTTCCCTTCCGTT
>VZRQ01001703.1:518849-566915 GCA_013397975.1 Machaerirhynchus nigripectus | reverse complement strand
TTCCCTTCCCTTCCCTTCCCTTCCCTTCCCTTTCCCCACAAACACCTCGTTCCCTGTAGAGTCAGAGACAAGTCACACTCCCTGAGGAGCTGGTTCACAACACCTAAAATGAATATCCTTAAATTAAATATCCCCAAGTGGTGCCTGACTCTTCCTCCTTTTATTCAAGGTGGGGCCTTCTCAAAATTGCCCTTTTGGAGGGAATTACACCAACCCTGGTGCCAGGCTCGCTGCTGGGAAGTGGCCGGGAGCAGCTCTGCTCTCGCCAGTGCCTCGCCTTTCCCTGCCAGCCCGGCTGCTACTGCAGGGCATCGCTGCCAGCCCCAGATTCCCACCTGGCAGAGCCAGGGGCTGGTGGGTACGGACCTGAGACAGGGAATTCCCCTTTGCTTGCTGCAGAGAGCTGTGCCAGTGCTGGCAGGTGGCAGCCGTGGCACCCTGAGTGGGCAGCAGGGAACGCCCTGTGAGGGAAGTGTTTGAACCCCTTTCAAGCAGGCGGTTGCGTGGCAAAGTGGGCACGGTGAGCAGTTGGAAGGGCAGAAATGGAGATAATTAAGGGCCAGCCCCGTGATTCCGGTGTTGTTCCAATGCTCAGGACACAGTTCCACTGCTGAGTCCCACCTTGTTCTGAACAAGGGTGATGGAGCAAGACTCTGCCAGCCCTCCCCCTGGTGCAGGGTCAGGCTGGGATGCAAACATCATTCCAGCAGCTCCCAGGCTGGTTGGGATGGTTGCTCGTCTCATGACGAGACTCAGAGGCTCCACAAATGATCTGTCCCTGCTCCCTGCCCTCCCTTCCAATGGCCCCAGCTCTCCCATGAGGGAAACTGGAGCTCTTTCAGGAAGAGGTGTTGGCACAGAGCAGCTGCTGCTGCTGTCTCAGTCACCGTCCACCTCCTCCACACCTAAGCTGACACCCCGTTCCTGCTGTGGCTTGGCCGGTTTTATTCCAGGTGGACACTTCATCTGAGTTTCTGATGCATGGCCGTTACCTACCTCCAGAAGAGATCAAAACCTCCATGTGCTTTGGGCTGGGAATTTAGGATTTCAAGTGACTGGCTCAACCCCTTATGTCCTTATATTGTTCCTTCTCCCATTTCTCTCCACCGCATCCCTCTCCTGCCTTTCCAGGGCTCACGTCTACAAAGTGCAGAGCTCAGCTGCAGCACCACAAATCCTTGCTCCTGCCTAGAAAACATCTTCTACACAACTCTCTATGTTTTGCAAGTAGTTAAAAGAGAGTACATGAGGTCTGGGGCAGAATTTTGCATACTCTGAGTATCTGGAGTAGGCTTGTTCCTTCACTTGTTCAGCATTTATAATTACAAGTGTCTCTAGTGATCGCAAAAAGTTGTCTGTTCTTTCAGCTGAGAGGACTCTGGTGCCCGGCTTGATTGTTCTCCTTCCTCTTGGCTTGTTTCCCCAGATCAACCCCGTGACGGGCCCTCGCGAGGGCGGCACCAAAGTGACCATCCGTGGGGAGAACCTGGGCCTGGAATTCCGGGATATCGCGTCCCACGTCAAAGTGGCCGGCGTGGAGTGCAAGCCACTGGTGGAAGGGTACATCCCAGCAGAGCAGTAAGTTGGGTGTGTGGCAGAGCAAAGGCCACAGCACACCTCATAACATTTCTGCCCGTAGGGCTTTCCAAGGGATCCATTCCAACCTGGGAATTGGGGAATGGAAGAGGCCATGCTTCACGTACAGCTCGGGATAATCCATTTATTTAACAATCCATTTATTACTGTGTTTGGATTGTGTATTTAGGTGATCCTCATGGCAAGTGCCCTAAAGTTTTCCTGTTTTTCACCAAGCAGTCACCCCAAGGTGTTCAATTCCAGTTTGGAGGGTGATGGTTCTGAAAAGCCTCTTGCTAAGTGCAGGAGTGATCATTAAACCTTAGAGCTGCCTCCACCATGCCAGGCTGGAATTCAGAGGGATGGAGCCAGACCCCAGCCCAGCATTTCTCTGTGTATTTAAGTGGATTTACACCACCTCAGCACTTGTCCCAGCCAGAAGCCACCACTTTCTAAAGAATAACTTAGTGCACAATTTGAATTCTGGATGGGACAGGAGAGGGTGGGTTAATCTACAGTCCATCCCCCAGCACTGCGGGCTCTTTGCTTCAATTCCATCTTACCAGCACCACCAAGCCACCCCTCAAACTCTGCTCCTGGTTGCTGTTTTCCCCTCAGGATCGTGTGTGAGATGGGGGAGGCCAAGCCCAGCCAGCATGCCGGATTCGTGGAAATCTGCGTGGCTGAGTGCAAGCCAGAATTCATGGCCAGGTCTTCACAGCTCTACTACTTCATGGTAAGTTCCCGAAAAAAAGTTCTCCTTGGCCCTGAATTCCTTGGCCTTGGTCCTCTTTGCTGCTTCTGTCCGTTGTCCTTCACCATTTTGAGCCTCCAAGCTCTTCACTGCCCTTCCGGGTGCACCGAATTGCTCATTCCATTTCCTTTCAACATCTTGTTCCCAGCAAAAATAGATGCTCTAATTAAAGTTTTAACAACCTAATAATAGTCCAGATTATTAGCCCAGTTACAGTTCCATGCAGCCGTGGTCCAAATTAGTACAGAAAATTCTCATTAATAGTTAAAAGTGCTGTACAGGGAAGAAAAAAAAAGGCTAAAAAAGGGAAAATCTTCCCTAGTATCTTAAGTTTTTTTGGGGGTGTGATGCTCCTGCTACCAACACCCCTCTGGTTGGAGCAACCAGTGTCCTCCAGAAGAAACTTGTGGGTTGCCACTACTCATGACTACCCCAAGATCTTCAGCAGCACGTGTGTGATGCTCTTGGTGGGGTTTCTTTCTCCTCACCCTTGGATCCGCCCAGATGTTTCTTCATGCCATCCACACCAGGAGCACTGGGATCAGGACAGATCCAGCTCAGGCTGCTGGTGAGCTGTAGGATGCGACTGGGGCTCAGTGCTGGTGGGGAATTGTTTTGGACGCTCCATGTTGAAACAAGAGACACCTGCAAGCTTGAGCTTTAGTTCAAGTGCCAACACATGTTGTACACTCGGCTTGGGCTTTTTTCCTCCCTTCTGATGATGTTCCTTGTCCAAGAGACCTGATTATTCCTCTAAGGCCCCTTGCTGGGGACATGCAAGTGTTGTCTGGCCTTGATCTGTGCAGATCTGTGCAGGTTTGAGATGAGAAGGTCCCTTTGTTCCCATCAAAAGCTCTTGACTCCTGCAAGGCAATGGGTCTCTTCTGAAATTATTCACATGCC
The DNA here is from genome assembly GCA_013397975.1 of Machaerirhynchus nigripectus. Classification (NCBI taxonomy): domain Eukaryota; kingdom Metazoa; phylum Chordata; class Aves; order Passeriformes; family Dicruridae; genus Machaerirhynchus; species Machaerirhynchus nigripectus. Next base: position 563,683 of record VZRQ01001703.1, on the reverse strand, counting down.
TGAGCATTTCTTTACAGTAAAGGGAACTTGTAATGAATGCAAATGTCTTGGTTTCCCCCCTCGAGCTACAGAAATTTCTCTATTCTCTGCATTTTCCGACGTCGCTCAGGTGTTGAGGTGGCGGGGGCAGAGAAACACCTTGAGAGAAAGCCCCTACCAGACAGCCAGAAGGGCTCTTTCCAGGACATTACACTTCAGTGTGTCACCTTTGCTACTCTTGGAATTACTGTCTGGTTTTGATCATCCGTGTCCATCTGTGACAGCTTTTCCCTCCGCTTGCCGCCTTCCCGGCTGCCGGGGCACGAGCACGAAGTCACCAGGGTTTTCTCTGCTGAATACCTCGACACCTTTGTGCTAGACAAAAAAACCCCCCAAAAATACAGACACTCTCCAGCCTGCCCATCATATTCCCTCCCCCGTGTCCGGTGCTTTCACAGTGGGAGCTGTGTTTTTTCGGCTTCCTCGGATTTTTCTGCCAGGAGGGCAGAGATGCTTTTGCAGGAATCTCAGCTTGCCTTGGCATCTTGCAGTGGTGCGTGGCAGCTTGAAGGGAAAGATGTTTGAAAACCAAGGAAGGACATCACCTGGGAGATAAATGTCGTTTCCTGACTCTTAGCAAATCTTCTGGAAAATTGCTTTTCAAGAGTTTTGAAGGAAAACTTGGTCAAAGTTGGCCAGTAGGTTCAGCCTTTCCCTGTCCTGCAAGATTTGGAAGAGATGATGGTTTGGACTCAAAAGAATATTTCATTTCAGTGTTTTAAAGGAAGAGGTGGCTTAGTTTAGAGATGCCAGAACAGTTCTTCTCCACCTTTCTAATGAGAACTTTTAAATTCAAATAGCTGCTCGTTTGTTTTAAACTCATCTGTGATCAAAAACTGCAAATTACATTAGAAAGTACAATAAGCCAAGAGGGAAACAAAGCTGAAATGAAATTTATGACGATCTAAAGGAAATTTATTTTTTTACAGTTATCCATTTCCTTGCTGTGATTATTGCCCCAGTCTTTCAATGAAAAAAATATTACATTCACTTCTCAATTTGGGTGCTGAAGAAAATTTACCTTTATTCTGGTTTTAGATGAAAATATTGTGTCTCAGTGCAGGTGCTGTGGGCTACTCTATGCTTCTTCTGCTCCTGAAATCCTTGTTGTGGAGAGCACTTCTCATCCACCCTTTTCATTTTCCCCCTCTTGCTGCTAGTGTGGAACCTCTAGAAAGGAAACCCAGGTGCACAAGCTGTGTTTGAGTCACTTCTTGCTCTTCCTGTGTTCCCAGGAGGAATGGAATGGGAACCAAGGCCTTGACAAGCTTCATGGGGTCAGTTTAGACCCAGCTCTGACGGTGCTTCTCTGTGGAAAACCTGTGTGCAGGAGATGCTGGAGGAAAGAAAGGGCTGGGGAGCTGAGGAAAGTTGGTAAAATCTCAGAAAGATGCAGAAAATTTCCTGTCTTCTTTCCCGCGTTGTCACTCTCCAGCCTGTCACCAATCCACAAGACCCTTTTTGCGTTTTCCACCACCTTCCACCAGCGAGGAAATGGTGAATGGTCTGGAGTTTTGCTGTGAATGTGCTGTGCAATATTTATGAAGGCCACTGTGAATAATTAATGGTTGATCACAACTTTGAAAGCCGAGCCACAAACCCATTTGTAAGATTGGCCCGAGACACAGCAGAGCTTTGCCAAGGAGCATTCCCGGTGCAGCTGTGGCCTGGGAGGATCCTCAAAAGGCCATGGCTGCTTTATCCACCCCAAGGAGAGGGCAGGGAACCCACCCAGGGGTGGGACAAAGGTCTTTTGGGTCTTTAACTCGAATGTTCCTGTATGGTTTTTGAATCGGATGCTACTGCAGTGCGGTTGTGGAGGTTTGGGCCATTCTCAACCCATTTTCTCCCAGGTGGGAGGTCACCTCCCAGCATCAGCCATCATGGTCAGCAGGAATTTGCACTGGTGGGGGTATCCATCAATAAGGGAGTTGCCATCAGAGCTTGAGGCGATACCCAAAATACAAAGGAACAGCACTGAAGTGCATCTTCTGAATTTCCATACTCTTCCTGCAGTTTTTATCCCATTAATAGAGAACGGCAGAGAATATTCCCAGAAAATTACACTCCAGGCTCAGGCAGAGGGGCTGAAAAGCTGCCCAGTGGAAAAGGACCTGGGGGTGATGGTCAACAGTGGCTGAATGTGAGGCCAGGTGTGTCCAGGTGGGCAAGAGGCCAATGGCAAATGGATTGTGTCAGGAACAGTGTGGCCATCAGGACCAGGGCAGTGCCCAACCCACTGTGCTGGGCACTGCTGAGGCCCCACCTCAAATCCTGGATCCAGTTCTGGGCTCCTCAGGGAAGAGAATGGAGCTGGGGAAGGGTCTGGAGCCCCAGGAGTGGCTGAGGGAGCTGGGAAAGGGGCTCAGCCTGGAGAAAAGGAGGCTCAGGGGGGCCCTTGTGGCTCTGCACAACTCCCTGACAGGAGGGGGCAGCCGGGGGGTCGGGCTCTGCTCGCAGGGAACAGGGACAGGAGGAGAGGGAACGGCCTCAGGCTGGGCCAGGGGAGGCTCAGGGTGGATATTGGGAAAATTTCTTGATGAAAAAGTTGCCAAGCACTGGCACAGGCTCCCCATGGAAGTGGTGGAATCATTTCCCTGGAAGTGTTCAAGGTGCTTTTGAGAGGTGCTTTAGTGGTGGCCTTGGTAGTGCTGGGTTAACGTTCAGACCTGCTGATCTTAGGGGTCTTTTCCAACCTCAAAAATTCCGTGCTTCTAAGCATAAAACCAGCTTCCAAACTGTCAGGTGAAAACCAGCCAGGTTCAAACACAAAAAATGCCCAGCTCTGACAATAGATCCTTCTACAGAGCTGTAAGTCTGATTTTCATGTTCTGCCCTTCCTCCAAGAGCTGCATTTTGAATAGGAGCAAAATGGAAAAATGGAAATCTTGCCGCTGTTTTTCAAAATGATTAAACCAGAGGGGGCCCGGGAACAGAGGTGGCTCTGTGTGTGTCAGAGTGGGAGCTGTGGTGTGTGTCAGGTGGTTTTATAAACATGGATTAATGGTCTCCAAAGCTCAATAAGGTGACTGCGTGATGTACCTGCTCTTTCAGAGGAGCTGAGAGCTTCAAGCACTTGTGTCATCATTCTTAAAGAGAGGGGGAAAGAAATAATCTTCATTTAAATGCATATAGTAGCTTTTCACTTGGGACTGAATGGAAAGTTTTTCTATTAAAATGCAAATGAAAGAATAAACTGTAACTCCAAATTTCTCCCTGAATATTGATGTCTCCTCTCTGCATTGTGGTAACAGGGTGATCTGTGCCTTCAGAGTGCGAGTATTTTATCTTGATTTGGGGAAGAAAGGAGGGTAGCAGCGTAAGAAAAAGAGTTTTGAGATTTGGGGCCTCTAAAGGAATTGTGCCCCTTTTCAATAAATTACCACGGTGCTGTGTTAGGCTTGGAAAAGAGGCTCAGGAAACCAGCAGGAACAGGGAAAAGGTGTTCAGCTGGGCAGTGCTGCTTTTGTGGCTGTGGGATTTCAGAGGACACCTTGACAGGAGCACCACCATCCAGTTGTGGCAGTGCAGGACAGTTCGAGGCCGTCTCAACATCCAAGTCTGATAAGAAGAGAAAGATTTAGGGTCGTGTGCGGGCATTTTGCACCAGGGCAGGTTCAGGTTGGACATCAGGAGTAATTTCTTCATGGAAAGGGCTGCTGAACATTGGAATTGCACCAGGAGAGGTGATGGAATCCCCATCCCTATAGGTGTTCAAAGAACAGCTGGATGTGCGCTGTTCTGGTTGTCAAGGTGGGGATCGATCACAGGTTGGACTCGATGATCTTGGAGGTATTTTCCAACCTCTGTGACTCTGGGATCCTGTGTGGGAGGGGCAGGAATGAACTCAGACATTCTGCTGAGCCACAGCTCTCCTCCATCCAAGGGGGAATGGCTTCCCACTGCCAGGGGTGCAGGGTTAGATGGGATATTGGGAAGGAATTCCTGGCTGGGAGGGTGGGAGGCCCTGGCACAGGGTGCCCAGAGAAGCTGCACCCCAAGCTGGAAATGGCTCCAAGGCCAGGTTGGACAGGGCTTGGAGCACCCTGGGATAGTGGAAGGTGTCCCTGCCCATGGCAGGGGGTGGGACTGGATGGGGTTTAAGGTTCCTTCCAACCCAAGCCATTCTGTCATTCTGAGAATCAATAAAGTCGAGCCATCTTTTAAAGACCAAACCATTTTCATCACTTGTGAGTTCCACAGTTTGGATCTGGAAATTCCCCATTAAGATCCAATCAAACCAGTTCAAGACCTGAGATATCCTGCAGAGCTGGTGTTGTGTGACAGCAAAAAGACCCCTGAGCTGTGCCAAACAAGCAGTGGAGATGAGAGATTGTGACCCAAGGTGCTCCAGGCATGGAACTGTCTGTAGGGGTATTTCTGAGTGGGTACGAGGGCAGATCTGATTTTGGAGGAGTGAGAACAGACTGGGGTTGGGTCTGAACTCATCACACCGAACTTGGCATTCGAGCAGAGGGTCTCTGACAGGACTGGTGTCACCCCAGAATCCTTTATCAGCCAGAAGACATGGCCAACTTGAGAAGTCCTGATTAATCCTTGGGGGTGCCTCCCTCTCTCCGCCACCAAGAGAAGAGGGAAGGTCTCTCTGCTCCTCTGCCATGTTTCCAACACCTCCCTTTGCCTCCACAGACTCTGACCCTCTCTGACCTGAAGCCGAAGCGAGGACCAGTGTCGGGTGGCACCCAGGTGACAATCACAGGCAACAACCTCAACGCTGGCAGCAACGTCATCGTGACCTTTGGGCGACAACCCTGCCTCTTCTACAGGTACAGATGAGCCCTTCCTGCTGCTCAAGCCTGAGTGTGAAAGATTAAATGCCAATTAAAGTCAAGGGACTTCTCCTGTAGCCCTGACACCCTGTCCCTCAAGTGCCTCCTTTGTCCGTGGCCACGTCTACGCAGTCAGGGGACTTGTGCAGTCTGCACCATGCACAGCCTTGCTGGTCATGTTTTGGAGAGAGAAAATAGGATTTATTTCATTGTTTTGACTGGTATTTGATGTGCTTTTTCCCGTGGCCTCTTGTCAAATTTCAGTACAATTCTCCACGGTCCTGCGCTCTGCTACTTGCTCTGGGAGTGCGTCGTTTAAAAGATTCATTTTCATGTCCCTGCTTTAGTAGAGGTGACAAAGAAAATCTGACAACATCAGTTCGAAGTACTGAAACACCTCCCTTTTATCCCAGAACAGTCCTGTAGCGCTAAGAAATGGATGATTTGCAACATTTTAGCTCTGGGTTGGCTCCCGCTCAATTGCGCTTCAGAGAGGCTTAATGTCACTGTTACCTGCTGGATGTTCCCTGATCCCTGTGAGAATGAGCCTGAATCCCATTCCCAGGGGCTCCCGCAGCTCAAAACTACCCAGGGCAACACATTTCGCTGCCAGTAGCGATGGGGGCTGAAGATGAAGTTGGCACATTCCACCCAAATATGTCCTTGGCAGAGGAAGGGCTCATTCACAGGAGACCTGGGAGCACTGCCCTGGGGCCATGCCCTTCCCTCTCCTGGCTGTAGGGATCCTCTTTAGCTGCCTGTCATGACTGTGGAGCCATCCAGCGTCCAAAATTCAGCAGGGTGAAGTCACAGCTTGTGAGCTGAAACGCCAAGTGGGAGCTACAGCTGCTTGGAGATGCTCACTGAAGAGACTGGGGGATTTTAGGAGGGATTGAGCATTGTCTTTTAAGGGAATTTAGAGGGCATCTGAGGGTGCAGTCAGTGAAGGTGATTTACACCCCCATTTTAGGGGTATGAGGCTGCATCACAAATCACAGGACTGGGGAGACTGAGGATGTTTGATTTTTGACTCATTTTGAAAGGAATGCAGGCCTGGAGCTGGTTTTGAGCCCTGCCAAAAAGAATTTTATGCAGAATCCTCTTGAAATATAATCATAAAATGCTTCCCACTGTATTAGCACCTCCAAATGTCCCAGGCGTGCTGGAAACTGCACTTAGACAGGGCTTACAGCCCTAATGCAAAGTAAACTTTATGATGCCAGACTGCAAGGCTGAGGTGCAAACACCCCTTTTACGAGCTGCTGCTGCACATGTCTGCAGGCAGGAAGGAAACAGCCATCGAACATTTAATCACAGAGAAAGACTTCTGGAGAGAGACTTGATCTGGACTGCCCTTGGGGTTCAGATTTTACTCTGAGACCCAAGAAATGAGGGCTCTCGTGGTTTAATTTAAACCAGTGAAAAGGCAACGCCACTTCCCCAGGCACTGCTACGGGAACATAAATGATTCACACTGAGTTTCACCTCTCCAGTGCATAGGTTTAGATCACAGGACACAAGAATAAGTAGTTGGACTCTTTTTGACACCATTTTGCTGCTGGTAGCACCTGGTTCACATTTAGTTCCTCCTCCTCTCAGGAGATCCACCAAGCACATTGTCTGTAACACCACGGCCTCCTACGAAGGCTTTGAGAAGGTGAAGGTGTCCGTGAGAGTGGACAAGGCCAAGATCCACCAGGAGCTGCACTATGAATATGTAGAGGATCCCACCATCCTGAGGATTGAGCCTGAGTGGAGCATCTTCAGGTGAGCATCCCATGGGAACACCTTCCCTATTCCCATGTTTTTTTAAAGGAGCACTGCTGTGATAGCTTTGGTCCTTGGCGTAGAAAACTGCCTTCCAAGCATTGTGTCCACCAAGAATTTGTGCAGAGATACTTCCCAGAGTTAAACAGATCCCTCAGGGTGGGTTGGAGTGAAATGACACTGAATGATCAGTGTTTATAAACATATAAATGTATATATATAAGTTTATTTTAGAACAATTTGGCTGCAGAGGAAAGCGGGTATGTGGCCATTTTGGTTGCTACTATCTACAGCAATACAAAAATACAAAAGCCAAAAAATATCCCATAAGAAAATGCGTAAGAAAGAGAAGGAAAAGATGAAAGTACAAAGATGGCACCACTCACAGGCCTCACAAAACTTGGTCATTGCAATTTCGATGTGTGTTGGTTGGAATGATGGTCACAGACTGGATCCATCAGATAACAAGGGACACCCCAAAGAAACTATGAACACAACCTCTACTGGGTTTATGTTCACTCAGGCTCAGGTGGGAACACCCAGCAGGGAGTTTCCCACTGGATGATGGAAAGTTGTGGATCAGGGACACCTGGGTGATGGAATGTTGTGGATCACGAGGTTCTGACACCTTCTAAGACAACACAGCTGCCTCTTGCATCAGCCCAGCAGGCTCCATTGTGTCCCATCATGGCCCAGCAGCAGCGTGAGCACCCTCAGGCTCCGTGTGGATGTCCTGGCACTGCCCAGGCAGGGGAGTTATCACAGCTGAGTTCACTTGATAAGAACAAAGAGACAAAGTTCTCCCAGGGTTCACCTCTTTCCTTGTCTGGTCCAACACCAGCTGCAGCCTGAGGGGGGTTGTGCTCGCCCTCGGCACCTGGGTGGGTGCTTTGCACCTCGGCAGCTTCCCCTGAAGGTTTGAGCCACCAGCATCCTGGTGTCTCTTCCAGTGTCACCTTCTTCTCCCTAGAGCTGGGATAATTGGACAATAGTATCACATTTATCCCATCCCAGATTCCCTCGCACTCCAAACCCCATTAGCAGGTGTATTTGGGGAGGGGTGGCTTCGGTGGTCGCAGATGAGCAGCTGCTTCTTTGCACTTTGCTACAGTGGGCGAAAGCCCTTCCATGATTTTAGCAGCGTTTAAGCCCTGAACCATTTCAGTCTCTCACAGTTTGCAAGCTGCAATTCCTACCTTTCCCACAGCCTTCATGGACCTGAAATTCCTACATTTCTCACAGCCTTCATGGACTTGATGCCTCGGGACTGAGCACTGCCTGTTCGGCCACGGTTCCTGAAAGCCCCAGGGCTCTGTCCCGAGATGAAACACAACAGGAGCCCTGCTCCCTGCCCTATCCAGGAGCCTTTCTCCTCGTTAGGGATCCCTTTTTCTCTTCACCCCCTTGATGCTGCTTTGGTGAATTCACAGGGTTCACATGAAGGTGCCTGGGAGCAGCGTTTGCCCTGGTTGTGGAAGGCATCAAAGTGATACCCAAGCTCTCAGAAGCCTGGAGAAATGGCCTCAGGAAGGGAGAAATTGGTCATTAAATGCACTGGTATTTCCTTGAAAAGATACAAAATGAGAAATCTTAGTCTCCCCTCATTCATCCACGGCAGCTCTCTGCTTCCCTGTCAAACTGGACTGATTGGAGTCTCTGGGGATTAGGAGCAGGGCTTGTAAATCCCCCCAGTTCAGTTCCCATCCCAAAGATGTTTTCACAAATCAATTAGTGCCTTTAATTACTGTGAGGGAATTTACTGATTTAGCCGGATTGAGTCTTTGGGCTTGAAGGTTTAATGTTGGCATTTTCCATTTGGGGCTTTTATTTTCAGTCAGAGTCCAGGTTATCACTGAAATGAGAAATCACTTTACTCCCTTTTAAAGCGAGTTCAGTGCTGCTTAAAAGGTGCAAGATTGACAGCCTAGGAGAGTGAATTCCCAAATATCCTCTGGAAAGCTGCAGCACCTTCTTCCCTCTGGCCTCAGGTCTGACTGGGATGTGAGGAGCTCTCCAGAGCCTGTTTGCTCCTTGGTTTCTCTGCTGAAGCTGCCAGTCAGAGGTGAAGAAGCAGCCAAGGAGATGCCTCAGGTGTCGTTGGCAAAGTTTTGCCCAGCTTGGAGGTGCAGGGACTCCGTGTCCCATGGCTGGATGGATGGGATCTCCCCTCCCAGCTCCCAGAATAATGGAAATTAGGGTGGGGTTCTTGTTTAGGGGGTACCAGTCTATCTGTGGGGTGTGTAGCTGCTAGGATGGATGGCTGGGACTGCACTTGTCCCATCACTCGTGGAATCATTAGGATTGGGAAAGACCTCTAAGATCATTGAGTCCAGCTGTTAACCCAGCACTGCCATGTTCACCTCTAAAACGTGTCCCAAGTGACACATCCAAACACCTCTTGGACACTTCCAGGGATGGTTTGAGCATCTCCAGGGATGGAGCATTTTTGGGTACAACCTCTCCCCTTTGCTTTCTTCATCTGAAATCAGGAAGCATCAACTTGAGTGTCAACAGACGCCCCGTTTTTCCAGACCTACCCAATTTCATCCTCTTCCTTAAGCACTTTTGACTCCAAAGGTGCACAGCCTTGGAGAGAGAAGATGGAATATCCAGGATTACCACAGGGGTTCAGGGTGTCAGGGACAGTTTTAGGCACTACAGCTGTGGGTCTGAGCTGTTCCCAGGGAGAGATGATTGATGCTAAACCAGCCTTGCAAAACCAGTGAATGCAAGTACCAAGCCTGGCTTAAAACCTTTTCAAGTGCCATTTTTCAAGACAATAAAGAAAAGATTACTGCTAATTTACTTCCATAGCCAAAAAAAAAAAAAAAAAAAAGGAAAAAAAAAGAGTCCTGCTGGGCTGGCAAGTAAATAAAATTTTATGAGGCTCCATTAATACTTTTGATCTGGGTTTGATTTGAGTTACATCCAGCAATTACCTGAGTCTGCAGGCATAAAATGATACTTAGGGTGTTTGGGGGGAATAAGGGGTTAAATTCAGAGAGCCCTTGGCTCCTCTGTTATTTTGCTGGGCAGCAGCAGGTCTCCAGGCTCTGCTCCCACCTGGCTGAGCATCCAGCTGCAGGCACAAATGCCAATGGCTGGTGATTTTCAAGGCAAGGAACAGTTTTATTTACTTTATTTTCAAGCCAGAGAGGCTTTGGGGGTGATTTTATGTCTGCAGCAAACAAAAAGCTGCTTTGCCTTTTTCTTTCCCTCTCCCTGACCAGGTGCTGTGGCTGTGTTTATTACCTGTGGCCTGAGCCTGCAAGCTCAGATTCCAACCCAAACACAGGATTTTTAACACTTGGGTTTAAAGCTGTGTGCACAGATTTGGCTGATTAAATAAAAGGATTTGTGTTTATATAATCACACTCATACCTGTACGTGTGTTCACACCTTGGATTTGTGTGGAAAGTGTAAAACTTTCGGCTGAGTAAAGATACAAAATCCCTTTGAGTTTGAATCAGCAGAGATTAATTATATTAGTAATTATATTATCATTAAATTATGTAATAATAGCAATAAAATAATATATTTTATTATTAATATAAAGGCTCACAGCCAAAATCCAGAAGATCCAGGACAGTGGAGGAAGAATAATTTGGTTTATACATTTTGGGTTTTGAAGAATGAGCTTTCTCTGGATGATGTCAGGAATCTGTACATGGAAGCTGAATTTTGGGGTGAGGGTATTTTTTCCTGTAAGGCTGGGAAGGGAAGGTCCCTTGTAAGCAGATGTGTGACTTCAGAAGTATCCCTTGTGCGTCCAAAAAACTCATACAGATTTTATAGAAACAGCAAAATGTGGGTTTGCCCCACAAAATTTGCCATTAGCAATTTCCCGTCACAGTTGATGATTTCAGAGAGAAAAAACTTGAGGTAGTCTGCAAAACTCAAAGTCAAATGTTGCCCTAACCAAGGACCAGTCCAGTCCTTGAGTGAAAGACCATGAGGAGCCTCCCAGAGAAGTGGCCCAGGAGTTTCTGAAGGATTGTGGTTGTGCCAATTCTCTCTGGATAAACCCAAACTGTTTGGTTCACCAGTGTGGGTGCAGCTGGAGGGGCTGGAGCACAGCTCACCCAAACCTGACAGCTATTTTGTGTATGTTTGCATTCACTCCTGCCTCCCCAGCTGATTAATAATGGAAGGTAAATGAGGAACACTGAAAACAAAGGTCAGGAATGGGGGAGGTTTGGTGGCTTCATCCTCACGAAGTGTTTATTCCCTGGTGTTTTCTCATTTATAATGCACGTGCTTCACCTTTCCTGTATGTGCAGGTTTACCTGCAGGAGGCAGGAAAGGGATTCTGAGCTTTCTTTTTACAATCCCATCGATTTCCACGTGGCCTGCCCTTCCCAGCAGGAAATAAATTGCATCCTGGACAGTTTCCAAAGGGAGTTATGGAGGCAGGTGCTGAGACTGCTGAGAGCACTCCTCATCCTGGGAAACCCTCGGAGACAGGGCTGTCTGCTGACGGCATTTCCTCCTCCTGTCCTGGCTGTGTGAGCCCTGACAGGTGAAGGTTTTGCTTTCTTGGATAACTCTTCTCCCTTCAGCCTTGGATCACATTGCCCCCACCTCGTGCCGCAACAGCAGAGCTCACCCCGGTAGATCACAGCTGCTTTAATTTGGGATGGCCAAAGCTGCCTGTGCTGAACCCTCCTCCTTAATGGGGTGTTCAGAGCCATCCCTCTGAAACCTGGGAACGGTCCTTTGCAGTTTGCTTCCTCCTTCCCCTCCATTCCCTGAAGTCCCACAACCAGCATCGCTGGCTGCAGCTGGCAGAGGCAGGGGAAAGGAGAGCAGGGTGTTTCTGAGAGCTGTTTCCTTGCGGTGACAGCGATTGCAGGGAGTGAGGAGGGCTCCAGCTACATCTCCCCATAAAAGTGAGAAAATCCACCAGATGTCTGTGGGCTGTGGCTTGTGTGAGTTGGCTTTCTCAGGAGATTGGTCTTTGAGCAAGGGGATGCAGTGACTGGGAATCTCTGTGTTGGATCTTGGTCTGCCTGGGCCACCACATGGAAACCAGGCCCTATGCACAGCAAGGCTGAAGATTTTGGCTCAGTTTCTTCTAGTTGCTGCAGGACTGGGTTCACTGGTGGCACCAGTGAGTTCACTGAGGTGACACTGTCATATTCAGGGTGAGGTTTGATAGCAGGTTTGGTATGGGGTTGTAGACCTCAACCCAGAATCCTCAGAGCTCTTTCCATGGGACTGTATCTGTGAGGGTTTTTTGGGTTGGGCACCAGAACAGCTCCCCAGGGAATGGTCACAGCCCCAAGGCTGCCAGAGCTCCAGGAGCGTTTTGACAACTCTCTCAGGCAAGGGTGGGATTGTTGAGGTGTCTGTGCAGGTCCAGGACTTGGAGTGGATGATCCTTGTGAGTTCCAGATCAGGATATTTTATAATTCTGTGACTGATGGAAGTCATGTAGGACATACAGTCTGTGGACCATTTTAAAGACCCCATCTTAAATCTCTGCTCTTCTTCTCATCCCCAAAGCTTGTGATTGCTGAGTCCTGACAATGAGAACCACCCAGATGCTGTCTGACGTGGCAGTTTTAGCAGGCATTTGTCTCTACTTGATTTTCCCCTTATGAATGAATGAAAAATTATTTGTTTTGTTCTTCCTTCCCTCCCTACGGGACCGTGAGACGCGGTCAGATACTGTGCAACCAACACTTAGGAACACAGATCACCCATTCCCACTGTGATAAGTTCTGACCTCTCTTAACTGGGTTCATTCTTTAATTCCATTTCTTTTTCTCCAGTGGCAACACTCCCATTGCCGTGTGGGGAACTCACCTGGACCTCATCCAAAACCCCCAGATCCGGGCAAAGCATGGCGGAAAGGAGCACGTCAACGTGAGTGTGGCTGCAGAGCTGGGGAGGGGACATGCCACGGTGGGGACAGGGGCTGGCTGACAGCTCTGGAGCTTGGAATCTCCTACTGCAGCCCAAAAAAAGGGCATGACTTGTTTCCAGAAACATTATCTTGTACCTGAAGGACACAAAGAAAAGGTTTTTGGCAGGGCTGGAACCAAACTTCAGGGTCTTCTTAGACCTTCACCTTTGTCTTTGCTTCTCCAGCTTGCTGGGATTCATTTCAGGTAACCTGATATCCAAACTGGAGTCCTGAGCACAACTGCAGAAACACTTTTGGAGAAACACCCAGAGTATGAGATCCAATTGCAGGGTGCTGGGTTTGAATAATCTGTGCTGTGCAAAAAAATAAGAGAAGAAACTTCTATTTCTATAGAAGGAAACGAAGTCAGGGAAAGATGCTGACACTGGCAACCCCAGAGGCTGAGCTCTCAAGAGGCACAGGGGGTCCAGTTGAAGTGCAAACACACCTGCCCCAGAACTGTGAGGTGCAGAACAGCACAAGGATGACCTGCCAGGTTCCATATTTTCCATAAAACTCCTTGTGTTGGGTCTCTTTCCCCAGAACTGTGAGGTGCAGAACAGCACAGGGTTGACCTACAAGGTTCCATATTTTCCACAAAACTCCTTGTGTTGGGTCTCTTTCCCCAGAACTGTGAGGTGCAGAACAGCACGGAGATGACCTGCCAGGCCCCAGCGCTGGCTGTGGACCCCAATCACCAGTCTGAGCTCGCTGAACGCCCAGAGGAGTTTGGTTTCATCCTTGACAACGTGCAGTCCCTGCTGATCCTCAACAAAACCAACTTCACCTACTACCCCAACCCCATCTTTGAGGTTTTCAATCCCTCAGGGATCCTGGAGCTGAAGCCTGGAAGTCCCATCATCCTGAAGGTGAGATGGGGACCAAAAATTGGATGAGGAAGGACAAAAAAATTCTGCCTCTTGCCTCTCTGTGCTTGCCAGTACCCCCATGAATCATCCTGATTGCACCCCAGAAATTTCCCCCATTCCCTGCCCCATATGGACCTGCATCAGCGGCACCATCAGCAAGCACCAAGCACTGCCCACACCCATAACTAAAAAATATAAGCTCCTGATGCAGTTACCTGTGTGCAGCCTGAATTTGTACCCACTGCTGTTCACCAGAGAAAGTTTTCTACCATTTCAATGGGGCTGACACTTAAATACCCAACTCTGTTTCCTTTCTTGGACATTCAAGGCCTTCTCACCCCTGCTTAAACCCAAACCAGTCTTTTGCCATTTCTGTAATCTGCACAGCAATACAGAGAAGGAATTTTATGATGGAGCATTTCTGTATCAGTATTTTGATGTGGTCATTATGCAAAGAAATTATTTCACCTGCAGATGCTTTTTGCATGTTTGGAAAGAAGTCTGATTTACTTACCTGACTATATTTAGTGAGGGCTTTGTTGTGCAGGGCTTGGATGAAAAACATTTCTCATCCAGTTCCGGAGAGGGAGGAGCAGGACAGGCTGTTGTGACTGCTTTGAGTCTGTAGCCACTCAAGCTGTTCTCTGCATGACTTTCTAAATTGGCTTTTCCTCTCTGTGTTAGCAAATGGTGAACTACAAATGTCATAATAGAATTGTATTTAGGTTGGAAGGGCCCTTAAAGACCATCTCATTCCAACCCCCTGCCATGGGCAGGGACACCTTCCACTATCCCAGGCTGCTCCAAGCCCCATCCAACCTGGCCTGGAGCAGTGTCAGGATCTGCCATCCACACCTATCACATGCAATATCAACACTTGTATCCGGGAATAAACCAGAGGGAGAAAGAGAACTCTTTCCTAGGGTTTATTTGGTTATTTTGGGGTGTGATATTCCTTTCTGTGCAGGGCAGGAATCTGATCCCCCCGGTGGCAGGAGGCAATGCCAAACTGAACTACACCGTTCTGGTGGGCGAGAAGCCCTGTGCAGTGACCGTGTCAGACGTGCAGCTCCTCTGTGAGTCCCCAAACCTCACTGGAAGGCACAAGGTGATGGTAAGTGATGCCTGACCCTCGGCCTCAGCTCCCTGGGTGGCTTGGGAGGGCACAGCAGTGCTGAAGAGCTGGCAGAGAGCTCCAAGGGGTTTGCATCACCATTTGTCTTCCCAGGAATGTCAGGGACCCTTTTTGGTATAATATCCTCATCAAGGGTAGCTTGGAGAAGTAGAACAGTGGAAAAGTGACCTGGAGATCTTTGTGGACAGTGAGAAACCTTTCATGATCAAACTGCAGCAGGAGAGTTTGCCTCTCTTCTGTTTTTGTATGGACTGTATGAACCCTAGATGCTCATGTGAGATCACATACCTAACATGTTCCTACATGACATCATTAAATTCGGCAGTGTCCCCATCACTTATTGACTGGACGGTGACTAAAATTTGCCTTTATGTAGGAGGGGGGAAAAAAAGCAGGATGTGGACAATAGTGTGACTGGGCTTTGGGGTTTTGACTTCTATGAAACTCAGTATGCTCCTGCAAATCCTTCCTGGAACCTGTGAAGAATGGACCTGGTGATTACATCAGAGGCAGCTTCTCCTCCCCTCACCGTTTGTTATTTTCTCCTTTTGTTACTTTCCTCTCAATAATTTGAATTTATTGATGCCGTTGCTTGATAAACAGCATATCAGCAAACACCCTGGAGCTGTACCAAGCTGTGGGTGGGAACAACAAAAGCTGACAACTGACATCAGCGTTTCTCATTCCTCGTGAACAACTTGTTTTTCTGTTGCCCCCGCCTCCAAAGCTGTATCTGTCACATATTAATTTATTTTTTTATATCAGTGCAGTGAGACTCGGAGAGTTTGATCTTTAAAAAGATTTTTCTGGGAACTTTTAGGAAGCAGAGTTTATGATGACCATTTTGGGTCTTGTTTGTGGCTGCTGCTGGGATCCCTCGTAGTGGCCACTTAAATTCTCTGTGCCAAAGTTTGTCATCTGGAAAATAGAGGTAATAATCCTTTCCACCCATGCAAATACACCGTGACTCTCAATTCATTGCAAAGCACATTAGGACACTCCAAGAGGAGCAATAATGAAGTGAGAGATTTTCTCTGTGTGAAAACCAAAGCTTTTGAGCACGGCAATAAATGTTCCCTGTCATTTTCATGGATATAATTAAACATATGGTTAGTCGGAGACAGACAAAGCCAATCCTGGGGAGAGAAAACTCAGAGCCAGGTGAGCAATAATCAACCCCTGGGGATCCAGGACGATGGACATCTGGCCAGGCTGTACTAATTGGAAAGACTCCCCGCTCCTGCAGCTTGGGACAGTTTAAGTGAAGCCAAAGATTAACAAAAAATCCCTTTTTGAGGATGCTGGTGAAACGAGGGATACTGCTGGGAAACTGGGAAGATGATGGAGGTGCTCAATGATGGACTTTGCATCTGGAACCAGGGCTGGGAAATGCCTCTCCCAGCATGGCACAGCATCTCTGCTGCTCGGGCTGGAGCCAAATGTATCCCCATGTGTCACACAAACACCTCTTTGATGGCCAGGATGACTGACAGGTAGTTCCTCCTCCTGATTCTGCCAAAGATTTACTGTGTGACCTTGAGGAAATTGTTGAACAAACCCTTTTTGCAAAGTGAGGTGGCCACGAGCTGAGAGGGGGCCATGGGAGTGAATCAACCAGTGCAAGACAGAGATTATTTCTAAGGGAAGGAGCAGTGGCAATGACACACATTGATGTCAACACGCTTTTGATCTGGTTCAGCTGTCTTTTACACAATGACAGAGTTAAGTATTAGAAAAAAAATAGTAAAGGAATAAAAGGCCTGAGCGATGGCTTAAAAGAAGATTGAAAACTCAGAGGCAAGTTTTTTCCACGGAAAAGAAAGGGATGTGATGAAGATCCATGAGCAGCTACACCAGAGAAGGTCTGCAGGGAAGATGTGGAATACATTTGAAGGGTTGCTGGTATCTGATGCAGTCTGGAAAGTCACACCAAACTCTCTATAATGAATGGAGAGATGGTCAAATGCAGCAGCTGAAGTTCAGGGCGTAGTTCATCTCATCTTAAGAGGGATAATTTCATTTGGCAGGGACAAATTTGCACCAGGAAAGACTCCTTCAGAACTCCTGAACTCCTACAGGAGTGGCCACTAAGAGTTCGTTGGAGGAAACTGGGCTCTGACGTAGAGCCCATTTAGAACATTTAGTGTAATTTAGGACAAATTGATCATTAATAGTCTTAAATAATGACCAAATTGCTGTTGTTTGGTGGGTTCATATTCAGTCCTCTGGGAGGTAAAAATAGCTTCCTCCAGAACGACGCAGTGGATTAAGAAATAAAGTAGGTAAAGTAAAAAAAATATACAAACATATTTTCTTGTGTTTCATTTAAAAGCTCACAATAACACTGCAGCCTTGTAGACTTTCCTCTTCAAGAGCCAGATTCCCTCAGATCATGGCAGCTTCTCTTGTGGATTGTGAGACTTTCCCAGTGATGAAACCACCTTTAAAGAGGAACACACTGGGCCTAACTTTGAACACCTGCCTTTTGGAGCTTGGATCCCCTTCTCATTAATGGGGAGAAATGGGAACTTCCACTGAATGAAACGTCTCATCCCAGTGTCAGAGGTGCCAGAAGCAGCTCACATAAATCACATCCTGAAAGTGGTTTTTCTCTTTGTTGACTCTGGAATCATGCCGGAGTGTCTAACTTGGATGTGTGTGCGGAATATTTGGTGAGAGAAATCCCACCCATGGAGAAAGGCTGTTCTTCCAGCTTTGAGGACAGACCTGCCCTGGGATTTGGGATGTGGGTTGCTTGAGTCTAGTCTGCCATTCCTTGAATGGACTCATCTGACTGCAGGGCTTGGAGAAAGAGAAAATGAAAGAGAATTAATCCATTTATTGATCCACTGACAGGAAGGAAAGCATGTAAGCTGGTGAGCAAATTTTGCTGGGAGGATTTGGGACAGTGGCCTAGGGTAAAAGGGAACACCTTCCAGTGCATGGATGAGGATGTGAGTTTGGCAGTTTGCCTGCTCAGCTGAGCAGGCGACATTCCAACACCAAACCTTAGGATTTATGAGCAAGTTGGTCTTGTATCTTGAAATAGCTGGGAAAACTCATTACTGCTGCATCCCCAGCTAAGGGTCTGAGGTTCCTTGGCCACCGAAAATGCTCTGCAAGCCATCAGTGTCATGGTACCAAATGGTCATCTTGAAACTCTGTTACCTGATCAGAAGAGTTTAGGATTAGTTTTGGTTTTCACTGTGGACATTTTATCTTCTAGACCCCATCCCAAAATGGCATGAGAGGACCTTGTGGATGGAAATCAGCTGTTTTCAGACATTCACTTTGGTCTTGTCTGTGACACAAGGGTTGTAGTTTTGTCTCTTTGGCCAGGGCCTACTGAGGAGCAGCCTGCACCTGGTGGTAGAACAAAACAACCATCTTGCCTGAGGCTGCAACTGGGATTGGAATAACTTCCAAGAGATTATAAGGGCACAGAGATCGAAGTTCCCAGAAAGGATTGGGGTGGAGAGCACCTGGGAAAATTCATTAAATCATGATTCTGCTCCATTGTCTCTTCTGCTGGCTCCAGCTGGGCCAGTTTCTTCCTCCTGCAGGAAACCAGAGTAGGTGCCTGAGCTGAGGTGTGGAAAGCCCCGGGATTAATATGTGCCCAGGCAGGCTGGAGCCAAACTGAGCAACTGAGAGCCAGTGGGATGGAGGACAAGGCTGAACAGCAGGCTGGGCTGTGGGGGAGAAACAGGAGGCGATGTGAGGGAGAACTCCTTACAACAGAGGGAGAAAGCAGTTTAATTCCACTCTGCAGTGGTCCCAGGTGCAATGGGAGTAGGAAACACTGAGCCCTGGGGTCTTGAGTGCATTTCTGCCTGGCAGCAAGTTTGCCCTTTGTGCAGGGCCAGCTCTCTGCAGCACAGCTCAGCTGGGGTGAAGTGGTGGGGCTCATCATCCTTCGAGCTCTTTGCATGGCATCTTCCCAGCTTTCTGCTGATCTACAACCAGCATTCCCAAACCACAGCTCAGCCCTAGAAGCCTTTTTGTACTTCAGGCCAGCCGGCAGAGCTTTTTTTCCCCCCACTCAAGCTTTTCCTACTCTACAAATAGCTTTGAACAGCCTTGTAGTAGCCTGAAGCCAGCAGTATCCTGTGGGATTCCTGCTGGGAGTGTGGTTCATGTTGTAAAAAGGGGCTCTAAGGGACTTGCTTCAGCAGAACATTTTGTTGGGCTTGCAGCAGGAATGTTTGCAGGGTTCCTTTCTGGTTGTTGAAAGCAAGGGTCTTGCACAGCAGCTTCTTCCAGAGACTAGAAGCAGCTCTGGGAACCTCTGGATGTACATGGAGAACAAAAAGCTGTGTTCAACTCCTGCTGGGGAGCATCTGCAGCTGCCCTGACAATGTGTGGCTGAGAAAGGGGCTGTAAGGAGCATGAGCCAGCCTTTGTGGGGTTTGTAGTGTTGTTTTGTTTTGGTTTTATTACTGTCCCAGAGGCTTCCAAGTACAGTTTTATCTGGTGGGAGGGTCAAAAGAAAATATTGACTCTGATTTCTGCAGTCCCACTGTACTCACTGGGTCAGGTGTCCCCTGCTCCACTATGGGGTTGGGACCCATCAGACCATAACCATGAGCTCTGTGTTCTGTGTATATTTTGGGACTAAGTGACATCAGTGCCCTGTACAACGCATCAGGATGGGGAATGAAAAACCCAGAATGAAATCCAAACTGATATTGAGAAGTCGTGACCAGCGAATTGTCTCACCACAAGTCCTTTCGTGGTCGGGTTCATGGTGCCTCTGCCAACAGAGGTGATTCTGTCTGGCATTTCAGGTGTTTTTAAGCTGTTCCACATCCAAATACTTCCCCTTTTGCCTTGGGAGACAAGGGGATGTCAGCCTTCACCCTCAGCCAGGACGGTGATGGATTTCCTCTGCATTCCTGCTTGTTTGACAGTTTCAATGCAGCTCCTTGCTGCTTTCCCTCTAGGCTCGTGTAGGAGGGATGGAGTTCTCTCCAGGGATGGTCTACATCTCCCCGGACAGCCCTCTCAGCTTGCCGGCCATCGTCAGCATCGCGGTGGCCGGGGGGCTGCTCATCATCTTCATCGTGGCCGTGCTGATCGCCTACAAGCGCAAGTCCAGGGAGAGCGACCTCACCCTCAAGCGCCTGCAGATGCAGATGGACAACCTGGAGTCCAGGGTGGCCCTGGAGTGCAAAGAAGGTAGGACGAGGGAGGCAGGATGACACTGTGTCAGTGTTGGTAGAAGGAAGTCATCCAGCCACGAAGCTTTGAGCTGAAATACCCCAGTGTTAAACCCTGTGGGTGTGGCTCAAGCCTGGATCTAAAGCGACTTTCCCTGTTTTCCCTGAATCCAGACTTTTTCCACCCTCTCCTAACTGGATTTGATAATTCACAGTCCACAGGAAGCCTTGGCACATGTCCCTGGGGAAGGGCTGTGTCGTGGGAAAGGTGACCCTGCTCTTGTCCGCTTCCTTCCTCTCCTCATGTTGCCTCACCTTATTTTCGTGCATTTGGGTCTGGGGGCCGCTCTCATTCTGGTGAGGGTGATCTGGATTTTCCCTGCTCCATGAGTTGTTCTGTTTCTGTGCCAGCCTTTGCAGAGCTACAGACAGATATCCATGAGCTGACGAGTGACCTGGACGGGGCCGGGATCCCGTTCCTCGACTACCGAACCTACACAATGAGGGTGCTTTTCCCTGGCATCGAAGATCATCCAGTCCTGAGGGATTTGGAGGTAAAACAACGTTTCCTGCTTCTGGCTCCTCCCTGCCTCCCTGTTCAGTCCTGAATTCCAGAGATTCCCTGTCAGTTGGTTATGTTGTGTCCTACTAGGGGTGAAACAGGTCCTCATTAAAAGTCTGGGTTGAAAGAGGAAATGTTTGCCATTATCTTAGATCATATTAGATCATAAAATCATTTAGGTTGTGAAAGACCTCTAAGATCTCCAAGCCCAACCATTAACCCAGCTCTGCTGCCAATTCCACCACTAAACCATGTCCCCAAGTGCCACATCCACACACTTTTTGAACACTTCTAGGGATTGTAATCCCACCGCTCCCCTGGGCAGCTTGTTCCATCTCCTGATCACCCCTTCAGTGAATAAATTCTTCCTAATATCCAATCCAAATCTCCCCTGGCACAACTTTAAGGCCATTTCCTCTCATCCTGTCACTTGTTACCTGTTAAATTCTGTCTGATCACTCACTTGTTTGGAAGACTCTCATAAATCCATATGCATTAGGTATACTCAGTCAAGCTTCTCTTTGGTCTTAGCCCTTCTGTGGCTTGATTTTTAGACTGGATTTAATATTTTCTGCCATGCAGGGGCAAGGAAAACCAGTCGTATGACAGAGGAGCATGTCTGCCTGTGTCATCCAGCTTTGCACCACCCTCACACTACCAAGAGGCCAGGGTGTTTTTTTTTGTGGCAAGCCCTATAAAATATCCTCCTGTCACTGAGGGAGGTTCACCTTTGCTGCACTCTGGTTTGTAGTGAGACCAGAAAACCACAGTGTCAGTCTGTCCATACCCTGCCCACATCTTCCTCCTCTACCTCAAATCTCTGGAGAGAGAGTGGGAAGGCAGTGAGATATTGTTCACAAATCTTGGGGTCTACACAGAGCCCGTGTTACCTGAGTGGTGTGACAGGAGCTTAATGGGAGCCCAGGTGAGGTCTGCCAGGCTAAAATCTGCTCCAGGCTCTGGCAGATAAACAGGCTCTGCTCTAGGAACACCTGGGCTGCAGAATCAGGAGCTACACCACGGCCAAGGTGTTGGCTGAGCTCTCTGCAAAGCCTTTGGCAGGTTCTGAGCTTCAGAGAGGCTCTGGCATGGGCCTGGGAGATTTCTGGAGGCCAGGACTGGGCTTGGTTGGCAGGCAGGAGGAGCAGGAGCTGGCACAGGCAGGCCCACGCTTGGCTGGCTGTGTAATCAGAGATGCCTGCTCGGTTTTGCCCCTGCCATTTGGAAGAGCCAAAGTTCATCCGACTGTGTGCAGAGAGAGACATTAAAAAACCTGATCTGTCAGCAAGGAGGGCTTGTGGGACTGGGTAGGAGGCTGGGTTACACATAACTATCGTACAGATTCGGGGTGCAGGTGGAGTGGCCTCCAGCTGCTTTCCCTCAGGACGAGCAGATCAGCAGGTCCAGCAAAGGAGCAGGAGAAACGAGGGGTGGTGAATTCCCTCTCACACGTGTGCACACAAACTCTTCATTATCCCCACAGCCAACTGCAATCCCTACATTCATTAACCCCAGCCAGCTGATCACAGAGCAGCATCTGACCCCTGCAGAGGCCTTAGCACGGATGCTCCCCTATGTAGATACACACTGAGCTGATGTTTCAACCCAGCACCTTTGATCTCTCCTCCCTTTCATTCCATTCATTAGGTTTTTTTTCCTTAATCCTTTGTAAAGCTTCACCAGCTCTCTCAGTGTCAACATCTTTGGCTACCAACGTGAAGGCAGCTCTCATTCTGCTCCTCTCTCTGGAGCACCCAGAAGGAATTGCTATTTACTGCAAAAGGCCCCAGCACAGATCCCACAGTGAGGAGGTCTTACTTATTTCCAGTTCATTTGCTAATTAAGTGCTTCCAGATGCAGCGCAAAATACTTCTCTTGTTATTTTGTTTTAATTCTCCATAATAACCCAGGGACAGACAATATTAAATGTTCAAGCAAGAGTGTTAAAAATAATTATTGGCAGGGTGGGTGGTGGTGGTTTGTTGGTTGGTTGTCTCAAGCTATTTAGGAAGTAATTTATTTGCTGGATGAAAAAAGAGTTGAGAACTCTAATTTCCAGAATTAAAAAGTAATGATTCTATAAGGGGCCTTGCATTGCTTTGGCTGTTTAGGCAAGCCAGCTTATTTTGTATTAAAGTGCCAACTTTGGGTGGTTATTAATTAATATATGCCTTGGTGACGTGTTGCTCTGTGGTGAGACCCTCCAGCTTCCAAGGAAGCTTTTTCAAGGGCTGGAACAGCTTCAGCAACATGGAGGGATGAGTTTGGGGTTCTCTATTTAGGTTCCATTAATGCCCAGAGCCAGAAGCACCAAAAAGGCCACTGTGGAGCCCAGGCTTCAGCACTGAGGTCCTAAATTCTTCCATATACAAATGAGCTCACCAGCCTCTCACAGCTAAGAAATATGAGGCTTATCAATCTCCCTGTCTCCAAAACACCTCAGCTCCCAAACCCAGGGGTTCTACTGCAGCTCATAGTGTCCTCTCACACCTTCACCTGCCTTGCTCTTCAAACCAAGGCCCAGATGCATGGCCACCATCTCAGCCACTGCCTCACTGCATCTCTTCATCTGCTCAAAACCTCACCTGGGCCTCTCTTTCCCTTTCACTCTCTTGCTGCCTCTCCCAGTTCCCCAAAGCTGAACCCCAAATCTCTGAGCGCAGGTTTCTTGCAGGGATGAGAAAGAAGTTTGGGATGAAATCAGAGTAAAACTTCAGTCTGACTAAAATAACAATATAACGTGGCATGGTGACACCTTAAGGCACTAGAAATCCCTTTTGGCTGTACTGTTCAGAGATGGAAACACAGGGTTGGAAAAATCATCCAGATGTGGCTAGGAGTCTTCTCAGACTTCCTAATGATTAGATGATGTATGGATTCTCTTCCTGCCTTTCCTTAGCTGGAGGAGCTGGATGAGTGACGAGAGCAGAGAGGTAGCAAAGGGGGCGTGACAAACCAAAGCGGGGAAAGGGAAAAACTCCCTTTCTTCTTTGTGCAGGTCCCTGGCTACCGGCAGGAGAGGGTGGAGAAAGGCCTGAAGCTCTTTGCCCAGCTCATCAACAACAAGGTTTTCCTGCTGTCCTTCATCCGCACGCTGGAGTCGCAGCGCAGCTTCTCCATGCGGGACCGCGGCAACGTGGCCTCGCTCATCATGACGGGGCTGCAGGGCAAGCTGGAGTACGCCACCGACGTCCTCAAACAGCTCCTGGCCGACCTCATCGACAAAAACCTGGAGAGCAAGAACCACCCCAAGCTGCTGCTCCGCAGGTAAGGACGCCTGGGCATGGAGGGAGCCGGGCTGGGAAGGCCTCACAAGCGTCGTAATCATCTTTGGAGATGTAGATCTTGCTCCATCTCCTCCCTAACAAAAAAGCAGTCAATGACTAAAATTTACAGAATTAATCCACCTCTGGATTTTCAGGTGGATCCTCCAGAAAGTTTCATAAGGACAGAAAAAGCTCAATCCTTATTTTGGGCTCTTTGTGTGCTTAGGATGTTAATTTATGCTTATATTTCCTTTTAACCTGAAAACTCCAATCATGTTGTGTAGGACCTAAAAGAATATCACATATATAGTGTATTAAATCCCTGGTGAGAGGATGTCAACTTCTTCCATCTCCTGCCTGGGACATGGATTTCCCAGCTTTGTTTCTTGTCCCTGAGTTAACTATGGACATATGGAGAGTCTTCAGCTTCATTGTGGGACCTCATTTCTCTCCCAGAGCCGGGAGCTCGTGGAAATCAGCAGAAGAGCAGGACAACAGAACTGGTTTAATGCAGGAATCAAGTTTGGATTGGTGTTCCTTGGCCTGGTCTAAACTCCACAGTTCTGTGGGAAACCTCGGATTGGGAATCCACTGCTCTGTAATTAATGTCCTTTCCCTGCCTAGGGAAATGCTGCTTCTTCTCCCTTTAGGATCAGATTTATCTCCTTTTCACAGACTGAACAAACCCTCCTGGTTCAAGGACCCTAAATAAAATCAGGGGGAGTCTTCTGGAGATGAGTGGCCTTTGCCACTGCTCAGAGCTGACTCTGAGGAGCCCTCAGTTGATTACGATGGACGGCTTGGACAGGGATGAGATCTCTGGTGCCTGCTGGGCTGGGAGGTTTCTCATCTGGCACATGGCCCAGTGTGGAGAACCAGCAAAAAAGGAGCAAGAAGGCACTTCCTGGCATTCAGGGCAGCAATGCCAGGGGCAGAGACTGGACTTTGCTTTGGTGTCTGTTGACTCCCTGATGTGATTCAAGCCCTACAGCCTGGCTGGTGACCACCCTCCAGCTGTCCCCAGGCTTCCTGTCTGCGCTTCTCCTCTGATGCTGGATGGCACTGCCTCCTTCCAACTGCCTCCCCCCTTCAATTCCTCCTTTTCCATCCCCTTTCACCATCTCTTTGTCTTCCCTTGTTGCTCACTCCTGTCTTGTTCTGAGCAACACACCCTTCCTCTTTCTCCTTCTTCCAGTTCTCTTCTAACTCTAATCCTCTTTGCTGGAAATTAATCATGGCCTTTGGAAGGACCGCCAGTGAACAAAGAAGGCACATCCAGTGTTCCAAACCCTGGAAATGCCAGGAGAAGTCAGGGAAGGAAGTCCTGCACAGAGCAGCGCCAGAACAGAAAATAGGAATATCTTAATGCCTTGGGTCAGATGTTGGTGTGAGGTCCTCAGACAGCTCTTTGGAGCATCTGGATTCAACTTGATGCTTCCCTTCCCTCCCCATGAGTCTGTGAAAAGGAATCTTTTGCAGTTTTGGAGGTGTTTGATGGAAGAAAGGAGCTGGCAGAAGCGTTTTTCCCACCCCACCTGTGTCCAGCGCTCATCCCACATGAAATCTACAGCCCCAAAGCGATTTTCAGGGCAGAGAGAAACAACAACAAGAAGCAAGAACCTCTGCATGGCTTTGGTGAGAGCCAGGACAAGGAGGACCCACTTTAATTCATCCAGGCAGGGACTCCTCTTTTTTCTTAGTTTCTCTAGGTTTCTCTAGGTTTCTCTTGGTTTTTCTCCAGTGCACATATTGGAGCCAGCACAGGTTCAACCCATGTTCCTGATGTCCACACCACATTTACAGGTCTGAGTCAGTCTTTCTCCAGGAGAAGCTCACCCTGAAGCCTCGAGATGGATTTTTGTTTGATTGAGGACGGAGTGCTCAAGGGCAGAAGGATGAGCTCTGTGTATGCGCCACATTGACACACTGAGGAGAATAATCACTCCCAAATGCCAGGGAGATAGGCAGTGCCAGATAACAGTTCCCTGGAGACTTAGATCTGTCTCTCCTGAGTATTTATACAGCCTACTTGACATATGGCCTCGCTCTGAGCTCCTCAGGTTTGATGGATTTATCCCCCCTGAGCACTTTGGAGAAGATTCCCTCAAATGTCATCAACTCCTTTTCGTTGTTGGAGAAACTGAAAAACAGACACACAGGGACTTGTAGTCACAGGAGAATCAACAGGGCAGCAAGGGTTTTCCTAAATCCAAAACTGAAACAGGGAACTAAACCAGGGAACTTAGGATGTGCTAAATCCTGATGGTGCCACTCCAGACTTCCCACTGGGCAGGAAGATGGACAAGGACAGTATTTTGATAGGACCAGCATGACTAACTCATTTCCAATTTGCTCTTTTCTCCCTGGTCAACTTTAGGACAGAGTCTGTGGCTGAGAAAATGCTCACCAACTGGTTCACCTTCCTCCTCTACAAGTTCCTCAAGGTAAGAGGAGCAGTATGCCTGCAAAAGCATAAAAGCTTTAATGCATTTCTTCTTGGTGAGGCTTAGTTGGGGTGAAAACTTCCCAGATATAAAGTTAAAGGCATTTTTTTGCCTCTGGAAGGAGGTCACTGCCTAATAGGAGATGGGCTATTTTCTGACCCAGGGAGAACAAAGAAGGACCCTTTGTTAGAGAGGCAGCCCATTGGTCTCTCCCTTGCACAGAGGTGGGATCTAAGGGTGAGGGCCGAAATGGGGAGGGTTTCAGAGCCTGACTGAGACCTGTGTGCAAAATGCTGTCCTTTTACCAGCAGACTGAGGTCTCCATCATGTGGTGACCCGTATTTTCAGTGCACAGTGGGATGAGATCTCCTTCCACCCCAGCTCAGAGGCTGAACAGAGACACAGCCCAGGAGGAGTGGAGGGACACTCATGAGCAAAGCTGTGTGAAAGAACTTGAGTGGAAGAATTTGAGGCACTCCCTGAGCTCTCTCATTCCTCCTGGAAGGTCTCCTTGAGGTTTGTGTAGAATAAAAAAAAGTCTTTCAGGCCTTGATTCCTGTCAGTGACTGCTGGGGGATCCAATTTCCCCTTGGGGACCCACACTGAGCCTCAAGACTCTCAATTGCCAAGGCACCAATCTCAGAGCCAGCCTTTTTGGAAGGAGCTGAGCTCTGCACCTCTCCCCCACTCCCACTGCAGCTGCTAAATATCCTCCCACCTCACATCCTCATTTAGACAGAATAACCACCTCTGCCTGGCAATTCAAGGCTTTACAAATAAAACCCAATCCCCACGAGCCTTCCCCAGGCACGACCAGTTCAAGGACAAGCACATGGGAAAGTTTCGAAGGTCCCTGGAAGGTAATTTCAGTGACTTCAGTATCAGATCCCTGCTTTCAGCTGAAAGGAAAGGATATAAGGAGGTGACTCTCTAAAGAGCTGCTTTTATAATAGGCTTTTTTCACCCCACTCAGCTACTTGTCTTCTTGCCTTAGCCTGAACAGAGGCCTGATAAGGGCAGGAGACAGGCACACAGAAGCAATATGCTGCTGGCAGATAAGCTAATTAAGTGGGAGACAGGTGTAGGGACTGAAAAAGGGGCCACTTTGCTTCCGATTATTAACTTGTTTTCGCTGGGATTTACACCAGAGGAAAACGACCTCGCTCACCGAGTTGGGACACAAGAGGAGAGGGCGAGGAGGGGAGCAAGAAGGGAGGGATGAAGGGGAAGGGAGGCAGGAGCAGAAAGCTCGGGGTGCATGGCACTGAGGGAGGGCAGCAAGGGAGGAAAAGTGTGGGAAGAGGACAGCAGTGGGTGGGAATGATGAGGAGAAATTAGGGACAGATGAGCTTTGCTGTGCCTGCCTGGGGCTGCTTGCTGCTGTCCTGTGCTGGGCCCCACACCTCTGTCACCACCACACAGGTCGAGGGGCACATCTGCCTTCAGCACGGGAGTGCTCAGGGAGTCTGTGGGCGCTGCCCAGACACCCAGGATGGGGCACCAGCCATCCATCTCCCTTTAAAACCTGCTTCCAGGTCATCTGGGACCCATCCCACCACCTTCTCCAGCAGTGCAAAGCTCTGGCCTGGTGGCAACCACTTGCACAGCCCCAGCACTGCCAGGGAGCAGTGACACCTTTGTCCCCTGGCAGGACATTCACAGAGGCACAGAATAAGCTGAGTTGGAAGGAACCCACAAGGATCATCTAGTCCAGCTCCTGGCCCTGCACAGGACCATCCCCATGGCTCCCACCATGTGCCCAAGGGCTGGTTGCCCTCTGTGGAGGTGGAGGGTCACCTCTGATGCTGTGCTGTTGGAATAGACTGGTTCCCGTTGATGTATCCATCATGAGTGATTTGGGTTGCAAACCAAGGCAGTCACCAGGATGCTAGGTCTGGATTCTCAGTTCTGTCCTCTAGCTTCACCTCATTGTTACCTTTCTTCCCTGCAGGAGTGTGCGGGAGAACCTCTCTTCTCCCTTTTCTGTGCCATCAAGCAGCAGATGGAGAAGGGCCCCATCGACTCCATCACTGGGGAGGCCCGGTACTCGCTGAGCGAGGACAAGCTCATCCGACAGCAGATCGACTACAAGACCCTGGTGAGTGCTCTGGGCACGCCTTCCCATGGGCTTGTCCAGAATCTTCTGGCTAAAGGGGATTTAGAGAGCAGAAACCAGTGACTGACCCTCTGGGATGATCTATTCCTCTGTCCCAGCCGGGTAATGCTGCTGAAGGCTGGCTATTAAAATTAAAAAATGTGTTTCTCCAGTGAGGATTTCAGCACCGAGGAATAGTCAGAGGTACACAGTGCAGGGACCTATTCAGTCAGCTCTCGACTTGGTGCAGCCCTTCCTCTTGAGAAAGCACCAGTCAAAGGAAAAGGAACTTGATTTAAAGATTTCAAGGGAAAGAAAACTAATCCCTGTCACCGAGCCATTTGCCTCAAAACAGAATTGTCTGCATGGTGCAAGATACACGTTGCATAAGTGCAGCTTTAGCTTCTGCTCTGAGATTACACCCTCTTCCCACTTGATTAAAGAGCATCAATTAAAGAGCATTAGATATCTCTTCTTAGTGTGTTTGTGGGCCTTCATTCTTTCCTGGGTGCCTTAAATCCACTGAGCTTCTAAGTCTCTGCTGGATGAAGAACACTTTCTAACCCTTCAATGATGCTTGTTATTTTTCTATTTCCCATCTTTATTCTCAGCAAATCCCAAATTTTAGGGCAGTCAGAAGATGCTCTAAACTGATCAGATTATTTTATTTGCACTTTCAAATGAGGGACATTCACCTCACTTAGTTCCAGATACCTCTGAGAGCTGAGTCCAGTCACAGAATCATGGGATGGTTTGGGTTGGAGGGGAACCTAAAGATCATTTAGTTCCAAGTCTTAGACCTTAACCTGTCTTAGACCTGTCTCAGGCCTTAGCTCAGGTGGCCTGATGCTGGAAGTGCCCTCTTGTCTTCTGTAACTCCAGTCTAGAGCTGAGCTTTGGTTGAATCCAAGTCTGACGAGGGGGTGGACTTAAAGAAGGCCACGGTTTTATTTTGCATGTTAAAAACGTGACTTTCCTACTTAAACTGGCAGCGTGGTGCTTCTCTGCTGTCACTTGTGGCAGTCTGAAAATTCAGAGGACTGATCACTTATGGAGAAAATGAGCAGAAGGGAGAAAAAATGCAGCCACAGAGTGATCACTTTCACTGAAGGAAATCCCCCCGATCCTTTTAGGCCTGATCTAAAGCAGCCAGCAAAGGGTAGTAATTATACATCAGGCTGAACAAAGCTCTCCTCTGCTGGCTTTGTGCTGTTTGATGATAATCAGCTCTCCCTCTTACATCTCAAGAGCAGACAAATATATCCTGATAGGAATCTCAGCAGATTTACAGAGATCAGCTCTGGTGGAGGAGATTAGGAAGAAGGAGAATGTGAATAGGATTGTTCTTCATTTCTGTTTCTCTTTATTTCTGTTTTATTTTGTCCTTCCTCTACCTTCCTTGAAGTGCCTGACATCTTTTATTAAAAATAGAGTAATGAAACAGAGCAAGATCTGATTCAGTGTTTGTAATATGGGAATTCCCACAGAAAAATGGAGAGAGACTATTTACAGAGGCCTGGAGTGACAGAGGAAATGCCTTCAAACTGAAAGAGAGTAGGTTTAGGTTAGAAATTAGAAAAAAATTCTTCCTTGTGAGGCCAGGGAGGCCCTGGCACAGGTTGCCCAGAGAAGCTGTGGCTGCCCCATCCCTGGAAGTGCCCAAGGCCAGGTTGGATGGGGCTTGGAGCACCCTGGGGTAGTGGGAGGTGTCCCTGCTCATGGCAGGGGGTTGGAACGAGATGATTTTTAAAGTTCCTTCCAACCCAACCCATTCTCCAATTCTATAACTCTCAGAAGGCTTTCCTATGCTTGGCTTCTTTTGGCCTCTTTCTCCTTTTTCTCCACCAAACCTCACTGTATGAAAACCCCATGGAACTTTCCAGCCCAATCTGGAAGGGAGAGAAGGATTTCTGTCCCTGGGACAGGAACTGTAGAGATGTCCTGGTCTCAGGAAAAACCACTCAAACTCAGAATCAGGGTCACCATGCGAGTAATCACAAACTGAGCCTTTATTATTTAAATGCCACTAATCTGCAGTGCGGATCAGGGCTTAGCTGAGCCAAGCTTTGCATGTACACAGACACTTAGAGACAGCTCATGGCTAGGAGGGCTGGCAGATAAAAAAAAGCCCAAGGATGGAGTAAAAGGTCAATAAACACAAATCCAGAGAAATGAGATGTCCCAAGGTCACACAGAGCCGGGGGGAGAGCAGGGCTCGGAGATTATTTCTCTGTGCTCCCACTCCCATTCCTTGCCATGCTGACCCCACAGCTGGTGGGACACAGATCTCAGTGAGTGACAGAACAGCCGTGCCAAGTGCCGGTGTCCTCTCAGTGCCAAAATACTCACGTCCTTGAGTGACACTGAAGCCCAAAGGAAGGTGGTGGGTGATGGGTCAGCAACAGTGATTGTTTAGGAGACCAACACCACAAAACTTCCCTCAGGGTGACCAATTCTGTAGGAATACAATCCAGGCCATCACAGGGTCTCTTCCCCACCAGCTGGCATCAAAGACTGTGTTGAAGTCTCTGAGCAGCACTGCAGGAGCAGCAGGATTTGTTCTCTGGCTTGGTTGTGAGTACAGAGAAAAGTTTCACGCTCCACATGAGAACAGCTGGAAAACTCCACTGGAAGGATGGTGTAGAGCCTGGGGAATATATGCCAAAGCCACTGTGCTCTGGGAATGCTGTTGGCTTCCATAACTGGTGTTTGAATTCCCTAAAATGTCGGAGGGAGACCCTTGGCAGTCGTTGTAATGAACACACAGGAGTCTAGGGGTTCTCAGGGGTGAACTGCCCCATCTGTGCTTTAAACACAAGAACAGCCCTTTGAAAAATTGCCTTCCCTGATACTTCTTCTTTTCTTGGAAAAGAGGAAAGCAAGGATTGCTGTAGTCAGGGTGTGAATGAACGTGGTTCACTCAGGCAGAGTTTCCCTGACACCTTCTAGAGTTGGCGCCCTGTGAAATTCAAGGATAACCACGAGCAAATCACCACTGTCACCTTCCAGCTGGATGGTGAGTACTGGTGTGGGGGACACTGGTCAGCACCTGCAGGAGATGCTGGGTCTTCTGCACCAGATGTTGGCCTGGCAGGGCAGTTCAGATCATTTTAGAGAACACCAAGTGCCTTCTGTGGGGAACTGACTCAAAATTTAAGAGATTTATCAAACCACAGAGCTTGCCCGGACTGGCACCAGCTCATTTTAGCTGAGCTCAGACCACTGAGAGAGGAACCTGAGGAGTAACTTGGTCCCCAGAACCAGGTGTGACCCCAAAGCGCTGTCCCAGGCTGCCAACACTGCTCCATTTCCCCACAGGTGTGCAATAGAATAATTTAGGCTGGAAAACATCTTTAAGATCGAGTCCAACCATAAACTAAACTCCAGTATGGGCTCTCAGCAATCAGGTGGGATTTTCTGGAGGTACCCAAGGAGTTTGCAGAGGAAGAGGTTTCTGTGGGCTGGGATTGGGCATAATCCAAGAGGACCGCAGAGGGCAACACCAACTAATGACCTTCAACACTGGATTCATTTCAACAGTGCCTTTTATGTACAATCCTGTGATCCTTTGAGATGAAAGATGCCCCAGAACTGTAAATCTGTGCCGTTATTACTCTCTGAATTGATGCTTTCTCAATACTTCTGGAAGTGACATATAAATAATAACATTATGATCTAATCAATATCTCCTATTTACATCTCCCCTTTCATCCAGCAAGATCACAGAGCTCTTTGTAAGCAGTATCTTCACAAGTCCCTCTTAGTTGAGCGTAGCATCACCAAAGGGAGCCTGGTGAGGGAGTGTGTAATTAGACTGATAGGATTTCACCCCGTTTTTGAGTTCCCACTGCATTTTAGGAGGTGAAGATGGAAAGTGGTGGAGAGTCCAGTACCTCTTGCATGCTACAGAAGGGGATTTAAGGCAAGTTAAAAGTTGTCTGAGGCACCAAAACCAACACATCTGCACTTGTAAAAGTGCCACAGGAACACTTAATAACCCTGTACAGCCTGGAGCGTCAGTGAACACCCCTTTCAAGTGCAAAGGTGTGCTAAGTTTATAAAACTTTAAAGACTCCACAATTCTGCAACCAGAAATGAGCAGAATGGTCAACAGAGACCCAGCCAAGGGTTAGCTGGGAGGTTGCTGTTAAATACTCTGTGTTTAAGGTATCCCCCCTCACCACATGCTTTGCATTTACTCTTGGGCAGAGTGGAGAAAATTAAATTTTCCTTCTGAGAAAAGAGAGGCCTCTCCGTTTGGGCGGATTTTCTTCTGTACATGAAAGCAAAGGTTGATGTTGGTTTGTGTTTCGTTTTTTAAGAAGCCCTGCATTCCAGATTAATAACGTTCTTTCGAGAAGGGCCTGATCAGTTCCATGGTGTGCAGATGGACAAACTTAATGCTTTGCACTGGAACTATCAAAACCAGGTGGCAATGCAAGGAGGCCACTCCTGAATTAGGTCACCATGACATCTCAGTGAACGTTTTTTACTGAAAGCACCAGAACCTCAGCTGGTGTTCACGGAGTTTCTGTTATTAGGAAAGACATTCTTTACCGTGAGGGTGCTGAGGCCCTGGCACAGATTGTTCAGAGAAGCTGTGGCTGGCCCATCCCTGGAAGTGTTCAAGGCCAGGTTCAAGGACAGGGCTTGGAGCAACCTGGGATAGTCTGAGGTGTCCCTGCCCATGGGAGGGGGTGGAATGAAAGATCTTTGAGGCCCCTTCCAACTCAAATCCTTCTGTGCCTCCATGATTAAACATAATGAAGATACCCCCATGTGAAACGACATCTCTGTGCCCTCTTGAGGAAGGGAATGCTCTTGGTACCCATTGTTTCCCACTCTTGCACCTGACATCCCTCTTGTAGGATGCAGACACTACAAGGGGCACAGCCAGAGGGCTCCCGTGCCGCTGTGAAATGTGTGGTGCCTCTCTCCCAGGTGCTGAGCTGTGTGAACCCCGACAACGTGAACAGCCCCGAGATCCCGGTGAAGATCCTGAACTGCGACACCATCACGCAGGTCAAGGAGAAGATCCTCGATGCCATCTTCAAGAACGTGCCCTGCTCCCACCGGCCCAAAGCTGCTGACATGGACCTGGGTAGGAGATTGCTCCCGGCCAGGGAGGGAGAGGGGAGGTGGGAGATGCCCAAACTCCATCCAGACACTTTTCTGCGGCAGGGACCCCTCTCCAGACCCTCTGCAAAGCAAAGCAGGGACAGTGACAGGGCAGAGGGGACATTTTGTTGATGTTTATGCTCCTGGCTTAGGAAATCTTTGGCCCTGAGGACTTAAAAAGACCAGTACCCTGCTTTTCTGCCCACAGAATCCATCTTGGACAAGGGTCTGGAGAAAGCATGAGCGGGGCTGTTCGTGTTCTCTTGCCAAAGTCCTCTGGAAACAGGATACCTGGAATGAGCATGCTGGGAGGAGTGGGTGTCTGAATTTGGGGTCCACAGGCAGTTGTGCTACCACACCCGGAGGATACTATGAAAAAACGTAGAAAAATGTGCTCAGGGCATTGCTGAGGTGTCTGGTGGAGGGCTGGGGACCCCACTGTGGCTGAATCTGCCAGAATTTGCTCTCAGTGACCTTCAGCGAAAGAGACTGGGCTGGAAAATGATGGAGTCTATAAAACCAGCTAAGCTGTAGAGAAACCAAAAGGAGAAGGAGTGGACCGAGGCCAAGAAACAATTCACAGCAATAATGAAGGCAGGAATGAGAGGTCAGGGATTAAAGTTAAGTGTCTGAGTGTGCGTATGTGTAGGGGAGGGAGGAGTTCCCGACAGAAATTGCTCATGAAAGGCAGTTAGAATAACGAAACAAGCTGCCAAAACCAGCAGCAGTAAAGAAGAGATCACGTACATCATCCAGAGAAGACCCACGGCGGCTCTGGAGCTGCTGTGAGTCGGCCGGGGAGTGGTGAGTGGTGGGGTGGGCGTGAGGGAAGGCAGGGCAGGGTGCCAGGGCACAGCAGAGCAGAGGAACGCGGTTCACAGCCACATCTCCTGACCTGTCTGGTGCTCCATGGTGGCCACAGAGCCCAGTTCCTTCAGATCTCAGACTGGGTGTGACTGGGAGGTGTTCGTTCTGCTGTGAAGATGAAGGATGGCCCCATAATGGGACGCAGGAATTTTACCTGCATGATGTAAATACAGGGATAAATTGGGTTCCGCTGTAGTTCTGAGAACCAGAAGTGTGTGTGTGGGGGGTCCCAGCTGGAGCCTGATGGTTCTGCATCCAGAATTGCTGCTGTTTCAAGAAATACTGACCTCTTCATGACCACACTGGACAGGGCTCAAAGCAACCTGGTCTGGTGGAAGGTGTCCACGGAAAGGGGTTGGAACTTTCAGATCCCTCCCCATCCAACCCATTCTGTGAGTCTATGACCTCCTGAGTGGTGCTGAGGACCAGAAAGTTCCAGAATGTTGGTATGAACATGTGCCCCCCTCAGAGGACAGGCTTGCCCACAGCAACAACAGACTGGCTAATGAGCAGCTCTGGCCAGGAGCACTGATGATGCAACTGGGGGGTAAAAAAATCAATTAAAATACAAATACAACCCCTTACCCAGTAGAAGAGTCTCGCCAGCAGCAGTGCAGATAACAAGGTGGGAGGAGCAGGGCTGGCATGGCTGAAGCAGGAACAAGAGGATCCACACACCCAGCCACAGCTCCATCCCACTTTTCCATAAGGAAAAGATGCTCGTTGGCACCTGGCATCCCTCAGAGATGCTGAGAGCAGCAAGGGGAGAGCAGAAAGCTCCGCTGGCCCTCAGGAATCACCGCAGAGCTCTCAGGATCAGCCTGCCCCGGGCGGGATGCTCAGGGCTGCAGAGGGGCTGCAGCAGAGCAGGGCAGAGCAGATGGCCACAATCTGGCCTTGAAACCCGTGGCTTTCAAACAGCAGCATCGTTTCCTGCTCCCATCACCACTTTCTGGGCTTTCTGTCCACACTCAGACCAGATTGCTCACACAGGCAGAAAGCAAACAAGCTAATGAGTTGTTTTGAGCTGTTAAACGCAGGGTAGCTGCAGGCAGAGGGACTTGTGTGTGTCGCAAATGTCACAATGTTTGGCAGTTGCCCAGGCAACTCCTGGAGGGGGTTGTCAGCTGAAAGCCCTTATTTTGGACACCCTGAGGTTATGTTTTAGCCCAAGCCCCCAAATCATAGCCCTCTGAGTAAAGACTTCTTTGCACGGAGGTGATTTTTGCTATTATCATTTTTAAAAGATCTCTCCACACATGAAACGCCCCATCTTTGGGAAAACATTAAGGTGTGAGGATTGCAAAACAGGAATTTGGCTTTGTGCCGAGGCGTTCGCTCTTCCCTGGGTTTGGGGTGATTTTTGAAATGTGGTGCTGAGGTGGTGGGAGCTGCTGGCTTGGCTTGCACTCAGTGATGCTGTCTCAGGTTCCCTGTGGACCGTGTCAGGTGAGATTTCACCAGCTCACCAGCCCGGCAGTGCTGGGACGTGGGGTTCATTTGAACTGGAAACATTTAAACGGGGACTAACTTTAGTATATGCAGGGTAAGAGATTTTGCTTACACCTCTCCTGAAGACAGGCTGGGAGAGCTGGGGGCACCCAGCCTGGAGAAGACTCCAGAGAGATTTTAGACTTCCTTCTGCTGCTTGAAGGGGTCCCAAGAGAGGTGGAGAAGGACTTTGGACAAGGGCCTGGAACACCAGGACAAGGGAAAATGGTTTTAAACTAAAAGAGGGGAGGTTTAGATTAGATTTTAAGAAGAAATTCTTTACTCTGAGGATGAGGAGGCCCTGGCACAGGTTGCCCAGAGAAGCTGTGGCTGTCCCTGGATCCCTGGAAGTGCCCAAGGCCAGGCTGGACAGGGCTTGGAGCAACCTGGGATAGTGGAAGGTGTCCCTGCCCATGGCAGGGCATGGAACGGGCTGATCTTTAAGATCCCTTCCAACCCAAATAATTTGGGGATTCTGTGATTCACTCCATACAAATATTTCCGGGGAATCTTTCAGCTCCATGTTCTAAGACGAACTTTTATTCCCAGCCACGGTGGCCCTTTCTCCACCCCAGAAACAGCTGAGTTTTTCCTCTCTTCCTAGACCTGGATCAGAGGGAGGTGTAACATTTTCTATAGGATTTGAGGTGCAGGGTGACATCTCCCCACCTTCCATCTCCCCACAGAGTCACTCCCTAGCGGGGCATTGCTGCAGCTCAAAGAAGCCCCTCATTGTCAAAGGCCCCTGGAATTTCCTTTTTTTCCCAGTCAAGTTGAACAGAAAGGTTGTTTCTAAAAAAAAAAAAAAAAGAGGGGAAAAAAAAAGGCAAAGAAGAAGTAATTCCTGCGTGCAATAAAAAGATACACTATCTGCTGAATGAAATATAAAGGCTTCACAGCAGCTGTCTCCTGAGTTTGCATTTACCACTGCTCCTGATTGGAAGGCTTGATAAAGTTAATGGGATTTTTACCTCCCTCCCCCTCTCCTCCCTCTCTCTGGAAGGTGGAAGTGTAACAAATTGGATTGGAGTGTGTCTGTCCTTTGTGCCGGCTCAGAGGAGTGCTCAGATCCCAGCAGAGAGGGGATGGGGTGCTGCCAGCGAGGACAAGGCTGACAGGGTTCACTTAGTGCTGTGGAGATGGATGGCAGGGTCACCTTTTCCCTTCCCGTTCCCTTTGCATTTCTTCGTGGATACTTCTGTGACCCCCTGAGCTCTCGGAGCAGGAGCAGAGAGACCAGGAAGAGTTGGGGACAGCTGAGGGTCCTTTCCCCTGCCCTTGCTCAGGCGTACAGTGAAGTATCAGAGGTGAAGTGATTTGTGTGTGGGCAGGGAAATCAGGCTGCAAAACTGAAGCTGGAAACTCTAAGCCTTCCCCAAAGGTTTTCCTCCTTGTCTCGTGCAGTCAGACTGGCCCTGACTCTTCCTCACAAGGCCCCTCCCTGCAGGAACACCAAGGGAAAGGGCTCAGGAATGCCCTGTGTCTCTGCAGGAGCACAAAAGGCTCGAGGGGACATCTCAGGACGTCCCTGGAGCAGAGGGAAATCTGCTCTGAGCACCTTGCCCAGCCCTTGAATACAAATAAAGCCCAGAATGAGAGAAGCCATGCTCGCCCTCAAATCAGAGCCCAGTTCCTCACAGGAACCTGTGCATCCCTCCCAAAACACGAGTGTGCGCCTCTCCAAAGATGAGCCAGGAGAGACAAGGACCACAGGAACATGCAGAGCCATGAAGGAGGCAGGTCAGAGTGACACTGTCCCCAAGAGACCACGAGGAAGACACACAAAGAAATACCCTGTGACAGCAGAATCGGCTTTGGCTTTGAGTGGGGCACTTTCTAAGAGCACCATTCCCCACCCCAGCCCAAACCTTAGCATTTTTTGCTATTCTAAGCAGTGTCTGGGACCTGTTATATCCAAGGAATCTGCTCCAGGTGGGAATGAGCAGAGAGCAGCATCCTCACACTCCACGAGGGTGGTGTAGGTGAGGATCTGAGGAGCTGGAGTAGACGAAGGGCAGTTCAGGATCAGCGCTCAGCCAACACAACCTTTGCTCACCCGGAGTATCTCCAAGCCAAAGTAACACCCGGGCAATAAACACAGCTGCTGACCTCTTCCTGCTAATTTAAATGAATAATAAAGGCAAGTGCAGCTTTCCCATTGCATTTTAATTATGTGATAAGAAAAGTGCTGAAACCAGAAGAAATTTGCAACGGTCCTTGCATTTTTATATTAGGAAAAACAAGCAAGGGTGGCAGGTGATGTCTCCATATCCAAGAGTTCATTTTAATTAACTCCTGCAAATGAATGGACTTTCTGCTGTGGCTCTGGCTAAGCTGTGTTTGGTTGAGTCACTGTGACTGAAACGTGGCAACCAAGAGGAGAGCTTTGAATGCTCCAGGCTGCCTGTGTTGAAGGCACAGCTCTCCCCGACAGAGCATTTCTCTCCTCTTGGCCACTGTTATGTTTTCCTTGCTTTAGGCAAGTCTGTGAGTCCTCTCTGGGGGAAAGCTGGAGCAATCCTCCTCAAGACTCCATGATCTTAGAAGTCTCTTCCAGCCTTAATGGTTTTAGGGAGTGTTCTTCAAGATTTGAGCAAAAAAATGGTACCCTGGGAAGTGGTGGGCTGCTCCAGTGCTGCAGGAATTCATCATTGCAGGGTAGAGGCTGGAGAAGTGGCACAAGCAGGAGCCCTTCTGCCCACAGGCAGGTGCTGAAGGCTTGTGAAATTTACATTCTCCACCGAGCCCACGTTGGATCTGTCCCTGGCTCTTCTCCCCGTTGTGCCTCTGCTATTGTTGCCTAATATCAAAAGGGAAAAACCCTTGCAAGAGTGTTAAAATACTAAAATAAAAAGCAGGCTTTTTCTGGAAGGTTCCAGGTGTCTCAGTGGACATGGGTACACTCGGTATTGTATTTCGACAATTTTTATAAGTTTAGCAAATTATCGCATCTAACAAACATTGGTCAATCAGAAGAGCAGTTAATTAGGTAATTTTTCCCTGAGTACTGCCCCGTTGGAGTTGGTCCAGGGATTCTTTCCCCCATTTCTTGTTGTGTCTTCTCAGATTCTGATTGGAAAACAAAATGCTCTTCTTGAGGTCCACTTCTTGAATGTAAGACTAAAGGGTATTTCAGGAATGTGCTACAAGCTTAGCTTATTATCCTAAAACCTAAGAGGAAGGGTAGGAAAAATCCTAGGAGCTGTGTAACTGTGGAAGAGCAGTCTACAGAGCTACAAATACATGAAAAACATATAGAAAGCAAAAATCTGCAGGCAATGCTGTGCCTGTACCTGAGGGCTTCCTGCTGCCCATCAGTGGATTTGAGGTGCAAGAAGCATTTTTGGGAGCACCAGTGGGCACGAGCTGAGCCCAGCACAGGTTCTGTGCCAAACCAGACGCTGCTGTTCCCAGGGGAGCCTTCTCTGGGCTGGGTCCTGGCAGGGACAGGGATCTCAGGCACTGCTGAGGGCTCTGCCTGTGCTGCCAAAGGAGAGAGGACCAGGAATCCTCTCTCTGGAACAAGTGACATTTTCTCCTGTCCCATGGGGATGGCAAACGTAGGCAAGGACAGTCTGGGCTTGGAAACAGCCGTGTTGGAGCACGAGCAGAACTGCGAGTAGATTAAAGGTAAAGCCCTGTGGGTAATCAGGGTGCAGAGGTGATGAGCGATGTGCCCACACGCGCGTCCACGTGGATTCTGGGCACAGGGATTGCCAGGGCTCTGTCCCTCTCTCATTTGTCCCCGTTCTCCTCGCAGAGTGGCGGCAGGCGAGCGGGGCGAGGATGATCCTTCAGGATGAGGACATCACCACCAAGATAGAGAACGACTGGAAGAGACTCAACACGCTGGCACACTACCAGGTAACTGTGGGAGAGGGTGGGTAGGAGCTAGAGCTTCTCTCTGACAAAATGAAAAGCAAAATATTGTTCTCTCGCCCAGGGAAGTGGTGGAATCAGCACTCCTGGAGGTGTCCAAAAAACGTGTGGATGTGGCAGTTGGGGACGTGGGTTAGTGGTGGCCTTGGCAGTGCTGAGTGAACAGTTGGGCTTGATGATCTTAAAGGTCTTTCCCAACCTGAATAATTCTGTGATGTTCTCATTCCAAGATGCAGAGGGAAAGATTGGTTGAGTGGGCAATAACTGGGCAGAACCCCCAGGTCGAGCACATCCCTCCTGTCCCACTGTCCCAGTTACCCTGAACAAGGCCAGAGAGGAAGCCGAGGGCAGAAAAAAAAAATCTTCTTTGTCTCTCAAAGGACATCCCTGGTGAGTGAAGGTGGTGAAGAGATGAGAACAACACGAGCTAACATTTCTCATGTAGACAAACAAACCCAAGGCCTTCCATGCCCCTTTTTCCAATGTATCCATGGACTTTTAATGCAAGCAGAGTTCAGAAGAATGGAAGAGAGAAAAATGGAAAGAGGGAGGCTTAGTGACTGGAAAAAGGAGGTGGAAAACAGCATGGCTGGAGACCACGGTGCAGCGGAGTTGTCATTGCAAGGAATCCTTGTTTTCAATCCCTGTCCTCATCCAAGTCACCTGTTCTGCTTCCCTTCATTTCTGCATGACCTGGAAATACATAAGAGAGGGCTAAAGGTGTCTGAAAATGTCCTACACAAGTGATAGATTTAAAGAAAAAAATTGGGGTTTTGGTCAAAAGCTTCTCCTTTGGAAAAAAAACCCAACAAAAAAAAGACCTCATTAAGTTTAATCCGACACTGACAATTTTGTCATTTCCTCCATCGCACCTCAGCAATCTCTGTTTCGTAAC
Source organism: Machaerirhynchus nigripectus (assembly GCA_013397975.1). Lineage (NCBI taxonomy): Eukaryota > Metazoa > Chordata > Aves > Passeriformes > Dicruridae > Machaerirhynchus > Machaerirhynchus nigripectus. The sequence continues at coordinate 523,399 of VZRQ01001703.1, read as the reverse complement.
AAGATTATTTTCCCTTGTCACTTAAGGGCTGAGCTGAGGAGGCAGCAAGCAATAATTTAAAAAGGAAACAAAACTTTTTACTTCAGACTGACTGAAGCATTGCTGGCTGATTTTGATTTTTTCTTTTTCCCAGACAGAGCAAGGACATTTCCTGCTTTATTTCATCAACAAACCAGGCGTAATTTTCTTCCCTCTCTGTGCTTTTTCCATGTTTTTTTTTTTTTGCTTCAGGCAACGAGCTCCCAGATGTATGATGAGCTGGGCCATGTCCTCAGGAAACATCATTTTCCTGGCTGTCCTGAAGGCTGACATGGAGAATGCTGGGAGGGACACTGAGATTCCCTTTGCCTCAGTTTCCCCATCTGTGGTGTGGGGCTAAAACTACAAAGAGCCAATAATTGCCTTCCATGGTAGCCGAGGGGCTATTTAATTAGCCTCTGCAGTGCTTTGAAGATGAAAAACTCTATGCAAGTGCTAATTATTATTATTATTATTACACAGACAAGAGTTAGATGTCGTTAGAAGGGGTTTTTTTCACCCATCTCCATTTTTATGATGTCTTATTTATCACAGATGTTCCTGATATGGCTCTTTTGAGCCACTGGCCTGTTAACATTTCTGATACGGGACCCACATGGTTTGTCTTGCTGTAGAAATGGGAAGTCTGCCTCCTCTAAAAAAGCCCTGTGGTCCCTAAAAGCACTGTCCCGTGACACCCTGGATGTTAGCCACTCCAAACCTGCTGCTTTTTCCACATCTGAGACCCTCGGACGCCACAAAGAGAAAGAAGCTGTGGCAGTCCCTTCAGTCCAGCAGCGCGTCTGTCACGTGGAAGGGTGAGAGGCTGTCAGGATCAAAGTGGAAAATGTAGACAGGAATTTTTGAACCAGGCACCCAGATATCCCCTGCAATCCATGAGGAAGGAATGGAACATTTTGCATCGGTTTTATCGTCCTGATGGGACAGCCAAGCCTGTTTGAAGTAGCTCCGATGATTTTATTATTCTCATGCTCCTGCTCTGCCTAAGAGCTTCTCCGGGATGAACCTATTGTTAGATTTACTGAGGTTAATGCAAAAACCATCTCTGAAAGTGTTTAAAAGGCCTCTGGATGTGGCCCTTGGGGACATGGCTTAGTGGTGAACACGGTGGTGCTGAGTTAATGGTTGAACTCCATGATCTTCAAGGCCTTTTGCAACCTAAATGACTCCGTGACTCACACTGTCGTCACTGGGCTTTGAACCAGGGCCTGAATGGAGCAGAATCTGCTTGTCACCAGTTGTCCCTTTGTCCAAGTGCAGGATTCTGGCTGTGTAACAGCACATTTTGCCCCTTTTTCATTCCTAGACCAACTCACTGAAGAAAGAAATTGAAGCTTTGAGGGCAAACTGTGCCCTGCCTACACTGACACTGATTTGCAGCTCCTGCTGCCCTGGGCGTGGTCCTCAGCCACTTTTCAGGAGTTTATTGACCGAGCCCCTTTTTTTCTGCAGGTTCCAGATGGATCTGTGGTAGCTTTGGTCTCCAAGCAAGTCACTGCCTACAACGCAGTCAACAACTCCACGGTGTCCCGGACGTCAGCCAGCAAGTATGGTAAGGGTTTGTGTGCTGGGATGGACTGGGAGAGCACTGGGAAGAGATCCCAAACATCACAGTGGTCACAAGACTCCGAGCACCAGCAGGGAGACTGATGGGCAGATGATTAGTTGATGAAATGAGGCAGGAGGGGAGGATTTAGCCATCTAAACCTCTGGCACCTTATTCCAGCTGTTGATCCAAGTGGTTGGATTGCTCTTGGGAAGTTCTCCTCCCTCATTAATTAAAGGAGGAGCCTGTAAAATTAACTGCCTCTCTCTTAGATCACTGACTGTCACTCTTAGAGTTCGAGGTCTTTATCAGCAGATCTCGAAGAGGTGGATTGCTGTTCCACTGTCCCCATGAGACAGCTGAGAGTGGCACAGCTGTGAAAGGGACACCGGGTGGAAACTCCTCTGCAGAGCCAAACAGGGACCTCCTGAGTGTCACCCACGCCCTCCCAGGCCGTGTCTCGCTAAGGTGATGCTGGACAGCAAAGCAAAACATCCCTAACGTACAGCCAGAGTGATGCAACCCCCCCCAACAACCTGAATGCTGCTGTCATGTCACTTTATTAATATTTTTAGTTTATGAAAGCATCTCCAATCCTTCTCACTCCCTCTATCTTAAGGGAAAGTGTGGTTACTCAATGTCCAGACGTGCTCCCTTCCACTTCCTCCAAGGACATAAATGATCCATGAGGCCTTGTTAATATTCATCCTCTTTGCCATGTTGTTGCAATTACTGAAAGACACAGTGACCTTTGGAAAGGAAGACTTGAGGGGGGGTTAATTTCTGTTGGATTTCTTTAATTCTTTTGCCATTTGATTTTTTCAGGAGGAGGGAATGGGGAAGGAGGCAGGGGGAGGAGAAGATGTGGTGGGTCAAAAAGTGATTGTTAATTGCAATTAAGAAAACAGCATCCAGAGAGAAAAAGGATATTCCATCTGATAATTAATATGTAGAGATTGGTAATGCATTAATGAGGCTGATTCAGATCTTGCTACGGAAAGGTGCAACACTTCTGATAATTATGGTTGGAAAAAGCAACATTGCTGGAAGGTCAGGGAGAGGGGAATGCCTTGTGCCATCACTCAGAGGCAAAGAGAGGTAAAATTTGGAGGCTAAAAGTATTCTTGGAGAGGAAATTAGTGGGGGAATCCACCTGGGTTTCTGGCTGATTTCTGTCAAAACAAGATTTTGGAGCAGGGAGTGTGGAGGATGGCTGGCCAGGAATTGTTTGCTTTGATGCCAAGGGAGGGAGGGGAGGCAGCTCCTTCTAAATCTGGGGATGAGGAGTTGAATAAGAGATCACATTAGAGACATCAATATTTTTATGTAAAGCAGCATGGCAGGGCATGGATAAAAATATGGGGAAAACCAGTCAGGTAAGGAACTGGTTACCATAAGGAACTGGTGCTATCCCCCGAATCAGTCCTGGGAAGTGTCTGATGCTGACAGTGCCACTTGCCAGGGAACATGACAAGAGATAAAGGCTGTGGACAACTAGAAATCAGTGTTTGAACCTCATTGAATTTAATAGTGTAGACACTGGCATCACACCTGCCTTGGTGAGATCGTTTGCCTTTGCTGAGCCAATCACTCACAGAAAATGCTTTGAAAAACGCATTTGGTGGCGTGTCACCCGCCTGCTTCCTGAAAATCCCAACCCCAAGAGCTACTGAGACACGTGGAGACCCCTGGATGTCTGTCTCTGCAGAAAACATGATCCGCTACACGGGCAGCCCCGACAGCCTCCGCTCGCGCACCCCCATGATCACCCCCGACCTCGAGAGCGGCGTCAAGATGTGGCACCTGGTCAAGAACCACGAGCACGGGGACCAAAAAGAGGGTGACCGGGGCAGCAAGATGGTTTCTGAGATCTACCTGACAAGGTTACTGGCCACCAAGGTACGTGGTGGGGGACAGGGGGAGAATGGTTCGGTTTGAGGATGCGGTGGGGTTTCTTGCCGGCAAGGAATGAGAGGCCACTCAAAGGATGCCAGAGGTGGGCAAAGAGAGACGAGCAGAAGGAGAATGGAGCAAGAGGAAAGCTCCATGCATGTAGGGAAGGAGCTCGAGCTTTGAAAGCAGAGTCAAAAAAGGGACAGTGGAAAAGCAGCAAGGAGTAACAATCCAGGGCCGTGAGATTGGTGGGAAAAAGCACAGTGGGAGGTCCTGGAGTTGTTGATCATACTGGTTTGTAATTTGTACCAACACTGAGCAAGTGAAGAGCCAGGGCAGGTGCTCAGAGCAGGTTCCAAGGATGTGTCAGGCCTCACAGTCTGAAACGGGCCCCTATTCCACAAAATCCTGAGTTTTGTGGTAGAAATCCTTCTCCACCTTTCCCCTGGGCCAAGGAAGACTCTCGTGCTGACGACTTGGAGAGGGTTACATGGACCTTACAGTGAGACATGAAAACTCAGGGTCTCCAGAGAGAAAACACAGATTAAATCAAGTGGGGACAGAGCAGGGACACCCTGACCTGAGTCTCCAAACACATCCAAACTTTGATTTTTTGTCATTTTTTGTCAGGATGCTAATAGGCACAAACACAATTCCATGTGTTTGTGCAAATGCTGTCAGATTTTGCCCGTCAGACACATTTCCATCACTTGTTTAAGTCCTACCTTCCAGATTTACCTGCACATTTATTCCTCAACTCGTTTTGCCTCTGATGTCTGGCTCTCCCTGCAGCCTCACTCAGGCTGTCTGAGCTGCAGAGGGATTTGGAGGTGAAGCAGCTTTGTCTTTAGCCCCTGGTCCATGCCCCATTCCCTGGCATCAGGAGGCTTTTATGGATCACACAATGTGAAAAGGAAATGTTGCTCCCCGGGGCTCAGGCCCCAGCTGGTGCAGACCAGCAAGCATTGGACTGGTGCTGATTTATGTTGTCTGGGGATATGGTCCCTACCCCACCACTAAACTGCTTTTGCTTTCTGTTCTGGGTCACAAACTCAACACTTGTGTTGGTTTG
>VZRQ01001703.1:500005-518751 GCA_013397975.1 Machaerirhynchus nigripectus | reverse complement strand
TTTTTTGGTTTTTTTTGGTTTTTTTTGTTTTTTTTTGTTGCGGTTTTTGTTTAGGTTTTTTTGTTGTTGTTTGTTTTTTTTTTAATGGAGATGACAGAAAAGCAGCTGCACAACCTGCACAGTGACAGAAAAAGTAGGAAGGTTGGGGTTTTATTGTTTCCTCTCGTGGGCCAAACGATTTTCTTTTCTCATTGTGACCGTTTGAGGGAGGGAAAGAGAGAGCAGTTGCTGTAATACAATCCCCAGGAATACTCTGTTAAACTGACAATGATTTCTATTCTGGTAAATCCCTGACCTCTGGTACCTCAGAGCCTCTTGCCTAAAAACCTCAGAGGTTTTCTTGGCATTTGTGAGGGTGAACACGTAGAGAACTAATTCCCTCCAGGAACTGAACCTGGGGGCAGCTCTTCCATGTCAGACCAAGAGGATTTCCCCTCCGGAGCCCTTTCGGAGCCAGACATGTGCTGCAGGGCTCTGCTCGCCCCACAGGAGTTCACACAAGCAAAAGGTGCCTCTGTTTGTTTCCTGAAGAACAAATCAAGTGGTGAATCAGCCAGAGACACCAGGTTTCTAATTAAGTGTTTGTTAGCTCTAGGTAAACTTGAGCCACCCTGGTGGAACTTGAGGCTTTGTTTCTAGGAAGGAGACATTTCTTCCCTAGGTCTTCAGAGAAAGGGCAGAGTTTTACCTTTCAGCGAAGGAAATTTTTCATATCAGGGAATGTTTGTTGGAGATTCAGTTGATTTTTGGTTATTTTAGCAGCTGTATGGTTTGCTCACACCAGAGCCTGTGGTGATGGAGGAAATGTGCCCTGCCTGGTTCCACCCCAAACCCAGCCTAGAACTCCTCAGCTGTCCCTTTCTCCAAGCCTGGTCACCCTCAGATATTCCAGCTCCTCTCCTTCCTGCTAAAACTGTCCTCACAAGGGTGACTCTCCAAGCCCTCAGTCTGGGATTGTCCTCCAAGAGGATCATGAGGAGACCTCTGTAGAGGACATTACAGCAGAGCAGTGCACAACACATCCATGGATTCTTCTCGGATTTGCCTCAGTCCCTGGCCAGTGGGGAGTAAAAAATGAGGAGACCTCTTGGGAGTGAAGTTTGTGTTGTTTATGACACTGGTCACACGTTAACCAGCTGCCTCTCTCTAGGTTCTCTTGTCCTATTCGAGTCCAGGACACCTTCCTGCTGTGTTCAGGAACAGGACACTGTGCTCAGGACACTGTGCTCTACAAACAGCTGACTTCTCTTCCCAGCTTAAAAGATGGGCATGGGTGAAAGCCAGCCTAGAAAATCTCTGGGTTTTGTCTCCTGGATGTGCTAAAGCATTGAGGATGGGATGCAGAGAGAGGAATCTGTCTGGAAATGAGGTGTAGCGGTTCTTGTGACGATAAACATTCCTGCTTAAAGACACCTGTGTTGAAATTCCCAGGTCGTGTCATGTTTAACTGACATTAGATGGCCCCCACTTTTCAATCACACCTGGCTGTGATCCACAGACGTGCTCTGTTTTCAGTGGGGTACCAAGATTTCAACATCCTCTCCCCACTCGTTGCCTCATGTTCTTCTTTCCTTCCTTCCTACTCCCACCAGGGCACCCTCCAGAAATTCGTGGACGACCTGTTTGAGACCATCTTCAGCACTGCTCACCGTGGCAGTGCCCTCCCCCTGGCCATCAAGTACATGTTTGATTTCCTGGATGAGCAGGCAGACAAGCACAACATCCACGACCCCCACGTGCGGCACACCTGGAAGAGCAACTGGTGAGTGAGAGAGGGAGGCAGCCCAGTACAGTCCAGCACCAGCTACTGGGCTGGAAGGACAACAGAGGGACGTGGGGGAGCTGGGGACCCTGGCACGGGATTTGAAGCACCAGGCTCAGTCTTCCCAAGCCCATGGGGAAGTCAGAAAAATCCCAGAATCTAAAGGATTTTGTCAGGGATGGAGCACTTTCGCTAAACAGGTCCTAGTTTGCCCTGTATTACTCGGAAATGGACAGATTTTTGAGGGATTTGATGAGGAAAAATGAAGTTTTTAATTGCTGCAGTGCCCAGGATCACATAGGAATGTCTAGGGAGGTATGGGAGACAATTCAACACCACTGGCTTCGTCTACACTGGGTGTTTTTCTTCCCAGCTCCATTTGTTTGCCCACACAGAGGTATCTCATGCCAGCTGAGAATTTTAAGGTATCCAAGACATCCTCAGAGGATGTGGAGCACCTACAGGAGACTTGCTCCCTCCTGGGTGGCAGCTGGAGGCCAGGAGACCATCTCCAATGGTACGAAGTATTTAAAGGGTCTGGAGCTGGATGTGAGTCTGCTTTGGAGCGAGTGACAAAGGGTGACATCAGTGGCAAAGTGTGACATCAGCCCCCTGCTCCAGCTGCCAGCTCCTCCTCGTACCTGCAACGGGACAGCGGGAAAAGCCAGGATGGGTGGAGAAAAACCTCCTCTCTGCTGAGTCTCCCCACTGGAAAGAGCTCCCTGGGGAATGGCTCCCTCCCCTTCTCCTGTGCAAACACAGGGACTATAAAAGGAACAGCAGAGGAGAGCCATGGGGCTCCCAGCTCATGCATTTTTTCCTTTTCCCAGCCATGCTGATGGCAGATCGTCACAGCGCTGGTGACATAAAAAAAGAAACCCCATGCACCAAAGAGGCTTTCAACTAATGAAACATTAGCATATTATTAACATTATCTGCGGCACTAATCTAAGGCTGATTGCAGCCACTCAGCCTAAATGAGCAGGAGGTTTATTTAAGGGGGGAGGGGGGAAGGCAGAGTGTGTGTGTGTTTGTGGGGAAAAGGGGCAGTGCGAAGAAATCTGTTCAATCAGATCAAATTAACTCAAAGTCACATCTCAGGGCTTCATTATTCCCGGCCAGGGACACTGTCCCCCATCCCCCCATCCCCTCCCCACTCCCAGGCACACTCAGGCACACAAACACATACTCTGCTCCTCCTCACCGTGGCTGTGTCTGCCATGCAAACATCGGCACAAGGACTTGTGCAAGGTTCACTCATCCACCTCATCCCCCAACTGATGATTCTCCATTCCCAGCTGAAAATCCCACAACTCCACCATGTCTCCTCGCCATTTTGTATTTATTCATCCCTGAAGTCCTGGCATGGGTTGTTCAGAGAAGCTGTGGCTGCCCCATCCTTGGACTGTTCAAGGCTAGGTTGGACAGGGCTTGGAGCAACCTGGGATAGTGGAAGGTGTCCCTACACCAAGGGTGTTGGAACTGGATGATCTTTAAGGTCTCTTCCCACCCAAAGCACTCTGTAATTCTGTGTTTTCCAGCATCTCCCTCTTCTCCTGAACTTGGCTGATGGGATTTCCTGTGTGGGGCTTGCCTTACGTTTGTTCTGTGATTTTGGCTCAGGAGAACACACAGAGGTTTAGGAAAACACGGTGTCAGCCCTCTGTCAGGAAGGTTGTTACCCAAAACCTATCAGACTTGGGGATGAATTTTTTACAGTGCTGTGAACACAGTGAGCAAATGGGAGGAACTGGGGAGTTCATCCTGAGTGTCAGGGGAATTTGCTGAGCTGGAAGATGCAGATAGTGAAAGTAGACTTAACAGTCTGAGAGACAGATGGGAGCTGGGCTCTGTGCTCAGTGACACATCCCAGCTCCTGGGCCATGATCCCTGCCATGCACTGCCCTGACAAAAAGGCTTGAGGCAAAGGCTGGAGGTGTCTCGTACAAAGTACCTTGGGGCATCTCATACAAATGAGCTGCTCTTTGGAGAAAAAGGGGGAAAAGGGCTTTGGATTGCAGCTGGAATAGCATTTCCTTGGTTAGGGCAGATATATTTTCATATCAAAGGCTATGATACTTGTTTCCCAGTTCCTTTTTTTTTTTTCCTTGAGGCAAAAGGGCTTTCCCTGTCATGTAGCAACCGCTCCCTGCCCGGGGTGCTGGTATGATGTGCAGGCTTGGGCTGGAGCAGTAGAGAGTGACAGGAAACGGTGTCCCAGCACACACAGGGTGTGCCATGAGCATTCCCAGTCTCCACCTGGGAGCTCTACCTACTTCTCTTCCCATGGGATTGCTGTGAGGGCTAAAAGCCAAGTCCCTCAATGAGGAATGCATGGAATGGTATGGGTTGGAAGGGACCTTCAACTCATCCAGTGCCACCCTCTGCCATGGGCAGGGACACCTTCCACTATCCCACATTGCTCCAAGCCCCATCCAACCTGGCCTTGGACACCTCCAGGGATGGGCCATCCACAGCTTCTCTGGACAGCCTGTTCCAGTGCTTTATAACCCATCCCATAATAACTTTTGTGGGTGCAATGCCTGTCCTCATCTGATGGAGCAACCAACAGGGTCAAGTTTCCATTGTAACTCAACACAGAGAGATTCAGAGTCTTTTTCATCACGTAAATTATACTGCCATTAATTTATGGGCACCTTCAACAAGACTGTCTTGACTTTGAGACTGACCAAAACTGCCTTGTAAGGATAACAGGGACAAAAGGTGACCTCTCTGCCTTCCCTAGACTTTGTAGGGGAGGAATTCATTGTAGACCAGAGTTTATCCCAGAATCTCCATGTCCACTCCACTGTCTTTGGTTTCCACCCACCGTTTGCTGCTGTGATGTCGTGCAGCAAGGCCTGTGAGCTGTGCACTGACTGTGTCCCCTCTCCCACCCCTCCCACAGCCTCCCCTTGCGGTTCTGGGTCAACATGATCAAGAACCCACAGTTCGTCTTCGACATCCACAAAAACAGCATCACAGACGCCTGCCTGTCCGTGGTGGCTCAGACCTTCATGGATTCCTGCTCCACCTCGGAGCACCGCCTGGGCAAGGACTCCCCCTCCAACAAGCTGCTGTACGCCAAGGACATCCCCAGCTACAAGAACTGGGTGGAAAGGTGAGTTTTAGCCGTGGGATGGCACAAAGTGACACAACGAGGCCCTGCTTTGTGGATGGAGGTAGGAGGCAGCATCACGGCTGCTTTTGGAAACTGCCCCTGGGGCTTTTTTTGTCTTTGGCTTTTGCTAAGTGGAAATCTCCACGTTAGCCTTTTCTTCCCTCGTGCCTTGCGGCAGAGATGGAAATTTAATTAATGGTGGGAGCTGGAGGTGTTTGCCATCACTGTTTCTCTTGGGGAGAAACTGTTGAGAAGTGGCAGAGGGAGGGAGGAAGGGGAGGTGATGTGTGTGAGCCCTGGGAAGCACACAGGCCTCTCAGTCTTCCCACACAGGCCAGAAGTGGTCTGCTGCTCTCAGCATCGTCGTGACAGTCCCCACACTGCCTAGATCCCAAGGCATTTGCAATTATCCCCCCGTAACTTCCCTTGGAAGCTTTTCTGTGCCTTGGATGAGATGCCAGACGACTGACAGGCCGCTGACTGAAGCTCAGCAGGTATTTTCTGTCGGGTCAGAGGTCTTTCCAAGTGTTTTGTCCACACGTCCAAGACCTGTGGCTGTGCTTCAATCTGCTGTACCGAGCATCAGTGCCTGGCAAAGCTGCTCCACAGGGAATACAACCAAAGCAACTATTCCTGCAGCACGCTGGGGCTTCAGTTTCTGTAGGGTTTCCCCCAGGACAAGCAAACTGCACATCCTGCTCTTCATCCAGCAGGAGCTGTGCTTTGCTTTCCAACGTTCTGCGCTCGCCTGGCGTTATTGACAGGTTTGGGAACTGCACAGATGGGGAACGGTTGCTGCTCTGTAAATACAAAGGCGGGTTTATCCTACAGATCGTTCCTGTGCGCTGCACCCAGCTTTCAGCAGTGATTTCTCTGGATGACTTCCCAGGCAGGGCCTAAAACTGATACCGTGTCGTGCAGGTTGTAGAAGGCCTCTGCTGCTGCAGACACCTCACACTGCGCTATAAATCCCTGTGCTGCCTTTGCTGGGGATGATCTCCTCTCATTTCGTGAAAGGAGTGTGGCTGATCAAACAGCTCCGTCCCCTGCTCGGCGTGAGGCAACGTTTTTTCCAACAATTCTCCCATTGGTCCGTGATTTGTCTGGACAATTATTTTTAGATGTGGTTAAACACTTCAGCAAATGTCGTTTCTAGGCAACCTGCAAGGCTCTTACGAGCTACCTTGCTTAATTATGACCTACTTTTGGTACCGTGTCCAAGTTTCTTAGTATGGATTGAGGCTGATTGCTGGATTGACCTGGATAATGGGAAGGAAGTGTTGGAGCGTCCATTTAGAAATCAAGTTTGTGCCAACAGTGAGCCAAAGGTGTCATTCTCTAGTGATGCTTTAGCAACACTCTGTGTGGGTGGGTGGTTCCTGTGGACAAATAATCTGTTTTCCACCTGGCTCCAATCAACCTGGTTGATTTTATCCTGGGAGATGCTACATTTGAGTGACAAACTGAGGTGTTTAAGTGGAGAATGGGATATTTCCTTAAGCAACAAACACCTTTTTTTTTTTTTTTTTTTCCTCTTGATAAACAAGAGGCCGCAGTTTCCATTTTATTTTTTCCAGTATTGATTTCACTTTACAACTTTCTGGAGCTAAATCCTGGTGCCCAGTGATCTTCAGCAATAGGTGCTGCATTTCCTTGGAAGTTTTCCCAAACAACTGGGTTTGCAAACGAGGTACATAACACCTCCTGCTGCTTGTAAACAGCCCTGGATTCCTGTCCCCAGCATGTGCTGGGTTGTTATCTGCACTGATATCTGACAACTTGAACTGAAGCCCAAGGGGAGGCTGCAGGTTTTGGAATATGGTTAGAGCTTCTTCCCTGCTTTTATTTTTGTGTGTCAGTTCCACTGACTCAAGGCAGTGGCACCTGGGTGCTGTGGGAGATGAAAGAAAAAACCTATCAGGGATGAATAAAATATAATTTGAGTTCCACCCCGAGCTAATGAATTCCTTTTCTCCCTTCTGCGATTGTGCTTTGAGGGAGTTATTCCAAATCCAAAGGCTTCCAGTGCTGGTTTGAGCTATTTCTGTAGTCAGCATCAGCTGGAGATGGCATCCTTCAAGACCACTAGACTTCTTCAAAGAGTGAATCACGAGATTAAAAGTCAGGGAGTTTAAGAAGTGGTTGAGTAAATCAGAAGAACCTGAAATCAAACGAACTTCTTTGACGAAGAGGAAACTCCAAGAGGGTAATTAGGCAGTGGTAGATTGCACCCAGCTTGAGGCACTCTGGATTAAAACGTGCCTGGATTTAGAGGTCTGGAAACGGAGCTGAGCTGGGTTACTCCAAGCCATCCCTTGGAAACCTCTGGTTTCTTGGTGTGGAGCCTTTAGGACCCACAAAACTCAGAGCAGCGAATGACCTTGGCACGAGAAGGAGACAGGGATGAAAGGACTTCCCTCCAATCCTTCACTTTTCCACCTGGGAATGTGCATTGGGAAGGGAATGGTTACAGCTTCTGGCCTGACCAGTGGTCCACCTCCACAGGGTGGTCAACTGGAAATTTGATTCCAAAAGATTTCGCCAGCAAGACTCTCAGGAATCCTCACTGATTTTGTTTGTTTGTTTGGCTCATGTTTTAGAGTGGGATTTTCTCATGTTTTCAGTTACTTGTTTGTGACGAGTCAAGTGCTGCCTTCAGAATGAGGATGCATGACAATGACTAATTAAAAAATTTGAAAATTTACCAATATTTTTGCAATCTCACATCGACTTAATAGAACACTATATAAGAAATAGAGATGTTCCTTGACATTTTGAGAGGCTGGTTGTCTTAGTGCCCATCTCTGTAATTATTCAAGATAATGGATTTGCTGACAACAGCAACAAAAAAATTATTGTGCGTCACTTAAGTTTAGTTGAAGATGTTCCCTGCTCATTGCAGGGGGGTTGGACTAGATGACCTTTAAATGTCCCTTCCAACCCAAACTATTCTGTGATTTTATGATAGTCCTTTTATAACATTATTGGAAGCAGAGGTGGGCTCCACCTGCTGAAACAATCCAGCTGAGAAATTCTGGCTTTTGGGATAAGAAGAGGTTCACTGTTCAAATGAGACACCCAGAGCTGGAGACACGTGGTTAAAAAGCGTCCTGGTGCAGCCACATCTTGGATTTCCTGCTGCAGAACACGAGGCCTGATGAGGCAGGACAATTAACCCGGGAAATTGGGACAGGCTATTTGGCTTTTGTCGAAGCCACGAAGAGTCAGGCTGTAGTTCTAAAACAAAGTGGAGGCTTTTCAATTATCATTATATGAGGCTATGGGAAAAAAATAAAAAGGAGAGGAAAAGAATGGGAACGGTAGAGCAGAATCTCATCTGACTTCAGTTAGCAAAACTCCATAGGCTCTGCTGAATTTACATTAGAGCAGCTTCAGATCTGCATCTTTTCAAGTTTACTTCAAATGTCCCCTTTGAGCCTGGAAATCTGGAGAACTTGGGAGCATTTGATGCAATCCCCAAGCAATACAAAGGGGAGCCTGTTCTAATTGGGACTGTCTCATTAGCATTCAGCACCACACTGAAAAGATGACAAAGGGCTGTGGCTGACCTTTCATTTCTCTCCATGCTGCCAAGCTTATGATAACACTTGTTTGAACTTCATTAACACCATTTAATTGCCTGCATCACAATCAATATGATGTTTCCCTACTGAAGCCTGGCATGGACGGATGCAGGGATGTGGGAGACTGAAAAGGGGCAGAGCACAAAAAAGCAGAAGCCAAAGAGTTTTAACATTTCACACTGGTGCCCAAAACACCTGCAGGGCTGCAAGGAGAGGGTCTGGTGCTCTTTTATTTCCTCATCCCTGCAGGGACTTGGTCTCCTTTTGGCTGCTTATTGTGCATTGAATATAACCCCTCTAAGAAAAACTTGGAGTCAATGGAGACATCAGAAGTGTTCTTAACCTAAGAGTCATCCAATGAAGACCATTCAAAACAGGCTTGCCAGGCTCAGGATCAAAAGCAGCTTGAAGTGATCTGATATGTGGGATTCAGAATTATAACACCTGCACTTTGTTGTGTTAACCTGGGGTGCAAACACTGCCTGACATAGCTGGTGCTACCCAAATCCTGGGGCCGTGATCTCATCTGGTTTCTTCCATACACAAGCAGGAAGTTATAGGTTAAGGGGAACAATTTTAAACTATGTTCCCTGCTCATTGCAGGGGGGTTGGACTAGATGACCTTTAAATGTCCCTTCCAACCCCCTGGCACAGGGTGCCCAGAGAAGCTGTGGCTGCCCCTGGATCCCTAGAAGTGTCCAAAGCCAGGCTGGATGGGGCTTGGAGCAGCCTGGGATAGCGGAAGGTGTGTCTGCCCATGGCAGGGGGTGGCACTGGATGAGATTTAAGGTCCCTTCCAACCCAAACCATTCTGATTCGATGATTCATGAAGCAACTATGATTTGCATCCCATTAGCCTTTAGCTGTCAAGGTCTAGCTCTTGTTTGGAAGTGCTTTGAGAGGCTTTGGAGTACACAAAACAGACAGACTGTACCAATTTGGGATTTCACCTACCCAGTGTGTCAGCTTGGGGTTTCAGGGCTCTGAAGTCACCAGGAAATCTCTAACTGCACAGTGCTTGTGGTATCTGTTGGCCACTTCATAGCTAACTTTATAAAGAAAGACAAACTGAGCCAGTTTAATACAGTAACAAGCTGCCTGTACCCTAACTTTGTGAGTTATTGAGGTTTTAAGTAGGAACTCTGAGGGCTTTAAAAAGGCATCACATGACAGGTGCAAATCCTGGCTCTTCTTTAAGAAACGAGTTTTCTGTGCCCCCTCTCTCTCTGCCAGAAAGGAGGCTCGAGAAGTAGCACACCAAGGGTCAAGGCACGGGGTGTTGTCAGTGGAGATAATAAAAAACAGTGCTGGAAGGGGCCTCGGGAGGTCAGCCCGACCACCTCCTGCCTCAGGGCAGGATCAGCTCTGTCTGAAGCCTCCCTGACAGATGCTTGTCTACCCCTTTCTTAAAGGCCTGCAACAACAGAGCCTCTGCTGTCCTCAGGCAATCCATTCCCGTGCTTCCCTGTGCTTCCCATCAGAGTGTTTTCCCTGCTGGGCAGCCAGAATCTCCCCGGCTGCAATTAAAGCCCAGGCATCTCCCAGGCAGGGGGTACAGCTCACTCCCTGCCTCTCTGGGCCAGATTTAGGTGTATCTGAAGACTGCTCACTTGTCTTCCTTCAACTTTTCATCTCAAAAAAGAACCCTGACGTTTTCTCATCACGGTAACGAGCTGTTCTTACACGGTGCAGCTTTCAGCAGGCAAGGTGAAAATGTGTCCCTGTGTGGAGGGTGCAGCCCCACACATCCTCTGCACTGACCTGGTGCTGGGTGATCTCCTCTCCCGGAGAAACCTGTGCACCAGTTCACTCTTCAGCCATGGAATCAGAGCTGGCCATCAGCCCTCCACTGTTTATTCTGAGGGGAGAAGCAGCAGGAAAAGCCATGCACGGGCAAAATAAAAGCATTGCCCTGGCTAGGGCTTGCACACACAGACAGAGTGGTTCCCTCAAACAGTTTGGGATTGAAGGGACCTTAAAGCTCGCCTCATTTCACCCCCTGCCATGGGCAGGGACACCTTCCACTATCCCAGGTTGCTCCAAGTCCCGTCCAGCCTGGCCTTGAACAATTCCAGGGATGGGGCATCCCCGATATCCCTGGGCAAGCTATTCCAGCCCCTCACCAGCAGCTCAGATGCTTCCCAGGGAACTCAAGCTGCCATTCCGTGTCAGTGCAAGGACTGACAGCACGTCCTTGCAGTGCTTCACTGCATCCCAGAAAAGAGCTGGTTGTCCCCGAGCTTTCCATCAGCCCTTCCCCTGCTGGAGCAATCCCCCCCTCCCCGTATCCCTTTCACGCACCTCTCCCTCCTTCAGTGGTCTGGGTGCAGCCGGCTATTGCATAACCCTAATTATGTTATTGCTGTAATTGCGTCTGCCGTCTGCAGCACATGGATTCGTTACAAGCTTTTCATATGCTTAAATGATTATTAATGAGTGCAGTCCCATCCCAGCGACAAACAACAGCCATGACAAAAAGATCTTTTGGAAGGCAATTAGCTCCATGCTAAGCTGCCTAAACCATGGGCTGTGCTGGGAAATTTCAGGCTGGGGAGGAAGCACTGGCAACGTGGCTGTTCTCTTCTCTTTTGATGAGTTAATGAGTTACTGAGCGGCAGCAGGCACAGTCATTCTTGTGAAACAGCTCCACTAAGGAGCCTTTCCCTGTCGGTACCGAGGGAAAGAGCATTTATCCCCGGATAAGCAGAGGACAAAATGCATTCCCGGGTCACTGTGATGTATTCCCAGGTCACTGTTGTGTCGCTTTCCTTGGGAAAACAAAACGAAACAAAACAATACAAAACAGAACAAAAAACCAAAGGCAATCCAGGGAAAGATGAGGTTGGAAGGAACAAGAATAATTTTTTTTTTTCAGTATGAGAGTACCAGCTGTATCCTGGTACATCTTGAATCCTTCTCCATCCATCAGTGGCAATGGATGGTCCCCTGGGCTCCCTCTCCAGTTCAAGGCAGGCTGGGGTGAGTTGCTGTGCTCATGGTACTTGCGAGGACAGATCCCATGGCCTGGTTATCCTCACATGCTCCATCTGAGCTGCAGTGCTGGAATGATGGGCTTACCCTGATTCCTCATAATTTTAATTGCTTATGAAGTCTAATGAACAAATTTCCTGTCACTTCAGAGGATGAAGAGCCTTGAGGTAAGAATGGAGGCTGCTCTGTGAATGTGGGGAAACTCAGACACATAAGGCTGGGTCTTTTGAGATTCACCTGAGGATCTTCTGGAAACAGCTGGGGAAGGGTCCACTGGAGATAAGCGAAACTCGAGTACAGAAGTAGCAGCAAATCTGCTCAAGACTCTCACTCTTGACCCTTTGGAGGCAGGTTAAGCTAAATTTGCTGCTTTGCTACCTTTCTGTCTCATTCAGAGGGAATCTGGCTCAGTCCTGCATTCCCAGCCTCCTGCTGGCTGTGGAAGGGTGAGTTGAAGACCTGTCCCTGTCTCAGGTGAGACCTGGTGGCCTTCCTCAGGTGACAGAGCACCTCGCTGCCCCTGGCACTGCCTCCCAGCCCAGCTCTGGTGTGGGAGCTGTCAGCTGCAGGGGTGATGGAAGCAGCACAGGCAGCCTTGCAAATTCCAGCAGTGGAAATGTAAGGGCCTCTGGGGTTTGGTGACAGCTTCTCAGTGGCTTTTGCATCAGGGGTATGCAAATGGCAGAGAGGCTCTAAGTACCTCTGAGGATCCGGGCTGGAATCAAAGGTAAATAAAGACTCTGCAGGGATGTTGTCATCTCCCTACTAGGGTGCTTTAATACACACATTCATCATTTCTTTAGAGAGCACAGTGATGGCTTCATTAGAAGCTCTTCTGCATAAATAAGTCACTGGGCCATGGCAGAGTTTGGATGGAAGGGTGTTCTGTCTTCTCAGTCAGAAGGGTGTTGGTACGTGGTCTTTCCCCCTTCTGTTTCTTTTATTTTTGCCACAAAACACACTCCCCCAGAACCTCGCTTTAATGGGAAATGAATTCTAGGTGCGTGATGACAGGGAATTGAGTCTGGAGGAGATCAGGATACTTTGGTGGGTGATGGCCTGTGACCCCACAACACTGAGATCACATCTTGGGAGTCTGTCATGGACAGAGCCTTGAAACTCCGACTCCTGAAACTCAGATTTGTGCATCCCATCCTTGGCTCCAGGGAGTGCTTCATGCTGTTTTTCCTCGTTTGGATGAGTCACGGGAGTGTTGTGCTGCTGGGGAATGATCTCTACAGGGCTGGAAAGGGATGGGGAGCTTTCAAACCCTTGTGAGTCACAGACTCAAGAGTCTGTTGCTACCAGGTGGAAAGGAAACAGGACAAACTTGGAGAGGGAGATGATAAGTGTGTCTGTGCTCCACTTTTTGGGAGCACCCTGTCCCCACACCCACTATCCTACCACCACTTGGTGACAACTCAGCTCAGGGAGGAAAAGGACAATTTTAACTGCTTGTCAGAGCCAGACTGGCACCTCTGATTTCCTCCACCGACCCCATTTATTTTTGCTGTGATGGGCTCCCTTCTCCTCTCATTTCACCCATCAGGAGGGTGCCCATCCAATATTCATGAGGAGCTGCTCTCCTTTCAGGGCCCATAAATCAGTGCATTTCTCTGTGTTGCAGCCTGTTTTCCCCACAAGTCTGTGAAATGTGCTGGTGGCATATGGATGTAGGTGTTTTTTTCCAGTGCCAAGGCACACCTTGCTTTTTGACCATAAGTTTCCTTGCTTTTTGACCCTAAGATTCCTTGCTTTTTGACCCTAAGATTCCTTGCTTTCTCAGCAATGTTATGGATGCCACCAATTCCTGATGCTTTCCCTTGTGTAGCACAGATCTGGTTTTCTCCAGCAGGTGATGCCAAGACCTTTTAAAGTTTTTCTGGCAGTGGCAAAGGTCTCAAAAATGTTTATTCCTCCTACTCAGCATCTCCTCTTGGGAGTAGTTCTGCAGGACAGGTCCTCCTGGCGTTTCCAGATGCTCACTTTACTCACAGACAACTGTCCAGGCCCACCTGGGGACAGAGGGTTAGGCAGAGTGTAAAGAAAAACAAACCCACACCACTTTTCACTGGGGCACTAGGAATGAGAAATATTTACACCATGGGACTGAGCTGGACTAAGATTTCTGGCTGGTCCTAAGCCCAGAAGACAAAATGCCAGGACTCCAGGGGGAGTGATGTTTTTGTGCCTGCTGGACATTGCAGTGAAATTGATGAGGTTTGCGTGAGCTTTTGTGGTGAAACGGAGTTTAGCTCTGGAAAAAAGTCAGGCAAGAAGGACCTCTGCCTCCTGTGCCTCCCTCTCCCAAGGGTTACACCAACATCCCAGCACCAAGGATATCAACAGAGACTGACCACTCCAGGCTGGGAGTGAAGGGCCCAGAACCAGATCGAGCACAGCGAGAGCCTCCTGGTGTGGAAGGGCTTCTCCCCGTGCTCCTCTTGCACTGCTCTGTCTTCCACGGGAGACTCCAGCAGCTGCTCATCCCTCTCTGTCACAGGGAGTATTTTCCCACTCCTCCACCTCAAGGATCCTCATCACACAGCACTTCAGTGTCCAATTTCTCCGCAGTGGCAAACAGCCTCCATCTCAGCAGGTGTCTCCACGCTGTTTACAGGACACCTGTCAGCTCTTTTGGCTCCCCGTCCCCTCTGCCTCCTAATTATAAAATTGTGGATTGCTGCAGCTATGGGCTTTTTTTTTTTTTCCTTCTTCTTCTTTTTCTTTTTTTTTTCTTTCCTTGTGCACAAAATGTCAAATTGCCGAAATTAAAAATGTAAATGATGGCGTCTAATTAACCAGTTGACAGCAGAGCACAGCTGCGAATGACAGTGACTGATTACCTTCTGCAAACCTTGTCCTCCAAGACCTGCCTTACCCGGGGGACGAAGGACATCAAAAATAGCAACTTCCTTAAAGAGACACCACTCTGCAGAGGAAGCCTGCTGGGCAGTGCTTCCAGGGGATCTGGATCCTATGGATAAACCCCCAGTCCTCCTGAGCTCCAGAGGAATGGTGTTGACTCCTAGGAAAAGCAGATTTTTCCCAGTCAGACTGGAGTTGAAGGCTGTTGCCACAAGTACCGGGCCAGCTTAAAATATGGGGCGAAAAAGGAGATGCTGAGCAGGAGAGTTGTTGGGACAGACTGGACTGAGTGGGGAATGTGGGTGATGTTAACAGTGGGGGCAGATGTGCTGGTGAGAAGTGTACCAGGAAAAATACAAATATTTGGGGTTTTTCTGTGCATGGACGTGAAATCCTGAGCTCTCAGTGGGCAGCAAGATTCCTCTGGGAATAGGGGCAGAGCTAAAAGCCCTTGAATGTCTGACAAAGTGATCCAGCTTCAATCCAGCTCCTACTTCTCTGATGGCACAGGGGAAGTTCACAGGATACTCTTTGGGGCTTCAGTCTCAGACTGGGGTGAATAAAACACGTCTGGTGCTCAGGATGAGTGCTTCAGGCATTTCCACTTTGGCCAGGTCACCCTTCTTGCTGTAAAAGAAGAGCATGAGCTGGTATTTCACCGAGGAACCGGAACAGCCCAACACTAAGCGTGTTTTTTTTCTCCTTTCTGTTTGTGGATTTCACCGCTTGATCTCCTGCTCTCTCCCCTCACGAAGCACCCGTGTTTGTGCCCCTCAGGTACTACTCAGACATCGCCAAGATGCCAGCAATCAGTGACCAGGACATGAACGCCTACCTGGCCGAGCAGTCCCGCATGCACATGAACGAGTTCAACACCATGAGCGCGCTCTCCGAGATCTACTCCTACGTGGGCAAGTACAGCGAGGAGGTGAGAGCCTGGGACACTTCTGGGGGACCAGGGGACAGCCCACCCAGTCCCAGCGTGTGTCACTGACACCTGGGAGGTGACGGATTTAAGGAATGAGAAACAGGGCGTGGGGTTTGGAAAGGCAAGGTGTGGGATTTTGGGTCTCCTCAGCTCTCCTCTCTCTGGATCCTTGTTATTTTTGTCTCTCACTCTTGTTCAGTCAGACTCAGCTGGTTTGAAGTAGTTGAAGGTCGGGTGTTAACTCACTGCGGAGGAGCCCTGCATGAGTTCTACATCCAATGTGGCCAAAAGTTGCTTCATGACTGTGCCCAATGTCATTCCAGATGCCCTAAAACACCCAAAAAATGGTCCAACACAGACTTTAAAGTGTCCAGCATGGTTCTGTGTTTTGAAGGCCATGTGAGACCCCTTAGGGCATCTCAAGTGGCATGGCCAGGTGATGGATAAAGCTCATAAAAAGCTGATCTCCAAGACAGGGATCCATTTGATTGGCTGCAATCCAGAAGTCTGCACTGAGTCAGATCAAACTCCCTGCCTGGTTCCCTCCTGCTGACTGACCTGCCTTGCATGATCTAAGCTAAGCCTGGGACCTGCCTTAGAGAAAGCTAACCCTCCTCTGCTGCTCTAAGATGCTGGACTCAGTCATTTTGGGGGAAAAAAACCCAAATCCCAACACTTCTTCCTCTCTCCTTTTCCAGATTCTCGGAGCCCTCGATCAAGACGACCAGGCTGGGAAACAGAAACTTGCCTACAAACTTGAACAAGTCATAACCCTCATGAGCATAGATAGCTGAGAACTGTCCTGCCAGGGACACCCTGGGAGGGATAAACCAAGTCGTGCCTCACTCAAGATCATCATCTTTACCAAGTGCAAGTTTTGATGGGCTGTAAGCAGAGTCACCCAAACAGCGCTTCTCCCCCTCTCTCTCTCTCTCTCTCCCCCTCTCTCTTTCTCTCTTTTCCTTCTCTTTCCACATCTATGGACAAAGCGACAGAGCCCCAGGGGTTAAAAGAAAAGATTGCAGAGGAATCTTGGCTCTGGGGCCATGAAGACATTCGGGTGGAGCTCTCCTTTTCACGGCTTCCCCTCTGCCTTTTGCCCTAGAGGAAAAACTATTGAACACACACAAAGAAAACCCCACCAACCCTCCCCCGGCATCACATCCTCACTCTGCAGAGGTGAAATTGGGAGGTAACTTCTGTCATGCTGCTTTAACTGCCCTCCGAGGGCTGTAGCCTCTGGAGTGGACATGGAAATTAACTCAGTATTACTCAAGTGTCCCCAAGGGGAAGGGGAAGGCAGCCTGCCTGCAGGGCTCCTGGAGGGCAGAGCCAGTCCAGCTCCCCTCCTGCAGAGCCATTGCAATTCTATCTCTTGATAGCGACCCACTGGGAGCGGAGCCTTGAGGCTCCCCAAAAAATGCCACAGCTCCGTCCAGAGCGGGACCGCTGTGGCTCATCCTGCCTGGGCAGACAGCTGCTCTCCTGGGGCAGGGAAAGGGTCAAGAGGGGTCGAGGAGACCGACGCTCCCCTGCCCATGTGTTTCATATGGTTCTTCTTATTTTTCCAAGAGCCGCGTGTCCCCCTCCGTCTTTCCCGTTGTGTCCTGTTGGTCGTAGCACTGCAGCAAAACGCTCTCTCTGCTCGGTGGCGTCCCATCAGTGGTGGTGGTGGTGGTTCTGCTCCTCCTGGCAATGGACAGCACAGCATCATCCCCCTCACTCCCACCTCGGCTTGGAAAGCAGGAGCCACAGGCCTCGGTTTGTTCCAGGCAAAGAGCTCAGCCTCAAAAGAAGAACCAGAAGGATTTTTATTTTTTTTTAAGCTGTCCTTTCCATTTTGTTTCCTCAACTGGAACACAGCTGTTGTTTTCCCATGATGGACTATCAGAGGGTTACTGAAATGCTTGCTGTGAAGTGAGGTGGTGCATGGGGCTGATGGTCAAGCCTTCCTTCCAAGCCACTCTTGAGAGGAAACGTCACCACGCACTTTGGAAGGCAATCTTGGAGGAAATCCAAATGAAACACTGCAAAAAATTCTTCTACCTAGATACCCCCAGCCGAACTGCCTGTCTTCTGGAGGTCTCTGAACTGCTGTGAGCCCATTTGCCTTTTGGTGCCAACTCCTGGCCTTTCCTCTTCTCCGTTTCTGTAACCAACAGGCCTTGCTGAAGGCACAGTTGCTGCCTGGGAAGGATTTTATCTCTCTTTGCACTTCTTATCCCTTCAGGGATCACTGTCACCATGGGACAGTTGTGGGGGATCACCCTGTCCCTGTCCGATCCTCTGCTCAGCTTCTCCAGGACAACATCTCAACTTGTTTCATGGCCAACCAAAGGGGAGTGAGCTCCTGCATCCCTTCTGCCTTCAGCTGTTCCATCCACACATCTTCCAGCCTGGATAACACCTTGGTTAGAGACCCTCAGGGTGTGGAGAACCTTCCTTGTACACCAGGGAGGCAAGAGCTGTGTCAGCATTCATCTCCCCAGACACGAGCAGAGCTCCCTGGCAGATGGAGGGGTGGCTGGGGAATCAGCCCACATCCACCTGACCCCATGCGTGGAGCCACAGCCTGGATCTGCTTTGCACCTGGAGGGAGGAAGGGGTGAAGGCAGGGTGTGTAAACTGATTACGGAGCGAGTTCATTTGGGTTTATTCCTGTCTCTTGTTATCAAACCAGAACCTCTTGGGAGTGACAGATCCTGGACGCGTGTGAGGGGGGTGTGGTGCAAGCAGGAGTCAGCCAGCAGGAGGGTTTCCCTCAGCCAAGCAGATACACACGTAGGCGAGTCCAAAAACACTCAAAGAACAGTAGTCCAAAACCGGACGTGTCTGTGGGGAGAAAATCACCAGATTCACGTTGAAACAGCAGACTTAGGGACACGTCTTGGTTTTAAACCCCCAGACATTTCTCTCTTGATTACAATTCTGATTATTTTGTGCGTGTGCGTGTGTATCTGTGTGCGCGTGTGTGTTCCTTCCCTTTTTTTTTGCTTCTGCTTGCTTTCTGTTGGATTGCTGAGCTGATGGACTCGTCATGCACCTTATGGACATCTCAGCGGTTTTAAGAGGCCTGCGCGTTGGGGATGGTTTGGGTTTGGTTGGTTCTGCCATGGTTTTGTTGATCCATTTTAGTAACGTCGGCGCATGTTCCAGATCCATTGATCATGGCTGTGAAAGTGGGAAGTCCCACAAGAGCCAGTGGTAAGAAAATGACAGCAAACAACACAAACACGATATTTTTTATAAGTACGCAAATTTAAAAAAAAAAAAAAAAAAAAAAGGAAAATTTAAAAAAAAAAAAAAAGGAAGAAACCAAAGGTTTTGACAAACAAAGTGCCACAAAAGATAAATATGGACCCTATTGTCATGCCTTGTACTCACAGCTGGATGGTAGGAGTCTAAGGACAAAGAGCTGGCTTGGAGGGAAGTGGTTATGAGTGATGGGCGATCCTGCCTGGACATGCGCACATGAGAGGAAGAAGAAGCTGT
>VZRQ01001703.1:463930-495813 GCA_013397975.1 Machaerirhynchus nigripectus | reverse complement strand
TTGCTTTTGGGGTGTCATCCACTCTGGGGAAAAAAAACAAAGAGAAAAAAGGTTCACAAGCTCACAAATTCAGAGATGCTACTAAAAGAACCACATATGAGGCTTGTGGAAAATAAACAGCTTTCTGCCATCTTAACTCCATGGAGTTAAGCATGAAAAGGAGGCGAGAAATTGGATTTCAAGGAGGGAAAGGAGTTGAATGAAGCTCTGACAGCTTCAGCCTGGTACTGCTCAGCAGTGTCTGGGTACCTATAGAAGGGCAGTGTACGTACCCCTACAACTGACCACATCCAGCCGTGGAAAGGAGACATCTCTGTCCAGCTGCTCCTCGGGACAGAGAGGAAGAGTTTTGGGCTCAAATCACTCTGCCATCACATCCCACCAGCAGCTCAGCCAGTCCCAGCAGTGTGTCACCCACACAAGCACCCCCCACCAGACCCCTCAGGTCAGCAGGGTGAGTTGAAGGAATTGATGCTAAAAACTTTTGTGTGCAAGGAAGAGCTTCAGGTTTCAGCTCTTCTGAATTATCAGTGTGTTTAGGGTAAAACCCAAAACCATCCCTAAATAAAGAGTTATGAAGAGTTTTGTTTTTCCGGGCATTTTTTAAACCTAAACTAAAATACCTCACTGAAAACTTCCTTCCAGAGAGAGCAGTTGTATTTAACACTTCCACAGGAGGAGTTTTAGGCTGTGCCTCTGCCAGACACTGCATAACAAGAGAGAGAATGTCCCTATGGAAATAACAGCTTCCATGCCAGTGAGACCAGACAGGAAGAGGAAAAGGTGGAGAGGAACCTGAGGCACGAAGAGGTGAAATGGATTGCCTGGAATCGCAGAGGCAAAGCTCTCTGCAGCCCAGTACCAATCCCAGCCCACCCAGTCACTATTTTTGTGACTGGACACAGCTGTTGTTACAGATTTGGGAGAATCCATAGGGCAGGGCATGGTTGGGACCAACACTGTGACCCTGTTGACACATCCTGGACCAGTTTCCTCTTGTCTTCCGTGCCAAGACTGGGAAACAACAAAACACCAACCATTCCCACAAAAAACACCCTTCCAAATATTAAATGGAGCTGCAATTACTGAGCACAGCCAAACGAACAGACTCCAGGCTTGTGGCAACTCCCCGCTGTCTGCTGGAAAATGTTTGGTTTTGGGGGGGATTACATGTGTGGGCTTGCTGCTGCTCAGCAGAGAATTTCCCTGTGGATTTAATGAAAGCTGCAGGAGTGGGAGTGAGGAGGAAAACCTCTGACATGGATCTGTCTGCAGCAGGACAGGGCATCACTTTGATGCTCCCTGGGACAATCTGGAGAGCCTGAGACCTTGGCTGTGGTCACACGTGGGTGAGAGAGGCTGGAGGCAACAGCTGCTTCTCCCAGTTCCAGCCCCTGGAATGCCTCTGTCCAGCTCCCAGATGAGCTAATTGGATATTCAAGGCTACGTAGGTATTTACAAAGCAGGCTGGAGCCACCTTCCCATCCCTGAGGTTGGAAAAGCCCTCTAAGATCACCAAATCCAATCATTACCCAGCACTGCCAAGCCACCACTAACCCACATCCCCCGGTGCCACATCCTTTCCCTAAAGCCACTGGGATTTCTCTGTCCATGCTGGATTCTCCCTCCCACAAGCCACAGGAAAGAGGCATTTTCAAAGCTTTCCTGCTTTTGTGGCCCGTGAAGAATGGTGGCCATTCCCTGCACCTCAATCCTTCCCTTCTTCCAGCTCCTCCACTGAGGAAATGGTGGTCAATTGCTTCAGGTCTGGGACAACCTCGGTGTAAATAATATCCCCCGAGTGTCCCGTGGAAACCTGGCAGGGGAAAAGGCATTGCAAAGCTCAGAGAAGTTCTTTATCTCCCAGGTAAAAGCTAGGAACTCTTGTGCAGCTCAGCTTCCCAAAGCAATCCCAGATGTCAGCTGAGAAGGACCATTTCCAGCACCCTGGGGAGGATTCAATTTGCCTTTTTTATTTCCCATTTCCCACTAGCTGACTCTTCCCAGGTTCAGCTGCCTGGATTGTATTAAGATGTTCCCCTCACCATTCCCCACCCTGGGGGTTTTCTGGTTCAGCAGAGAACAACTCCAGCACCAGCTCTCTCGTGCCCACTGGACATCACTTGTCCAAGGGATCCCTTCCCTGCGTGCAGCCCCAGTGCACCTCACCAAGGTGGTGGCAGGGATAGGGACCATAACTCTGAGTCCCTTGCCCTGCAGAGACCTGCCAGCTCTGGTATCAAGGTGTTCCAGCTTATTGAAGGCGAGAAAATGATCCTGGGATCAATAAGGTTTTATTCATAGAATCACAGAATGGCTTGGGTTGGAAGGAGCCTTAAAGATGATCCAGTTCCAACCCCTGCCGTGGGCAGGGACACCTCCCACTAGATCAGGTTGCTCAGAGCAGGATCTCTGCAAATTCACCTCTTCTGATGAGTTTTCTGAGTGGCTGTGGGTGTTTTCTCCCCTGGGGGTTGTCCTGTCTCTCTGTGCAGCCACCAGTGAAAACTGAGCCTTTTCAGGATCCAATTCCTCCCATTACAGCCTCGCTGGCTCAGATGGATCAGCGACTGACAGAGGGAAATGCTGCTTCCTCTGGCTGGCTCCAGGGAGGAGCTCACCCAGCTGCAGAGGACTGCACTGTGCCTTTCCAAAGCCAGGTGGGATGAATCCCAGCAGTGGCTCTTCTCCGACCTTTTTTGCTGTAATTGTTTTTAGGGAAAAACCCTCTTGCTACGCAGGAGCTGAATTTCTCTGCCGCGTGCTGTGTTCCCCCAGCCCAGCAAGCATTTGGGAGGAAAGCAGGAATCAATTTGGTCTTTTGCCTTCAGCTAAGACGTTCAAGGATAAGAAAAAAATCCCGAGGAGAACAACTGTTTTACTTTTATCATTATTATTTACCCCTTCGAATTTCCTGCCTTCTCATAAAATCTAATGGGAAATGTACTCGCTGACCTTATAACTCCCCAAACCAAACACGGTGCCAAGACTTCTCCACAGGCCAGCTTTTTGCCATATGGGATGCAGCCCTCGTTCCTACAACGCAGGCAGGCAGGTCACCACTTAGTCACAACTCACGACACACGCACATGCTGTGGGGCAGGCACGCGACAAGCAGATAGCAGCAGCAGGCATCGTGTTTTTCCTGGCTACATCTGGGCTAGTAAATAAAAGAAGGCCAAGGTGGAGTCTCGGGCTTTGTGTTGGGCTGTCTGTGGTGTTTAGCTGTTAGCAGGCCCCCAGAACAATTTTTGGACAGTTTTCTCCCCGGCACAGCTTGGGATGAGCATCTATCAGGGTTTTTTTTCCCTTCATGGATAAAAATGCATCTGGTTTGGCCCTCTCTGTCCCATAAGCTCTAAGACAGTGGCTTCACAAGATCAAATACGCAGAGCTAGACCAAAAAATACTGGGAAAAGATCTGCAGAGAGGTGTTTGTGAAAAAATATTGGGAAAGGAGCTGCTTTAAAGGTTCAGTCTGTGTGGTGTGTACCCCCTTGGGGCTGGTGGGGGGAAGAGAATGAGCCCTAAGAAATGGTCTGAAGTTGGATTTAAGTTTTGAAACGCAGAGTTTGGGGGCAGAGAGAGGGTGCCAGAGGGAAATCTATGCCCTGGAACAAGTGCTACATCCCAGGATATCCCAGATTTGTCTCAGAGACCACAGGCTGGTGTCAAGTTAGTCCTGGACATGCCGTCCTGTCGAGTTGGATAAACCTTTGCTGGAGGAGCACTGGGGTGCCAAAATACAGACCCTGAGGTACCATCAGGACCTGTTCTTAGTAATGTTCCAGGACAGGTCCACAGGTGTGGAATTGAACCAGATCTCACGTCCTGGGTTAGGGCTGGTGGTCCTGAGTTGGGTCTCGCTCATCTTCAGTGCAGGACAAACCTGCAGGCAGCTTTCAGCCCTTGGGAAGAGCCAAATGGAAAATCTCCAGGGCTCACCAGGGTCACCTCGGGGGCCACGGCACAGCTCTGGCCCTGTGCTCTTTCTTTGTGATGGATGGCTGGGAGAGAAAGAAGTGCAGACACTGATCCAATTACATTAACGGCACCCAAGTTTGCTCTGTGCTTTCCCAGTGCCCCAGCCCAGCCAGAATCCAGGGAAACTGGCTCATAAACCTGCCCTGCTTTGCATTAGCAAAGGCAATCTGATTAACTCCCCAGCAGGGGCAAGGCACAGCTCCGAACTCCAGCTCAACTTCCACATCAGAGACCTCTGGTGAATTGGATCCAGGAGAGGCAGCTGTGAGTTATGGGGCTGGAATTCCATCAAGGGCTTCTGGGGAGGTCATAAACCACCAAACAGCTCTCACAGCCTCCCCCCCTCTTCCCGTCCACCGTCCCCAAACAGAATTACAGCCCCATAATTCAAAGGGGGTCTGTTTGTCTGCAGGAGGACAAACTCAAGGAGCCATCTGGGGGGGTGTCATGCTGTAAATCCATCCTTTTCCCTGCCATTCTCCCATCTTCACAGGATGGCGCTTCCAGGCTTCACCCAGGGCTCCTCACTTTCCCCACCCTGCCAATCTTCTTCACCTCCTTTCTCCTTCTTTTCCTCCTTAAGAGAGACATAAAAGCAGTGGGTGTCTCGCAGACCAGTCCACAGCCAACCACTCACACCCAGTCCCCTTCCCTTCACCCGGGAGAGTGAGAGCAGCACTCACTCTGCTCCTCCATCCTATTTAGCCACAACCCCTTCCCTGGCACGAGCCAGGCTGCAAGCATCCAGCCCACACTAAACCTCCTCGATGAAAACACACCCTGGTACTTTTCAAGTTGGGCCAAACAAGGTATTTTGCCTTAATTTCATTTTTTTTTGATTGTTTAGGCAACAAGGAGGGGGTTAGGGACACCCCTTTATAATTCTGCTGGCATTTACAGGCAGGTATTTGCAAGCAGAAAGCCATCCTGGAGCATTTCAGCATTACAGGTTAGATAAAACTTAAGTGATTCCAACCTTGTTCTCTTTGTGGGGTGTTCTGGGCACCCTGGGCTTCAGAGGTGGTCCGTGTTTCCCAAAGATTCCCTTCAGTTGTTGACAAACCAGACTGCAAATCCTTTGGAAGTTAAAGCAGGGAGGCATCATAAAACACCCTCAGCATTAAGTCAGCAAGAGGAAAGTAAAGGGTTTCCTAGAGCCAGGCACAAAGCTGGGACTAGAAGATGCTGGTCACCCCATCTCTCCCACCCAACCATCTGGCCAGTCTGCATAAATAAGATAAAAATGGGTTTGGGCACTTTACATCGTATCGATTTCCCCTTTTTCTCCTCCCACCAGAACTTTCACAACCTCCTGCATTCAGGGATTTGGTGTGATAGGTCAAGAGGCAGGACCTAGAAGTGCTGGACATCCCAGCATGAGAAATGACAGCGCAGCATTTCTCAGTGGCTCGGAGATTTCCGTGCCTTCTCTGTCACTTTTGTGACCCTTCACGTATTTTATGATATAAATGATCACCAACTCCCTTGGAGACAGGAGGGAGTTGTACCCGTGGCAAACCACAGTGAAACCAGCAGCAAATTTGTCATGTTTGTTTAAACTTAAATACTCTTGTGAGTTCAAAGCTGAAAGGCCAAAGGGCTCATGGTGCCCTCACCTAGGCAGCAGCTCCAGAACAGTTGGAATGGCTTTTCCTGACAAGTGGTGCAAATTTTGAGGGAAATTTGTGCTCCTGACTCTGAAAGCAGCACGCTGTGAAGGTTCTTTCACCAGTCAAAAATACAGGTGGGGTCACATGTGGGCTTTAAGCCATATAACAAACCCGGAAATGTTTAGGGGCAAAACATCTCGGAAAAAAAAATGGATTAAAACCACTCCAAACTCTTTTAAGAAGCCAACTGATAAGAAACCAGCAAGAGTCTTGGTGAATCCCAGCAGGAAAGTGCTCTGTAAACTGGATGGTGCCCTGTGATCAGCATTGTGGGGTTTCATATGTATGTATAAATTCTTTAATTACGAAGATTACCCCATGTAATATTTGATAATTCGGCCCCTTTGGGAAGTTGACTGTGAGGGAAAGGAACAAAACATTGTTCCAGATTTCTAGCCTGGGGAATTGTCTCAGAGGCTTGCTTTGGTTTATTTTTTTTGGTGGTTTTTTTTTGTTTTGTTTTGTTTTGTTTTGTTTTGTTTTTTTTTGTTTTTTTTTTTTTTTTTTTTTTTTTTTTTTTTTTTTTTTTTTTTTTTTTTTTTTTTTTTTTTTTTTTTTTTTTTTTTTTTTTTTTTGCTTTGCTATTTCTTGCCCCCCTTTGGAAATCTTTCATTTTTCTTCCTTAGGACAGAATTTCAATTAGCAGAAGGATAATGCCATCGGGAGGCACTGAATATCCTCGGAGATAAATCTAGCTGGGAGTTGTCAGTGGGATATCTGAAGCAGCCTGACAGCAGAGGTCCTATAAAGCTT
This sequence comes from Machaerirhynchus nigripectus, assembly GCA_013397975.1. Lineage (NCBI taxonomy): Eukaryota > Metazoa > Chordata > Aves > Passeriformes > Dicruridae > Machaerirhynchus > Machaerirhynchus nigripectus. The sequence goes on along the minus strand of VZRQ01001703.1, from coordinate 489,406 downwards.
AGATTACTCTTAAAGATAAAATTTAGAAGAATTCATTTTGCCTTTCAGAGAGGGAATGAAAGGGGCGGGAAGGAGGTTGTTTTTTGAATTGCTATGTTCAGCTGCAAAAGAGGATGATAAAAGAAAAAAAGAGTATTTTAGAGACGCTCAAACTGCTGCATCTGACTGAGAAAACGTCTAGATAAACTTCTAGGCACGTCCTGTAACCACCTCTAAGCCTGGTGGATGTTTCCACAAGCCAGCTGAAAGTTTCTTGTTGAATCTTCCCTTATGAGAGGGTTGAAAGAGACCCGTGAAAGCTGCAGGAACCCAAGGGGCTGGAGGACACCGAGACAGTTCTAGAGCAGTCCTGAGCACACAGGAGCGTTCCTTTGGTGTTTTCTGGTTCTTAAAAACCAGGATTTTCAGGGTAAGGAAACCTTCCCTCTGGAGGATGTGGTATTGTGCAGCCTGGAGAAGATAAAGCTCCAGGGAGACCCTATGAAACCTTCCAGCACCAGAAGGGGCTGCAAGAGGGAATTTTATGAGGGCATGGATTGAAAGGACAAGGAGGAATGCCTTTAAAATGACCAAGGGCAGGTTTAGATTAGATATTGAGAAGAAATTCTTCCCTGTGAGGGTGGGGAGGCCCTGGCAGAGGATGCCCAGAGAAGCTGTGGCTGTGCCTGGATCCCTGGAAGTGTCCAAGGTTGGACGGGGCTTGGAGCAGCCTGGGGTGGTGGAAGGTGTCCCTGCCCATGGCAGGGGGTTGGAAGAAGAGAATCTTTACGATCCCTTCCAACCCAAACCATTCAGTGATTTTATGATCCTGTGGTTCATTCCACGCCCTGTGGGCAGGATGATCTGACACAGCTCTGCCTTCACCTCCTCACTGCTGACCTCTCCCACTCACCTGACCAGTTTACCCGCCTTAGATCACCAGAAATGGCCTGAAGAACTTGCCTGTGGCTGCTGCTTGACCTCGGGCCTGGAGGAGCTCTTGAAGGCTCTCAGTGATCAGACACACATGGCCCTAATTCGGCTGAGCCCCTTTATCTGCTCGCATCTGGTTATCTTCATCGCAATCTGTTTGCTTCAGCACAGCGGGGCAGCAACCTCAGCAGTGCTGGGGTTAGGGACATGCTGAGAAGAACCCTCTGATCTATTCCAGAGGCTCAAAGGAGCCATGGATGCTCCTTGGCAGATGATTTCAGATTAGCTGGGGCCATGTAAAAGATGTCACCACCCAGCCAAAACGGCCATAGAGTCACTGAGTGGTTTGGGTTGGAAGGGACCTTAAAGATCATCGGGTTCCAACTCCCCTGCGTGGGCAGGGACACCTGGAAGAGGAAGCAAATGTTCTGATACCACCAATGGAACCACTGCAGACCTTGCCTTCCATGAAGAAGGGTATTTATGGACTTGTTCTATGACATCAGAAGCCATCAGGAGGTAGAAGTTGAGGTCTGCACTCCGGCTCTGCAGGGCCATCTATGCACCACCTGTTCTCCACCAGCAATTCCCTTCAGCAATCTGAACCTAGACAAAAGTGACAGAGAAAATAAAATATTTATTTTTGAAGTATGGGCTGATCCTAAGACATTCTACATGACCAGTTTATGACATATTTGGACGTTAAAATTGTATTTCTTCAGTCACTGTTGCAACTGAATGGGCATTTTCACACTAAAATCATTGACTTTCAACTCCTTCTCTCTTTTTTAAATCAGTCAAATTGCTTGAGAGTGGGATTTCTGCAGTAAGGTGAGTGTTTGTACCACTGCCAATATCTCCTTTAAATATTTTCAGGATAAATACCTGCAACAGAAGAGTGTGCACAGCTCCAGGCACCTGGCCAATGTCTTTGAATATTCACAATTAGCAAAGAGAAAAGACAAAAAAGCCAAAAATCTTTCCAGTCGGGAAGCAGAAACAAAAATCATAATTAAAACATTAAATGCAGAACAAACCATCATCGCTTCTCGCAGCAATTCAGCCCCTAAAAATCCTGTTCACAGAAATGCTGGGAAACATGTGACTAGCATGGATTTGATGAGGAATGTGACATAATTCACAGGAAGAATGGCAAAATTCTCAGTCTGGGGGATGAGTTAAACCTCCAAAGCAATCTGCCCTGGCCCACAGTTCAAGCCTGCATGGGGCCAGCAGCAGTTTTTGGAGGATGAACTCTTTCCTGGGACTTTTCTCAGGCTTAGATTTTGGCTTCTTTAAGAGCAGCAGGTATTTCCTCCTGATGGGGTGGGAATCCCTCTACATCTTCATCTCAGAGGAGTGAGGACAAAGTGTAACTCAAAATAGTGGCATCAAAGGGGAGGAAACCACTGTCTGGAAGCACACAGGGAGAGGGTTGTGATCTGGAGAGATGCTGTCAGCAGGAAAAGGTTGGACACAAGGAAGATTTAGAGTTACCCACAGGCCTGCCGAGCCGGTTTTTGGGACCTCTGCTTTGGTTTAAGCCCATATTAACCCTTCAAGCACTGAAAAGAGCTCAGCTCAGCCATCATTGCTCCCTGGTCCTGCTGGTGACTTCCCTGTGCTGAGAAAAATCTCCCATTTGTCCCTTTCTCAGTGACAAGAAGAGGTGAAAAACCCCAAAAGTCTTTCTAAAACCATGAGGCCAATAAGTGTTGGTGAAGCAGTATTTCCTTTTCCAGTCACAACATGATCTTAGGGAAAAAATCCTGTTTCTGCCTTTATCCACCTGTACTAACGCTTCCTAGAGATCACTCCAGAAACATCCAGTGGGAATCTCTGCATGTCATCTGCACTTTGAGCCTTGCAGGAGTGAAATACCTCAGCTCTTCTCCTCTCCTGGCTGCTGTGGGCTCAGCAGTGCATGGAAGCACCTCTCAAACTCAATTTATTTCAAGCACAAGTAGCCCTGATGGATGAATGTGGCCTAAGATACCAGCAAATAGTTCTGGGGGTGTGGGAAAGGAGCTGAGCCATCCTCAGGTGCCAAAGCCACACTGGCTGGACCGTGGACTCCAAACTTGCCCACCGTCAGCATCACAAAGATTCCACGTGAAGTTGACCCTGGAGAAAAGTCATGGCCAGTCCTCTGAGGCTAAAAAATTGTCCCTGGTTCAGCCTGGAAAGCCCCAGACCGAGGTGACCTGGTGGTGGAAGGCAGATCTACTCCACAGACACCCGAATGAGAAAACTGCCCGCGGGCCGTGTCTCGAGGAAGGAAAGAGAAGGTTTGCAGCTGTTCCTCTTGCCCAAGGGTGAAATTATGCAAGCCTCAGAAGCAGCAAGGCAAGATCAAAGGGGAGAAAATTAGGAAAAGAGAGAAGAATGGAGAAGTGGGAATAACTTGTGCTAGGGTAGTGCTCCAGGGCTCACTCTTTCTTGTGCTAAAGCTTTCAAGTGCTGGGGAATGCAGCTTTTCTTCTCTTCCTTGTCTTGTGAACTGATCCCTTCTCTCTCCCTCGGCCTGTGCTCATGAGGTGCTGGAAGAGAATTAAAAATATCCCTCCTTGGCTGGGCTGGGCTGGTCCTGGCTGTACCCAGCACCCTGGAGTCAGGTAGGGCAGATCACCTGCCTTCTCCTGGTTCCCAGGTGCACCTGAGCCCCACCAGATGTCTGTCAGCAAGAGAGTAAAATTAAATTCTTGCCCCTTGTTGCACATCTTGTTCATTCCCTGTGTTTTCGTCCTGTTTTGGGCTCAGAGGAACCTGCCCCACCTTGGTTCATCAGCGAAGCTGATCCATCAGCTGGATTCGAGAGGGATAAAATGCCAACAGCCCCACACAGGGCTGGTAAAGGAGATGTGGGAAACACGTGGTGCAGAAAGCTGTGGTTCTGCAGGAGCACCTGGAGGCTGGGCAGAGAGCTCAGGGTGTCAGGAATGGTTTAAGAAGTGAAATCCAAGAATTATCCCTCCCCCTCTCTTCCTCTGTGGCGGATGGCTTTAGAATGAGAAACGAGGAAAAGGAGAAGGCAAATGCAGCTCCCAATTCTCAGCACTGAGAGAGTGAAAGGGCTGAGCAGCACCTTTTGGAAGCAGCACAAAACCCAAAATAATATGGGGCCCAGAGGGCTGTGGAGCGTTACATTTCGTGATAAAAAGTTCTTCTTCAAAGTCTGCCAGGTTCTCCCTTCTGCTGCCCACCAGCTTTGCTCTCTGCCCGGGGAAGGAGCAGAGCAGAGGGCTCTCCTTTCCCACTGCAGTGCTTTGTATATTGGAAACACTGCCTGCACCTGCACCGGGGGATCTGTCCTAGCTCAGTGCTCACAGCCCAGGAAAATTGCCAGGGATGGGTGATGGCTGAGAGAAACCCCGTGGGGACAACGAAGACGACAGCAGCAATATTGAAGAGAGTGTGTTTGGCTTCCCACTTCAGCCTCGAGTCTGCTTTGCCTTGGTAAACAGAAAAACCTGTTTGTTTCCCAGAGAGGAAGAGGAGGTAAGCGATTTGGACCAACACGTATTCAGGGTTTGCTACTAAATCGCCTCAGAAGTTTGCCTGCAGAATGATTTTATACTTTTTAGGTAGATCCATGGTATTTGCAAGGTCACCTAAGACCTGAGCAACCAGCCAAGAGGGTTTCCCAGAGGACCCCGGACTCAGCTGTGGCACAAGTGGAACCAAACAGGCTCCTGATGACTGATTGCCTGAAATACCTTCATTATCTCTCGGGGACACTGTGGGCTTGGAGTCCTCCAAGCCAGCAGAGCAAGGCAGGCTGGGTGGGAGGGAGGTGAAATCACAGCTCAGGTGGTGGGGGTGACTCTTGGGTGGCACCAGCCGGGCGGACATAATTTTTTTGGGTGCTACAAGCTGGGTCTTTTGGGTGTCAGGATCAGAATCCAGCTCACTGTGAGGCATTTGGAGTGCAGTGCACTTCCAGCAGTGGTTCCAGGACGTTCTCCTTCTGCTGGTCATTTTACAAGGCACGTTCTTTACCTCTGAACGATGTCTCCCCGTACATACTCAGAATTATAGCATACATCTAATTTCTCCATCTACTCTTGCCTTAACTGAGTGTTTTCTGCACAGCTTTCAAGGGTTTCCAGCACAGCAAACTCTCCTTCCATCGTGCACTTAAATTGGGCACAAGTGTTTCATGTGCTCGCTGATTTACAGCACATCACAGGCCTCGGTTGTATAACTGACAGGGCTTAAACCTGGATGAAATTAATAGGATTTCACAAATCAAACAGGTGCTGAAATGTTTGAGTAGTGATTTGTACAAGTTGACAAAACCAAAATTTGTGCTTTCAGGGTAACGTTAGTAGTGCTTGAAGGGAGGAGCAGCATTTTCTAGAGGAAAATACAGAAAATAAAAGGGGGAATTTCAAACCTTTTTTGAAAAAAGGAAAAAAATGGGAGAATAAGATTGGGGAAAATACCAAGAAGCAGCTTTTCTTGCTGGTGTCAGGTTAATTACACCTTCCTACGGTGTCACAAAAGAGCAGGGAGCTGTGAGAGGTGTCTGTGTTGCTTGTGTGGTGTTTGAGGCAGGAGCCAGCCCAGCACTGGTTCTGATTAGGGCCTGTGAGTGCTGTTATTATCATTATTAACAATCAGCATCCCCGAAACGGAGGTGTAGCGGGGCTGATGCTGCCCTGCTGTTGCTTGTACGGGAAAGGCAAGAAGAGAAACTTTTTAGAAGGGCATGTAAAGGGCACTTTACAAGGGGGAGTGGTTTTAAACTGAAATAAAATAGGTTTAGATGGGATATTAGGAAGAAATTCTTTCCTGTGAGGGCAGTGAGGCCCTGGAATAGAATTTGCAGAGAAGCTGTTGCTGCCCCTGGATCCCTGGAAGTGTCCAAGGCCAGGCTGGATGGGGCTTGGAACAGCCTGAGACAGTGGAAGGTGTCCCTGCCCATGGCAGGGGATGGAGCTGGATGGGCTTTAAGGTCCCTTCCAGCCCAAACCATTCTGGGATTCACTGGAAAATGGTTCACAAATGATGAGAACTCCCCTCACCACGAGGACTTTGCCATCCTTGATTCAAGAAGCTGAAGAAACGCAGGATTTTCCTGGCCAGCTTTAAGCAAGCTAACGTGGCATCAGGAACTTTCAACCTTTTGTGGCTTTGTGCTTGCCAAGATCATCTCCAGGCGCTGGTTGTCCAAACCCTCTGCAGCCTGCATGTGTCAGATCAGCCCCGCTGTCTTCCTAAATGAACAGCCCAAGGGCTCTTCACTCGGCAGACTTCTAACACCCAGAATTTCCCCAGGTGTTTCTCCCTTCACCACGTGGCCCTAAACTGTCCCCACAGCTCTTGATCCCACAAGGGGCTCACACACTCTGTCACTGGCGTGTCAGGTGTTTTGAACTGCAAAAAGCACAGTGAAAATAGTGATTCTGCCTTTAGGCCACAGAGAGACAAAGCCAAGTGTCATTTATGGCATGGCCTGGAAAGGGCTTCCCCAAAATTTATGGAGAGGACCCTCATGCACCGTGGCCACCCCTCCCTGGGGCAAATGCCTTCAGCACAGCAGGCACAGCTGGATTTATTTGGGATTCTGGCTTGGCAAGGCACTGGCAACTTGCAGCAATTGGCTTTTATCGGTGTGCGATATCTGCCTGCCTCCTCGTGGGGCTGGGATAGGGTCAGACCCATCAGCTCCTGATCTAATTAGTGATACTGGTGCCTCCCCTCATCCCTTGTGCCATCCCCGCCACCCCCCTGGCTGCAGCCTTTCCCCAGCTCCGTCTCATCCCAGCACTTCCAGCAGCTTTTCCCTCTCCCACCCCCATGCCCTGCCCCTCCAGCAGCCCCCTGAATGTCCATTCCCCAGGGAACGACCTTTCCTCTGGGTGCCACCCCCAGTTATCCTTCCCCCAGCCCCACAACACGTTGCAGGTGATGTCCAGGGGTGGTCAGGGATGGACATTCTCTCCTTCCCCCACGGATGCTTCACTCTCTATTTATTCCTTCTCTGCCCCCAGCCCCCGGAGGAGGTTCCTGTGAGTCCCTGGCTGGGGACAAGCCGAGCTGTGCCATCATCCATCACGGTGACAGACACGCCGTGGAAGGGCTTGGTGGCACAGAGCCAGGGCTAATGGCCCGAGACACCGCTCGCCTTCGCTCCCAGCTGCTTTGGGAGCACTCCCAGGTGCCAGCTCCAGCTCCCTGTGCCCTCCTGAAGGACGGATGAGGTTCTTCAAGGCAGGGGGAGATTTTTAACGGTGGCGTTTAGGTGCAAAAGCTGCCAACAGCTCTTTGGTTGTGCCACAGCCAAGACTCAGAGACTTTGACACCCCTCCCATGTGCCCCAGGAGAGCTGTGGTTTGTGGCCATGCTCTGTCCGGAGCCCAGGGCTTCTCATGGGTGACCATTTCTCCTGCAGCATGAGATGGCCACAGCTCTGCTCTGGTTCATCACAGGAGATGGAATAAGCAAGGCATCAAGGTTTGGAGTAAAATTTCCTAGAAATCATACTCTAGGTCTGGAATATCTCTTCTCCCTGAGGTCAGGGTTATCCCATGGTTATTTCTCTCTGGTTCTGGATGCCTGTTCACCTCTGAAGGCAGCAGGAAACACCAGTGGGACCAAGAAGAGTCTGTTTGGCTGAACCTGGTCTTTGTTTTCTGTGGCTCTGCCTTCACAGAGAGCCAGAAACAGTTTATTTCATTCCCTATTTTATTTCCTTTTCCCACAGCCTTCAGATAAATGGTGTTATACAACCTTTATTTCTTAAATGGCCTGTCTTGCAGGGGGAGAGATGATCTCGTCAAAACTGAATAAAACCCCACTTTCACCACAAATCTGCGAGGTAACAAAAAATGTGAGGGAACTGCGAAATGCCACGGCACCAAAAATTGCTGCCTCCACAGCCTGTTCCTGCACTCAGCTCAAGGACTCTGCCTTCCATCATCTCAGCCCCTGGGAGTTTATTGGATCATCACTGCTGGCATTTCCCCTGACGTGTTCACTGTGGATCTGCTGTCCCCCACTTGCACCGACAGCTTGGTCATTCCTGGTGTGGGGCTGGGATGGATCCCTCGCAATTCCATCCTTTTCAGAGGGCTCAGAATGGAGAAGTCTTTAAGAAATGCCAAGAACTGAGTGAATCATCTTTGTGTGAGGTGAAACCGCAGGGATCACTTTAACTTTTCAGGCAGCAAAAACGCTGTGATCCAGGGCAAAAATTACGTGTGTGGGAGTGGGTCTGTAGGAGATGGAGCCACCACTGCCAGTGTCCAGCAGACAGCCAAGAGAAGGGTCCATAAAACCACCACCTGTTCCATCTACCATGAGCCACAGAAGGCTCCCCAGTACTGATGTCCCATTCAGCTGACGTTAAAAGCCTAAAAACCTGTAAACCCCTCTGTGTAGTCAGCTCATAAAGTTCTCAGCCATGGAGCTGCTCAAAAAACAAGCAGACGTGGCATTTTGTGATCTGGTTTAGTGGGCAGGGTGGTGTTCAATCAAAGGCTGGCCTTGGTGATCTTGGAAGTGTTTTCCAACCTTATTAATTCTGTGATTCTGTGCAGCACATTGATGGACCCAGTTCATTCCCTTCCCTTTTCCTTCACTGACACTGGGACAAAAGCTGTGACCTGTGAGGGAGGCAGACACTCACTCACTGATCCAGCCATGGCAGGGTTTGTGGGGGCTGGAGCTGCTTTCTCTTTTCACCTTCAATATGTGCCACACCCCCCACCTGCACCCCCATCCTCTGATCCCAAAAGTCAAAAGAACTCTGCTGCCTGTGCTGATTGCTCTGCTCAAATGGAACCAACCTTTATTCCAGCTCCAAATTCCGTTTGCATCCACTTCCAGGCTCATTCACTGCTCTCAAAGCCGGGATTAAGGCGAAAAAACAAGGGCGAAGTTAGCAACATTTGAAAGCAATTTAACCAGAGAGCAACTTTTAAATGAAGCCATTTAAGGCCAGATCCTCCCAGCTGTCTGGGTGTCCCTGCTGAGCCCACTGCAAATCAGAGTTCAGGACATCCCTGTCACCGACTGCAGGCTGCCAGGGAAGATGCATTAGCCAGGAACGTCCAGAGTGTGATTAATCTCTCCCTCCTCATTCGGATGCTGCCGCAGTTGCCACAGATGTTCAAGAGCCTCCTGGCAGTGACAGATCCCTGCGTGGTCCTGACTCCTTACCAGGCAAGTAATGGCAACAGCCCCAGATTCCCAGGGCTGTGTCAGCTGGATTTTATGGGTTTTTTTCCTCCACCGGAAAGTTCTGCATATTTTCTGGGAAGTTTCTTTATGAGTTGTGATGTGTTTGAGTCACACGTCGACTCTTTCCCACAGCTCGCAGGGGTAGATCCGAGATCTGGGGAAAACATCCTCCATTCTCATCATCCCAACCTGGAACTTCCCAGTGGAGGAGGAGGAGGAGGAGGAGGAAGGTTGTGTCAGAGCAACAGAACCCACAAGGATGGGAGCTGAGGATGTGTGTTTTAGCTTCAACCACCTCTTTATTTTCAGGTAGAACTGGTCAATCCCGCAGGAAACTTTGCTTTCCTTGCACTGCCCTTCCTGACACGGGAGCACAGCTGAGAACCTGCGGTGGGGCTGAGCCTGCACCCACTGGGAGCCCCTGGAACACCATGGACCAAGCAAGAGGTGGGAGAATTCCGTGGGAGAAGGGGAAGTGACCTGTTCCTCAGGGTGAGTGAGAACCACAGAATCCCAGAGCAGTTTGGGTTGGAAGGGACGAGAAAGACCAACTCATTCCAACCCCCTGCCATGGGCAGGGATGCCACCCACTGGATCTGGTTCTCCGAGCCCCATCCAAACTGGATGAGCACTTCCAGGGATGGAGCAGCCTCAGCCTTCCTGGGCAGAATTCCCCTTATTTCTCAGTGAGTTCTCAGGATGCCCCACACTGCCCTTGGGTTTGCTCTCCCTGTCCATAAACACGGATCCTGCCCTGCAAGGTGAGATTCCTTAATACTGAAACCAGAAGGGCCACGATCCAGTCTGGCTCCAAGAAAATCTGACCACTCTGTCTTAGCCAGGCAAACTTTTTAGCTCATTCTTTAAAGGTCTCAAGGGCAGGACTTATCTCCTTCCTTGCCCAAGATGATTCATTTTGCTGATGATCCATCCCACCAAAAAAAAAAAAAAAAACCAAACAAAAAAAACCCCCAACAAAACCAACATGACAAGTTCGTTTCACATTTTCATTTTAAATTTTCCACCTTCGTTCGTTTTCCACCTTCCCCTTCATGCCATCAAATCTCATTTTGCATTTGTCTGCCAGCTGCGTTCAGACAGCGCTGACAAGAGCCTTCAAAGGAAAGCCCTTCAGCTCCTCCTCCTCAAGTACACCCTGTTTACAAATCAGCAATGAACTTATTTGTGCAGCGTTGCAGAGCTGCGACCCCTGCTCGGCAGACAAAAAGTCACTCAAAATTCTTCCCGCTTCTCGTATTATACCCAGCAAGGTGTATCCCACTGTCAGAGATGAAATCTTAGCAGCAACCATGAGAAAAATTACTCCCCACACCGTAGTGGCCATGCAAGCCTGAAATGTGAGGAATGTCATGTGCATATAAAACACTTCTGGACTCTGTGGATAAAACCCTGGTGTGGAGAGAGGCAGCTGTGAAGCAGAAGGACTCCTGCAGGTCCTGAGACCCTGAGTCTCCTCTTCTGTGGATGTTGCTGCGCTTCCAGCTCACTCTTAGCTCTCATTCAAATGAGAAAATAGCCACAGAGCTCATCCAACCTGTCTTTAGGCAGATCCAGGACATGTGGCTGCATCCCATCCTTGGCCCTCTTTAAGGTCAGAGCTTTTGGGTCCTGAATCAAGAAGCCTCATTCACCCCCCAGGCTGCAAAGGCAGCTGAGGGTGATTAGCCCAAAGAGAAGTGCCCACCTTACGCTTCAAATTGAAAGAAAGTAGGTTTGGGCTGGATTTTAGGAAGAAATTGTTCACTGTGAGGGTGGTGAGGCCCTGGCATGGGGTGTCCAGAGAAGCTGTGGCTTCTGCATCCCTGGAAATGTTCAAAGCCAGGATGGACAGGGCTTGGAGCATCCTGGGACAGTGGAAGGTGTCCCTGCCCATGGCAGGGGGGTTGTAGTCGGGTGATTTTAAGGTCCCTTCCAAACCCAAACCTGTGATTCTCTGATTGATTCCGTGATTCTCTGATTCCGTGATTCTCTGATTCCATGATTCTATGGCCCACACCCAGCCAGAGAAATTCCAGGCAGGTACCAGCTTTGCAGAGAAATCCCTCAGTGGTGCAGCAGATGAAAACAGAGACGACAGCATCTGCAGAGGGCAGGATCCCACATCTCTGAGGCACAGCTGTCTCCACTCCTCTCGGGGGGTTGTTATCTCCAAGCTCTGGTACAAGTTATCATTGCCAGTTGCTTTGATGCTGATTAAAAAACGCATAAAAGGAACCCCCGAGAGCCAAAGTTGTGCTGGCACCGCTTCCTTATGGTGCAAGATGTGATGGGTCCCGTCTCGTGCGTGATCCTGGGAATAATATCCAGCCTCTCCCATCTGTCTTCCACTCCCATGTATTCCCTGATAGCTGCCTCTTCCTCTATAACTGCTGTGAAATTGAGTTTCTTTGCAGGTCAGCACAATCTCGTTCTCGTGTTGGTCGGGAGGTAAACGCAGCGTGCAATTTGGTGCATCCGTGTTCCATAAATTAACTCATCCTGGAACGAGCACGGGGAAGGGCTGGTCGGGTGATTGAGGGCCAGCAAAGCCTATTTCAGGAGAGGAGATTCACCACATTTCATTTCCTGCAGCAAGTTATGGCTCAGAGAGATTCCACTGGACTGTGTACAAACAAGGGAAGGCGGCAAAACCTCTTCAGACAGGTGACAGGAAGGTCAGGGCTGACACCATGAACACGTAAGGAGAGAGATCTGAAAGCTTGTGAGTAAATTCACACTAGAAATTAGGAAAAATTAGTTAAATCATCAGAACCAGAAGGTTTAGAGGAGCTGTGAGAGGAGATAGGGTAAGAAACCAAGATACTTGAATGGATTTTAGTGCCTTTATTTAAAAGATATTTATAGCATAGGTATCATAACAGCAGCGGACCGAGGCATCTCACCTGGTCTTGTGTCCCTAAAATCACCCCTCTTCTCTCCATCTCCTGTTTCCATGCAGAAATGCACAAAAAGGAGCCGGGAACTCCACAGCAGCCAAGCCCAGCCTGGGTGAAGCCAGCCCAAAGCAGGGCTAAGATTTAGCACCGAGGCTTGGGGGGAAGGAGCAGGTGGAAGTGTCTCACATCCCAGACAAGCACCTGATTAATGCTGGCAGCCAGAGGGAGTCAAAGGGAGGACTTCATAATTCCTAGGCCACTCATCTCACCGTCATTTAACATCCAGGAGAGGAGGAATCCTTCTTTTTCCACGAGGGGGTCTGGCTGAGAAATGTGAGTGCCGGAGCGAGCAGCCATCGATTAACTTTATGAGCCAGCTCCTCTTTGGCTGTGCCGTTGGATTCGTGGTCCAGCCCAGCCCACGGCCCCATTCCCACTGCCCTTCCCTGCTTCCAGAGCTTTCACAGCTCCTTTTCAAGCCTTTCCCAGCACCACAACCCGTCAGGAGTGCTCCCATCTTCCCTGCAACGCGAGTTTTCCTGCTCATTGCTGGGTATTAAAGACAGTTCTCCTTCTCCTGACCTCTGCGGCGCCGGCTCATCCATGCAGAGAAAGTGGATGCATATCCTATTATCCCTTGAAGTGTTTTATAGCTTACGGGAAAGCTTTGGGCTCTTCAGAGTTTGGAACCAATTTTAGGATCACGGTACCTCTAAGGGGAAGGTGACGGGATGTTATCTGAAAATCACCCTAACCATCGGAAGAAGACAGATAAAATATTTATTTATGAAATCTGAACTAGGCAATAGAGCTGGGAAAAAAAATGAATAGGGGCAAAGAAACAGAAACAAACAAAGAAAGAAACAAACAAACCAACCACAAATAGACCTAGAATTTAAATGATGTGAAAAACCATCTTTTTCTCTGAACGGTTCAGCTAGCAAGAGCACAGACATTTCCCTGGCTTCCCACACAATCCTTACTCCTTGGAGGAGCCCAGATCCATTTCTGGGGATATTATTGAGAGGGACTTTTTACAAGGGAAAGAAGGGATAGAAAGTAATGGCTTGAAACTGATAGAGGGCAGGTTTTGATGGGATATTAAGAAGAGATTCTTCCCTGGGAAGGTGGGGAGGTCCTCAGGGTGCCCAGAGAAGCTGTGGCTGCCCCCGGATCCCTGGAAGTGTCCAAGGCCAGGTTGGACGGGGCTTGGAGCAACCTGGGATAGGGGAAGGTGTCCCTGCCCATGTCAGGGGGTGGAATTAGACAGTCCCTAAAGTCCCTTCCATCACAAACCATTCTAGGATTCTGTGAGCAAAATTCAAACTTTCATCCATCAGCTGAAGCAATGAATCTTCTCACCATCGTCTCTCTCTGGGAATACTGGTGTCAAACATTCAGAAAGTGTATCTGGAATGATTTCGTGGAAACACGTTCCTGCACAGGCAGGAGAGACCTTGTTACAGCAATATGAGCTTGATCTGGGTGAGATCCACAAGGATAATCCATATGAATGATGGAGCAACTGGTGGCCCAACCCTTCAAGGGGTACCAGTGCCAATTTAACACCAGAGAATCCACTCCTGAAGCCTAAAGGATGCTTGGTCAGGTGCCATGGGCAATATAAAGGGTTAAAATTGTTCTTTTTTCCCAAATGGAGCTGTGTTCACATCCCAGCAGGGGCCATCTCAGCAGCTGGTGGCTTTTCTGGCGGTACCTGAGTCAATCATTCACTGCAGATTAATTCCAATAGCTTTGGGTGCTCATTTTCTGCAGTCTGTACTTGGAATCCATTTGTTTGGCAATTTTGCAATTAGGCAAGAGAAGATTATTGTAATAATATAATATATATTTATATAATAATAAAAAATTATATTATTATAATAGTATAATATTATATTTTAATAATATAATAGAAGAAATATATAATAATGTAAGAGAAGAATAATAATATAATAGAAGAAATAATCTCCTCTTGCCTAATTTTGCAATTAGGCAAGAGAAGATTATTTCCCTGGCCAGGCAGGCCTTCACCATGAAGTAGACTTGAGCAGAGGAGAAATGCACCAGGAGGACAAATGTGCAGACCCCACTGCACCCAGGAATTCGTCAAGAGCCCTTTTAAATCCATGCTCACAGAGAAAAGGCAACCAAACATTGATTTCCTGGTCCCCAGTGCTGGTGGCAGATTCCCAATGCCCAGCCCAGGCACACCCAGAGCTGATATTTTCTGGGCAGTGCCCTTGTCCTGAGGACATTTGTGACCCCAGGGACGCCCAGCTCAGGGCACAGCAAGCCCACAGAGTGGGGCTGTTTTTTTTGCCCCCAGAAAACACTCCTTCCATGCTGCATTTAGGACAGAAGTGACCAGCATCATTTCCGTGAGTTTCTGAGAAAACAAGAGATCTGAGGGCTGAAAACAGCCGCAGAGTAAATGTGTTTCAGAGATAGGTTCTTGATGAATGGGATTTTCCTCACTGAAATCAAATTGTGAAGTCAAGCATTAGAGAACTAAAATCCTTTTCTGTATTTTCTATTTTGTCGTGGTTTGTTTTCTGATAGGAGTTACCAGTGTGACCAAAGGATTTATCATTTTTTTTGTTTTAACTTCACTCTTCAATGAACTCATTATATCATAAATTCCTTCTCATGCAATATCAAACTGTTTTACTTTTATGGCTGTGCCATTAAAGGGAAAAAAAATCAAGGAACCCCACAACCCAGATCAGCTTTTAACTCTCTGTGAAAAGAAATAATATCAGTCAGGGTTCCTAAAAGTATCATCTCCATTTTCATCATCCTTCAGGAATATGAAAATTGTAGCTGATCAATTTTCTTCTGCCATAATAGTTAATTTCTAATAACTGGGAAATGTCTTAAGACTCACTCAGGTTATTCAGCCATCCATTTACTGGTGCCATTCCTCAGTGTTTTCATATATTCTGCAGTGAAAGCTATTAAGTCTCTTCTGTCATTCTGAAACCTTTTGCTAGATGAGGAAAAGCGAATTAAAAGTTAGTTATATAACCTGCAGAACCGAATGACAACTTAAATATAGCACACTCTGCAGTATGTGAACTTGGCAATTAATCCGCAGCTAATATTCCTCTTATTTGTCATTAATTTGTGGACAAAATGGTTTCTCCCAAGGTTAACATTTTCATTATCATCTGCAAATGATGGTACATCACCAAAGTTCAAGCCATTTGGATGTAGAGCACTTTTTACATTTTTAAATGTTCCTAATTCAGTTTTTATTGCTCTCTTGAAAATAATTAGGCAGAAAATGGATTATTCCTCTTTCAATGAACAACTATTGGAAACATTCTGAAATTTCATGCTTTCAGGCACCAGTGGCCACAGAGAGAAATATGCCCTTTCAACCAAGCCCTTAATTATTTTATCAATTGGAAGAGGAGCTAATATATTGTTGGCAATACACAAAGCATTGTCCTCCAAACCTGTATGATTTCATCCACGGGCTAACCCTGAAAAATAATTAACTGCCCCAATCCAGTGATCTACACAAAGAGCTACAATAATAACTCTACAATGCACCTCTGTGCCTCCTCCAGAACAAAAACCTTTCAAGAGCCGTGTTTTTAGGAGCTGCAGTGGAACTGTTTTTATCATCTTCTGCATTCCCGTGCTTTCCTGTATTTGCCGGTCCTCATCGCGTACCTTGGAGGCAGCATTTGTGCTGGAGAAGGCTTTTTGCTTCCCCTGTTGATCCATTCCCGTTCTTTGGGAAGGAGCAGAGGGCTCTGGCTGAGTGTGTTTGGACCTGCTGATTGATAAGGACTGACCCACGTGGGGATTTAATTCAATTAACTAATGAGAACCATGCGCAGAGTCCTCAGATTTGACGTGAGGTCGTGACTGCCTTGCTTGATTCATCCCCTGCACGTGCTGGCCCAATGATTTCCAGAAAATGTGCCCCTTCTGGGCCAGACTTAGCCCACGCTAAACATGTGAGAGAAAGTTTTTCTGTGGAGACCAAGAGGTTGGATGTCCAGGGCTGCCACCCCTGCACTTCCAGCAGACCGGATCCGTTCAGGGAAGCACAGCTTTTTGTATTTTGGGTGAAGAAATCATTCTTGGGCAACACTGGGAGAAGAGAGTCAGGCTCCTACTTCAGAAAAAAGACGGGAAACAACGAATTAGGCTTTATTTACGAGATGGGCAGCCACAAGCTGAGGACTCTGGTGATCAGCCAGACCAAGTGCACTCCTACGTGTTCAGTTACCATGGAGACAGGCACATTTTTATGAACCTCTTCCCAAAAAAATCACCCCAATTAGATCTGCCTTCATGCATCACATATGCCTGAACTGTTCCCTGAGGTTCCTTAAGTAGTTGTGACTGATTCATTCTCCTTGCTGACATCTAAAGAAATAACCTTCACTTCCCAGTTCCTGGGCCGGGATTAATTCTAGTTTCACCTCTCCACAGTTTCCCCGCAGCCCAAAATGGGTCACTCGCTGCTGTGCTCCGTAGTTAACAAAGCTCCAGTCCAGAATTCCCACCAGGGATCACCCAAGGAGAAATGCCTGTCAGAAAGCATGGAAAAGAACCAAGTTTGGAGGCAAGAGCATGGGAAAGAGGAGGAGGAGGAGGCATCAGGGTGTCTGTCTCATACTGATTGACCAATACAGAGATTGGTCTTAAAAACACTGATATTTCACAACCTGATCATGCTGAGGCAGAGGCAGCTTTGTCTGCACCAGGGACTGGGACAGGGCAGCTTTAGGCTTCCCTTTTCATTCTGAGTTGTTCAGCACAGCTCTGGGAGCCTGGAGGTTGCACGTCTGTCATCAACCGTGCTGCTCAAACGTTGTCTCTCAGGATGTCCCATCAACTTCAGGCAAAACCTTGCAAGACTGGTGGGTCCTCCCATGATTTTGGAGTGAGAAAAACACGGATAAATGACCCTTTGAAGGCCTGGGTGGGATTCCTTTGACTGAGTGTGAACATCTGTGAAATAGCCTCACACGGGAGTCCATTTGTAGCCTTTGGAGAGACCCTGCCACTTCCAGAGAATCATTCACCTCACCCAAATGCAGAGTCAGGATTAAGGTAGATGCTGATTTTACTCCAGGGCCTGTCAGAGGAGAGTTCAGCACAGCTGGAGGCCCTGGCAGTAAGGCTTGACTTAAATTAATCCCATGTAAACACCTCTGAATTCAGCCCCGTGCTGGACCCAGCTCAGGACCCAGCAGCTCACACTGACTGTTACCAGTGGTGTTGGGAAATTCTAATGACACTGACTGATCCAGTTTTACAGAGAAATGCCACTTTTAGTGATTACTCTTCGGTGAACTGTTGCAAAATTCAGGGGCGTAGATGAAATGAACATTTTGGAAGGCTGAAAGAGCATTATTTTAATTAGCTGCAATCATAAAGGGAGGGGAAAGCTTCTCCAAAAGCTGCACTCCTCTGATTTACAAGGATTTCAGCTGATTTTGCTGAAGCTGATTTTGGACTCCATCTGAAAGGTCATTTCCAACCTAAATGAGTCCAAAATTTTAAAGGGGTGAAATTACTATGAAAAACTCACATCCAAGTGCAAGGTGCTTGCATAACTCTATTAGAACTGGCTATGAAGAGAATAATGGGAACTCTTCTGGTGGCTAAAGCAACTTTTCCTGAGCATTTTGTGATGATTTGGAAGCTGAAAGCCACGGGATTGCAACGCTGACCTCTGCAAGTTAACACACAATCAGCTCAGCCTCGAGAGCCTGTGGTCACACGAAGAGTCTCCAGATGCAGCACAAACACCCCAAGAGCGTCTCTGGTTGGGCTGGCATTGCTTCTAAACACCCAAACAAAAATTCAGGCTTTGTGCTGGTGATTCTGGAATCAGGAGAGTTCCTGTTCTCCACAAGAAGCTCTTCACAGGGGTATTTCAAGTACAGGCCAGAGAACATCCTTTGTGTTGTTCAAACCACCCGAGCCATAAAGAAGACTCTTCACTTTGAATTTATGAACCCCATTAACTTCCCCAGGAAAAGTCCCTCTCTCTTATTAAATCATTCCCTGGGAAGAGACAACCACACAAGTCATCCTTGGAGGAGGGAAAACACGCAACTTCTTTAGAGGCTTCCAGATAAAAATTAATTAGCGAAGCTTACTGTGTAAATTCAGCAATATGCAAATGAGAGCAAATCCGAAGGCGTGTGTGCAGGGCTGAGCTGGTGCTGAACTCCT
The DNA here is from genome assembly GCA_013397975.1 of Machaerirhynchus nigripectus. Taxonomy (NCBI): domain Eukaryota; kingdom Metazoa; phylum Chordata; class Aves; order Passeriformes; family Dicruridae; genus Machaerirhynchus; species Machaerirhynchus nigripectus. The sequence continues at coordinate 471,203 of VZRQ01001703.1, read as the reverse complement.
GTTACATTTTTTATAAAAAGTATAAATACTTTACCTGTTTCATGAAATTTTCAAGGATTTGTGATGTAATTGGGGATAATAATGATTCCATTAAATATACATACAGAGATACAAAATATTTTGTATAATTTATGGCTCCTATGGATTCTGCACTCACAGATTAGAGATCTGAAACCGAAATTATTTTTTTCAATTTTAATTAAGGTTTAACAGGTTGTGTGCTTGTGTAGCTCTTAATATTCTCAGAAATAGTGAAATATGTTGCTTGAAAAGAGAGGAGGGTGAACTTTACTGAACATTTTTTGATGCTTTTGAACAAAAATTGCCTCCTGAGTGTCCTAGGCAGCGTTCTTGCCAGAGTGTGCTCCAATGCAGGCCCTTTTCCAGAGCTGGCAGCTGTGGATTTGGGGACAGCAGGGACAGCAGGTGTGTGGATATTTGCTTGTGCTAAGCCCAGACATGATTTGTTGTTCATGACATGGGCCCCCATTTGTGTGCAAATGTGTCATGCTTAAGTTAACAACTTTATCTACGGCCAGCAAGAGGGAAAAGAGCAGGAAAATTGACGGGAAGAGTCCTGGACAATTACCCAGAACCTGTGTGGGAGTGCAGCTGAGGCTGGATGTAGCCCGGCGTGGAATTCCAGCTGGAATTCCTTTGGTTTAACCTTAGACATCCACTGGTCACAGAGCAGAGTTTGTGTCTGAACCAGTCACCCCAAATCTTTTTGGTATCCAAGACACAATCCATCCTTTCCCCTGGAGGCCACGGCTGCAGGGTGAGGTGTGAGGCGTCTGGAAGTGCTCCTTTCTCCCACTGCTCACAAGGTTTGCCCAACTAACTGGGCGAGAGCTGACTTTTTTACTAAGAGTCACTTAAATCAGGGCTGGTGGACGCTCCCCAAGCACCTCAGCAGCCTGGAGAAGAAAAAGCTCCAAGGGGACCTTGTAGAACCTTCCAGTACCTAAAGGAGCTATGAGAGAGCTGGAGAAGGGCTTTGGACAAGGGCCTGGAGCACCAGCACACAGGCAATGGCTTCCCGCTGCCAGAGGGCAGGGATAGATGGGACATTGGGAAGGAATTCCTGGCTGGGAGGGTGGGGAGGCCCTGGCACAGCCTGACTGTGGCTGCCCCTGGATCCCTGGAAGTGTCCAAGGCCAGGCTGGACGGAGCTTGGAGCAACCTGGGATAGCGGAAGGTGTCCCTGCATGGCAGGAATGGGAACAAGATGATCTTTAAGGTCCCTTCCCACCCAAACCACTCCATGACTCCATGATTAGATAGTTCATTATGAGCAACCATAATTTAACCCTGCTCCCACCCCAGCCTCTCCCATGCCAGGCACAGATAAAGCCCTTGCACCACACCTAGAGGCAAGAGGATCACAAGATTTCACTGCCTCCGAGCCAGGAACATTTTTCCCGTGATTTTCCATTTCTTTCTATTCGTGTTGTGCTCCTAACACGAGCTGTGCAGCGGTTGGTTTGCATAAAGGACAGGAATTTGAGTTGTGGGTACTGTCACCAGACATCTGAAACGGGGGAAGATGAATCCTGCCATGATTCCACTCAGGCAAGTGGGCAATTAACCTTTCCTTCCCCTCTGCCCACTGAGTTGTGGATTTATGTGGTAAAAGGGGCAACAAAGAAGTGCTTTAACGTGAATTATTTAGCCCAAAGAATTACCACGTGCCTTTCCATCACTTGAGTCATGGCACGGATCTGATTAACAAAATGCATCGTGTGTCAGTCTGCCCCCAGGCACCTTCCTGGGAAAACTGGGGGCTCTTTTCACGAGAGAGCCAAGTCTGGGATTTTATTATGACGGGGGAGATTTAGTCCTTGAGGAAAGACAAAGGACAAGAGCATCAGGGTGCTGGAACAGGGAAAGGCCCCTTGGTCAGCAGAGATCCAGGAAGGAGCTGGGCAATGGTTTTGCTCCCTGACAAAGCAATGACCAGGACTGCTCCAAGGATCAGGACAATCTTCTCCATTTCCCCCTCACTTTTCACTGTTTCCTAACACCAAGGTTAATCTTTCTGCTGCAGTTTCACCCCATGGCTTTCCTGTCCTGCCTGCAGCGTCCATGGAGAATCCTGCCCTTTTTATGGCATAAAAAGGGACTGCAAGGTGGACACCACTGTCAGAGAAAGGGACTGAAATTGGGGGGTTTATCCACCCCACAAGGATGCAACAGTGCATCTGCCAGAGCAATTGGTAGGAACCAGGAGGAAAAGCAATGGAACAGGGAAAAAAATGGGTATCTTGTTTATTTTCCTTTTTTCATAACGGAGAAAAAAAAAAAATAATGAAACTTTTATAAATTGCATGAGCTGGGTCGCACAGGAATTCTGCGACGGAGCTGGAAACTGCATCCAAGCCTTCAGAGAGCCTGGAGGAGCTGTAATAGCTTAGTTGCCAAAACTTTCTCCTTTTCCAGCAGCTGCAAATGACAATCACGGGTCCAAGCAAACCAAACATTCGCAAAAAAAGCACAAAAAGTACAAAAAAACTCCCGTCCTTGGTCAGAAAGGGTGGTCACCTTAGACCTGCAGGAAACCAAGGGACAGCAAACACAGATGTGCAGGCAGGAGTGCTTAGGACATGGCCTAGTGGTGGGTTTGGCAGTGCTGGGTTAACAGCTGGAACTGATGACTGTAGAGGTCCTTCCCAACCCAAGATCCCGCATGGAAGGTGCTGACCTGGCTGATTTCCACTTATTCTGGGCCATTTTTTGTGCAGCTGTGTGTCCCCTGGGTGCTGCTCCAGGCAGAGTGGATGTAAAATTCCAGACTTGTCTTACCTGGGGCTGGAAAATGAGGGATGCAGAGCATTTCCCTTCTCTGTTGTCCACCAGCACACAGACGGTGCCCACACCACCTCATTCCTGCCCAGGACCAGGCAGCACTGGTTCATTTTCCACACGTTCCACAAACAGGGATAGGTCTTCAGAGAGAGAGAACAAGGCTGGGACACCTAAACCAACCGATTCACCCTCTCCTGAGCCCAAGGCGTTTCTCTTTCACCCTTGCACTGCCTTCTGGCCACCCTGTGCTCACATCTCCCCTCACATCTCCCCTCACATCTCCAAACAGGAACGGAGAACTTGATTGCATCCTCAGACAGAGAGCAGGAACAAGCTGAAGTTAACGTTGCCATGCTGGGTTGTTTTATCAAAGAAAAGGGGATTAGCAAGCAGGAGATGAAAAGTCTCCCCTGCACGAGCCATCTGGCAATTCCAGTGAATGTAGACATGATCAGGAAGCCTTTCCTGACCTGGCAGCCTGTGGGACAGCGGGCTGGGAGCGGGATCAGCCAGGACGGGCGTGTGACCCCGGAACCCTACAAGGACCCCCAGTGTCTTTCCAAGCCCCTTTTCTCAAGAACACAGACCGAGAAGAGAAAACAACCCAACAACCCAAACTCCCCCTGAGAGGCTGATTTATTCTGTGCTGGCAGGAAAAAGAGGAGACAACGTGAACTGGAGACAACAAAAGCAATTAGAAGGGAAGGGAGGCATTCCCCGAAATGGCTGTTTCCGGCAGGCAATATGCTGTGGATTAGAACGTCTCAGGCCCGGAGTGGCACCATATGGCAAAACTCCCTCCATCCCACATTAAATCCTGGCATTTTGCAGCTGTCAGGATTAAGCTGTTTGTATGAGTAACATTGTAGTTTGCTTATAGGGAAATAATATGTAGCCAGTTATGATTAATCGAGGTGTCCAAAAGCTGCTGCGGGCGCCCGGAGGAGATTGGGTTCCATGGCAGGAGCTTTGTCTCTTAAATTATTGACATATTTATCCTTTTTTTTTTTTCACCTTATATTTCCCCCCCCATTTTTTCTTCTTCTGTGTGTGCTGCTTTTCCCCCCTCCTCCCTAGGGCACACAGGGAGTTGGGGAAGGGGCAGAATTCATCCCCAGGCAGCTCTGTGGTCCTCTCAGGAAAATCCAAGACATAAGGCTGCTCCATCCTTCAGCTGAGGGATGATGCCTTTGCTTCACTGACCCGAGTGGGCACAAGGCTATTCCTTCCTGGGCAGAATATGCCCCTTTTTTCCCCAAAAAAAACCCTGCCCTTGGAAACCTGGAGGCTTTTCGATGTCGCCCTGAATTTTGCAGTCTTTCTATGTTTTCATTCCTGTAGTAGAATTTCCCAGGCACTTTACTGTAAGCATCAGGCATGTTTACCTACCGGTATCTATTATTATCATTCCTTTTGTTAGGCGGAGAATTATGATAGACTTTTGGTCTGACCAGTGTNCTCTCTGCACTGGGTCATGTTATTTTCATTGCTAGAGATGCCGGCTATCCCTCTCTCCTGCCAAGGGAACTTGTGGTTGCCTCACCCTGGAAGTGTCCCTTGGACAGGTGTTCATCTGCCCTTCCTGCTGGAGTCTCCCTTTGTGGGGGTTCTCTTGTGCTTTTTCCCGGTTTTGTCCAGATCTTGTTTTTCAAATTGCACATAAGGCAGCCAGCAGCTCCTGATGGGAAGACAAAGAACCAGCCCTGTTCCGGGCTATCCCTCTTCACAGGGAGGCTGTAAAATTTGGTGATTTAAGGCCAGAAAACAGGTGATTTACAGCAGAACAGCTCCACGGAAATCAATGGGAAGCCTCGCTACAAAATGTTGCATATTGTTCTGAGACCCTCCTGGGAAGTGTTTTAGAACCAGCCTGTCCTGCCTCTGACAGTTTCCTCTGGACACTTTAATGAGTGACCACTCCAACAGGGCACCCACACCTCCCCCTCTTACCTTGGGCAAGGTTTTAATCCAGCCTTCTACACAAGCACACAGGACAAGCTTTGGGATCTGGCCCAAAACACATTTACACATTCTATCCTTTCTTAATGGTAATGCAACAGACTTTTAATTTGCAGATTCATCACCATTGTCCTCCTCCCACAAGCCCCCGAGGAGATTTATCCCTCCTCTTATGCCCCTATCAACATTTGTTGCTGATTAGTCAATATTTTCAGGTTGATCGTGTGGAATAAGACGCCTGGCAAAGGCAGCCACCCCATCTTCCTGGATGAGCTACTTAGGGGAAACAATCCTCTCCACAGGAGGCTGTTAATCGGGGCTGCAGAGAGAGTTATAGATAATCAATGCAGGAATCACATTTGTAAATGGCCCCTGTAGCTGCTTAATTAAGCACAGCGTTCTGGCATCAGGCATTAGGGCGCTTTAAGGCCCATTTGTCTTCACAGAAAGCATCCCAATAATGCATTTGCAGTTCTGTGCTAACCCCACCTAATCTCACCTGCCTTTTGCGGATTAACAGGATAAAGTGATTTAAATAACGGCGAGGAACTTCTGGGCCAGGTGTGGCATCAACGGCAGTGGCAAAGGAATATTTGCTTTTGATGCTCTGCTGAAGAAATTGTTTCTCTCTTTTAACTTTCTCCTGCATCTGACACCTTGGGTGTGCTCTGCAAACCTCTGAGCCAGCAGGAATCTTTCCCTTCCTGACAGAGAGATCGGGATGTGGCAGGGAGCAGACCATCAGCCAAGTTATTCCTGAAAGAGGGAGAAAAGCAGGGATTCAGAGGCAGGTAGGAGAGTTGAGCTGTTTATGCTGCTGGTGTTGTTGTTTTCATTACTTTATTTCCCACACTCCCTCCTAACAGATGTTCCTTTTGGAAATGTCTTTGGGGATTGTGTTTTACCCTCCTCTTCCTCTTATCGCTCATGCAATTCCTTGTTCTTCAGTCCCTCTCCTGCTTCCATCTCCGGTGAAAATTCAGTCTTGGAGCGTGTGATCACCTGCTCCTGGGAGACTGGGCTGGGTCTCAGGAGCACCTCAGTCAAATCAATGTCCTTCCCAAAATCCACCTGTTCTCCAGGTGCAAGACATCCAAATTCCTCCTTGGGTTTCCAGACAGACAACAGCTGGGACAGAGATAATAAACTGCACATGTCCAGGGGAAACTCAAACCTGCATAATTGGACCAAAACAAATCCCCAAATGTTAAACTTTTTCCTCCTTTCTCTCCACTTTTTCCACTAAGTCACAGCACAGATAGATGATTTTTTTTTTTGGGGGGTGTAAATTTTGGTTAAGTCCAAAAATGCCATGACAAGGTGCAGGCAAAGCCACAGACGTGAGAGTTGGGATCCTGGACAAATGTGACTTCATCCCATATTAATAATAGCAATTTTAATCTCACTAAGAACCTCAGCTATTTAAAATAACTTCTTGCTCTCTGACATTTTTATTTGCCTACTGCCAGAAAATCTTGAATAAACCCATGGTGGTGGCACTCTTTCAGTGAATAAACCTGTCATGGCTTTTGGGGGTGACTTCAGACCTCCCTCCTGCCAGGAACTGTGAAATTTGAAGGAATATTGTGCAAATCAAATAGTGGGAGTGTTTCCAGCAAGAAGAAGAATTTCTGCTTTTCTGCTGCTGCCAAGCCTGGGAGAAGCCAGGCCCTTGGGTTGTCTGCAAATAGGTGTCATTTTAGACATCCCATTCCCTACCTGGCCCCAGCACAATTTCCAGAGGGTTTGGGAGACTCAGTTGGTCACATCTGCTAGCCTGGAGCATCTCAGATGGCACAAGGAAAGGAAATGTATGACACTTGTCTAGGAAAGAAATTCAGATGTATTTTCGAAGATCATGTCAAAGGGAGCTGCAAAACAAAGCCAGGCTGTGCTAGATGAAACAATGAGTTGTGGAAAGCCCAAAATCCTATCCGGCCTTCTCAGTACTTCAGCATCACCACAAGGACAATCCCAGGGATGTGATCCACCTTGTCACAGCCCTGCGTTTAATGGTCGGGGTCCCTTTTATCACCAGTGCTCACCATTTGTCCTGCACCTTGTCAGGGTGGGAGATTGAGGCAGAAATCATCGCTGCGCCGGAGGGGTGGGTGGTGGTAGGGCCTGGTCATGGTTCATGTGCTGTGACCCCCTCTGTCCTTCCAGCTTTCATTAATCTGAGGGTGACAGGGGCACATAAAGCACAGGGAGGAGGTGGCAGGGATGTGGGATGATCCTGGAGGCAGGGGCACATAAAGCACAGGGAGGAGGTGGCAGGGATGTGGGATGATCCTGGAGGCAGAGAGCTCTGGCAGCAGATAAATCCTCGGGTGAGGACGGGGCTGGTGTGCCCTGAGTGTTCACACGTCCTCTGGCAGGGGGTGTGTGAGAGGGACAGGGAAAAGTGGGGACTGGGGACTGGAAAAGATAATACAAAGCACAAAATCCTCAGGCACAAGGTGGGACTCCCGGGGATGGTCCTGTGCAGGTCCAGGAGCTGATGATCCCG
>VZRQ01001703.1:436058-463845 GCA_013397975.1 Machaerirhynchus nigripectus | reverse complement strand
GAAGAAGGAAAGGAAGGAAGGAAGGAAGGAAGGAAGGAAGGAAGGAAGGAAGGAAGGAAGGAAGGTAGGTTAAGAAAATAAGGAAAACAAGAGAAAACAAGAAGAATTAAGAAAGAAATCAAGAAAGAAAGAAGCAAGGAAGAAAGAAAGGGATATGAAGAAATTAAGTGAAACAAACAAGTAAGCAAGAGAATTAAGAAGGAAATTGAGAAGGAGAGAAGGAATCTCAGTTCTAGGTGTGAAACCAAGTGAAGAGCTTTCTTTGTCTGGTCAGACTCCCCTCACACCCAGAGCTGTGCACAGAAGATCCCACATGGACAGATCAAAGCCTCTGAGGATCTTCCCAAGCACCTGCTGCTTGTCAGGCTGCAAAGGATGAAGTCCAAGGTGACACAGCCCAGGTATTGTGGCTGCCCAGCCCCATTTCATGAGGGAGCATGGGCTGGCAAGGCTCCAGAGCTGCACAGGCAGAGCTGGTGACGAGGGAGGCTGCTCTGAAGCTGCGTGGAGTCCTGGGAAGCAGTTTGGGGTTTATGAGGAGAGGACTGCTCCAAAAATTTGTGCAAAATGAGGCACCGCTACCCGCCTGTAGTTCATCGGTTCTTTCATGGCCCTGAACCATTCGGGACCAAATGCAACAAGGCCAAAACCTGCCCCTAGAGAATCCTAAACCTTGTCCCTCCTGGTGTCATTTACAGCTCTGGTACTGGACATCAGCACCAGATGATGTTTAGGGACATCCTTCAGCTTCTGTGGCAGACAAGGGAGTGAGTAGACCCATGGGGATGGATTTCTGGGGGTGGTATCTCCAGCCAGGGAGAAGAATTCTGTATTTTTTACTGCTCCACCTCTCCTCTCACAGCCTCAGGCTCTTCCCCTCTGGAGCGTGAAAAGTTTCCTCACAGTTACCAAGCATTGGGGCTCACAGAGGGTTTGCAGTGAGCATGGATTTGGTTTCTTCCATGCATTTCAGGCAACATTTTTCATCCACAAAGCAACAGATGAACACAGCTGTTCCCTGCTGGGCTCCATTACCGCTCCCTGGCTGAGCTGTACCCTACTGGAAGACAGCAAATGGAAAAGATTTCCATATCCAGCGCAGAGGAGCAGGGAGGCTGAGTCAGGTGGGCAGTCAGGACCCACATTAACCTCTCAGCAACTGCAAAATTCCCTGCAGGATCAGTGATGGAGAGAGCAGGGCAGTTTAAATCTCACCTACCTCCTTTTCCTTTTTTTCCTCCAGGATTTAGCGTTGTGCACACCAAGGCTCGTTTGTTCTGGGAGGGGTTTGCTCCCATTTGGTAAAAACAGCTGTTAAACTTGCAGACAGGTTCCAATCCAGATGCTAAATATCTTCCCTTAGTGTCTCTGCCTGCCTGCACAAAACCCTCTCCTCCATCCTCAGTACCACGTAAAACAAATGAATAAAATCAGCTCTTGCTCTCTTGTATTTATGGCGGAATGGGGAAACCCTTAAATTTGTCCCCACCATGTGCTCTGTGACCCTGCTTCTTCAACTAATGGTTACTGGTCTACCAGGAGACTGGATTCCTAAGGTTATGATGAGTCTTGAGAGCTTAAGGCTGAGATTTTTAAAACTAAACACCTCAGAAATACCCGTAAGTGATCACCTTTGCTCCTAACTGTTGAAATAAGCTCCAAAACAGTCTTGAAAACACTTTGGAAAATGAATGATCCCAGGCTGGGGGCCAGACTGCTTCCAGAATCCATCATGTTAAATCTTGGACATGGGAGATGTCCAAGGAGATGGGACAACACCTCAGCATTGCTTTTCCATGCTGGGAAATGACCTCCTGGCCTCTCATCTCTGGGGCTCAGTTCCTCTGTCTGGAGAAAGAAATTCATGTTACTTCTGTTTTCAAAGTCCTTTGTGCCCTCCCACCCCTCGAGGGTGGAAAAGCTTTATTTTTCAGCATTTATGTCAAAGAAGTCCACCCTTTGCTTAGTAGCTATTGCTTCTTTCAGTCCTAACACTGCAGGGGTAAGAGTTGCAACTCATCCCAGCACTGATTTTCTCTCAAGGTTGACAAAGTTCTGCATAAAATTTGCCAGAGTTTTTCTGGAGCTGCCAACCGATCAATTAACAGCACAGTTTGGGTTTGTTTTTCTTTTTTTTTTTCTGAACAACAATGATAAAAAAATTGCTGAAAAATCAATTAAAATATTTTGGGAGTATGATGTAAATACTTTGCAAGCCCTTGGAATAGGAGCTGTCGGACTTCTTGCAGGAGGGTTGGGTTTTTTTTGGGGGGGGGTGGGATTTTTACAGTTTGTTAGCTGGGAGTTCATCAGAAATGTCATTTATCTAAGGATGGCTATGAGCAGGACACATGGGATGCCCACATATTTCTGGGAATCAATTTCCCATGCCAGGCATGGCATTCCTATGAGCAGCAAGCTGGGATCTGCAGCTTGCTGGGCTCTAACCTTCCACTGTGCTCTCTCTTGCACAGAGAGTCCTGGGCTCATCTCAGGTGAGTATTTCCACTGAAAATTTAATATCTCCTATCACAGAATCCTAAAATCAACCAAGTTGGAAAAGACCTTTGAGATCATCAAATTCAACCTATGACCTGATACCACCTTGTCATCCAGACCAGAAAAACACCTGAGCTTTGGGGTCTGTGGGGAATGGGTCTCCGTGGGATTTGGGTGTCCATTCTCCTGCCAAACCCAACAAAATCCCAAAGCCACCAAAAAGTGCTTTATCTCACCCTAAAGCAGAGGGTTTTGTGAGCCCTGGGTTGATCACTGGCAGTGATGATGAGATCTCCATGAACTCACGTGTGGGCCTGTTTGCAAATCCATCCTTAACTACAAATGCCACCGAACATCTTTGCTTACAGCTAAACTCCCCTCCCCTCTGGAGTATTTTTAACCTCCAAATCTGCGCCTGAGCTGAGTTTCCTGGCTCCCTCCAGGCAGCTGGGATTGAGCTGAGCTCATCAGTGCAGTTAAAGCTGTCGTTCAAGCGATGAGGAGCGGATGCCGTCTCCGGGAGAGATGAACCACACGGAATTTCACTGCCCACACCGACTGTCTCTCCTGATAGAGATCACTGAGGGTGACACGCTCAGAGACAGACTCTCTGCTGTCTCCCTGGGTAATTGTCCAGACTCCTTCCCTAATTGCTGCTGAGATTGGCACCTACAGTCCTGCCGCTGTCTTGGGTGCCTCACACGGTGACAACACCCATCTTCTTCCTCCTGACTGCAGAGGGGACACGGACACTCCTCTCCTGCACGATCTGCAATTTGCTCCGAGCCATGGGACACCACCAGCACGGTCAGCTTGAGGGGTTCACCCACAAAATCTGGTCCTCTACCCATGACGCCTGCAAGAATGTGAGGAACCCTGGAGACGCCACATGTGGATTAAAAGCACATCTCCGTGGAGGCAGATTTCACTTGCTCTGCATGATTTTGTTCAGAGACACAAACTCGTGGGATTACAGAAAGGCTTGAGGTGGAAGGGGCATTAAAGATCATGTTGCTCCAAACCCATGGGCAGGGACACCTCCCACTAGACCAGGTTTTACTCCAAGCTCCGTCCAACTTGGCCTTGGACACTTCCAGGGATGGGACAGCAGAGCCCAACTCTTGCTGCAGTCTGTGGATGTCCACGAAGGTGTTGAGGTGGGAATGATGTGGTTGGATCCCGTGCTGCAAATCTCAGCATCCTTCCACCAACACACCCCACGCTCCTGCAGTACCCATGGCTTTCAACCTCACCATAGGAGACAAAATTAAGGATATACTGACAAAAGAACTATTTTGATCCATGCCAGCTGCAGATTGGCCCCACCCCAGGCCTGCACATGCCCATAGAAGCAGGAGATGAAACAACTGTTCTGGAAGGTTCGGTAAAGGAATATAAATGCAGATTTGTTGATTAAGAGTTCCCTTTGGCTTTGCCACTGAATCTCTCTACAAAAATACTCCTGTTGTTCTCCTCAAGGGGTTTTTTTTTTATCCTCTTCTCCACCAAAAATTGAGAAATATGTTGTGTGAAATATCAAGACTAATTAGACCAAATGGCGCTCAGATCTGTTGCTGGTTTTCTGGAGGATTGCTGACAGCTTAGGAGACTTTATTTTTCATTCTTGTTAACTAATTAAGAACAATTCTTCACACAGTTGAAAATTCCTACGGAGGCATTAATGAATGTGGGATGGCTGTGGGAATGGAGAAAGTGTGATAGGGGGTGTGGAAAGCTGTGGGGTTGAGAAAGGGGATGTTTTCTTGGTGGGATTGTTTTGGAGCGCACATGTGGGGAGGGAAGGGCTGTCTGTTCTTTAAAGGGCGTGTTTATGGGTTTCTGAAGCAGGCAGCAGTTTAGGGCAGCGTTTTTGAGGGTGGGGAGGTCTCTCTTGTGGTGGGAGGGAGGCTTTGGATGAGGAGCTGCTGATCTGTGGGGTTGGGGCACAGATGGTGCTGTAGATGTGGAGGAACACAAGGATTTAGGATGCAAAGCTGGCTGTGGGATGGCCAAGGCTGTGCAAGCCTGGAGAGCTCAGCCAGGGCTGGTTCACTTGTCTGAAAGTGGCAACAAATAAGCCAGGAGTGGCTGCAAAAAGGATCATGGCATGGAGCTGTGCCAGGGAGCGTTTAGGCTGAGTATCAGGAAAAGGTTCTTCCCCCTGAACAGGCTCCCCAGGGAATGGTCACAGCCCCAAGCCTGACTGAGTTCAAGAAGTGTCTGGACAATGCTCTCAGGCTCATGGTGGGATTTTTGGGGGGTTTTGCAGAGCCAGGAGTTGGACTCAGTGATCCTCGTGGGTCCCTTTCAACCCCCATGGTTCTATAATTCTATAAAAGCTGAAATCCTAGAGAGCACAGCTCCTGGGAGGGTACCTGAGCTGAGCAAACAGCTCGGTGAGGATGATGAACCCTCCCTTTCCAGGGCCCACGTGTTGTGAGTCAGTCCCACCCTGGTGCTCCAAGTTAGGGGGCTGTTTGAATGAGTGCCCCAGATGGAGAGGTGCTTCAAAACCTCCCAAGCAAATCCAAAACACAGAAGGCCTCTTCAGCGTCCTCTTCCCATCATGCCAGACCTCACAGAGTGCAGAACTCCACCATTTCAATGACCAGGGTTTGTGCAAACCCTGTGGTGAGATGTGAGAATCCAGACCTTGTCTCCAGCTCACAGAGGTGCCTCAGCAGCAGGATCTGAGCAGCACCCGTGGCAAACCTCGACTTCACCATCTCCTGCTCTCATCCCAGATCTTGCCCAGTCCTGGCCCCCCTCTGCCAGCCTGCCAGGCTTTCATTCTCCTTTCCTTTTGTTTTTTTAAAGTCTGGGGTTTTTTTCTTTTTTTTGCTGGTGTTAGTTCCCGGCACACTGAGCTGACAGCTGCATTAAGAGACCTGGAAATACCATAGCAGAACTAAAGCAATTATTGTAATGTAGTTTAACAGAGGCTGTAATGAGACAGAATTAAAAATGTGCCAGTTTCATCACAATTTGATGTTCCTTTGACCTTCCAGGGGTACTATCAGATGAGGAATTGAGCAGCCCCTCTGCTGTTCCTTTCTTTTCCTTGTCAGAATAAGGAACAAGCAGGGGAGAAAGCAAAAATTAACCAAATGCACCAGTTCTTTCTCCAGGGCTGGGTCTGGGTCACGTTTACCCTGATAGCAAAGGGTAGAGAGGTGTTCATCAATCATGGAATAAAGTCCATCAGTCCCTACTCCATCCACATCAAACCTGCCTGGTACACCCCACCACTGCTAAGGGGAAACTCAGGATATAAAGAGGCAGGAAAGTGATGTGGGTCTGGAAGAGGCCTCTGAATCATCAGGCAGATTAGGCAGGGAGAGGCACAGGAGACCATACCAGAAGCAACATCCTGGAGGTGAAAACCAGAAAGAATTTCTCCAAGTTTCAAGATGGGACAAAAAAGGGACGTAAAAGTGGTGCTTTTTGTGCCTAAAATGATGCCTCACCAAGCTGCAGTCACATCCCCTCTCTTCAGGTCAGGGAGGGAGCTGAGGTCACACAACCCCCATCCCTCAGCACCCATTTATTGCTAATTTTTTGCACTGCTGGATCCTTCCCTTCCCTTCCCTGCAGCCCCCCCTGACCTCCCAGCTGCTGTTCACCTTCCTGACAAGCGAGAGAGGTCTCACCAGGGTGTCCCAACCCTTCCCACACCCACCAGGGCCCTTCCCTGCCTGCTGCAGACCAAATGTCCCAACACCTCCACACCTGGACTAGAGAAACCAGCAGGGCACAGGAACCACCTGAAAACAGGAGTTGGTGGGATTTTATCTCCACTTCTCCCCAGTTCTCAACTTCTCCACGGTGTGTGCAAGTGCTCTGACCAGTTACACCATCACCAACACCTTCCCCAGGCTTTGAGTCGGAAAACTTGCAAGAATTAGGCTTTTCTCATCCAGAGAAAATCTGAGCCTTCCAAATGCAGGAAGGATTCCCCATCTCAGCTTTAAACTGGTTGTGGTGGAGAGGCCAGGTGAGGGTTTCAGCAGCAGCCAGACCAGCATCAGATTTAAGACATGAAGGAGGGCTCACTCTTAAGTTTATTTGCAAGGCACAGGGGGATCTGTGGGCTCAGAAAAGCTGTGTTTCACTCTGGGGACAGACACGGAAGGGCTGTGACTGTGCTCTTGGTGTGGTTTTATTTTCGACACAAATTTATCCCAGACATGGAACAAAGTGGACTTTTTGTTTTCCTGGCTGGAGGGAAGCTGTGACCCTGTCAGGGGCAAGATCAGGACCAGAAAACAAACATCTAAAAATAGGAACAGCCTTGCAACTCTTTAGAGAAGTCAAACTGCTTGAAAACACCAAGTAAGAGTGGTACCAATCCCCTGGATGAGGAAATGGATGGCATGGAAAGCATTAGGGCATGCTGGAGGATGTCATTAAGAGGTAAAATCCCCACTGATAAGTATCTGCAGGTTGTGCTTTGGTAGCAACCCTCAACTGCACATTCTAGGGAGACATCTGGCTGGTTATGGACCTCCACAGGGCATCCTCTGGGCCCTAGAGCAGGCAAGAAGTGCTCATCCTCTGCACTGCTCTTCTGTAACACATCTGAGAGCAAAAAGAGGCTTGAGAAATTCTTAAACTAAGGAAGAGACCAGGAGGAGGCTGTTCCCATGTGGCAAAACCCAATGTGTTTGTTTTGTACTACTTCAAGCCTTCTCTCTTTAGGAGCAGGACCAAAACCACAGGAAAAGATGTTCTTTGAAAAGCAGGCTTTTGTGCTCATCGTTAAAGAGGGCTGTGGGAAGTTATGGCTGAGGGGATGAACCCAAACACAGAATGAAGTGGAAAACAGCCTGGATTTCAATTATGTTCTCATGAAACCGAGACAAGCAGGTCCCTGAGCCCAGCAGTTACCAAGGAGTATTTTCTTTCTTTCTTTCCCTCTCTTTCTTTCTTTCCCTCTCTTTCTTTCTTTCTTTTATTTCCCTCCCTTCCTTCCTTTCCTTTTTCAGACTTTGGAACAGCTTGGAGACAACAGTCCCAGACATCCCCTCTGTTTCCTGGCTGTTTTTGAGGGACTCAGTGGATGTCAGACAGCTCGCCTGGCCTGGGGGCCAGAGGAGTGGTGAAGCACTTTTCCAAATGCATCACCAAGTGCCACCTGAGATGCCCTGAGGACAGAAGCCGTGGCACAGGACCAGCTGGAGAGCTGTGCCCTTCTGGGCTGGGAGTGGGCAACCTGGGACATCTCAAATGGCATTTGATGGCTGTGTGGGCAGCTGGATCCCACTCATGGAATTCCGGGCACGATAAAGCGCAGCTGGTTGTCTCCTGGAAGCCTTCACCCACCTTCCTCTGCTACCTGCTCCCTTCAGTCCCACTGATGGGAAAGCTGAGCTTCCCTCTGACGCAGCGTGGGGCATGGAAGGAATGGGGATGATGCAGAGGAGCTGCTCAACGAGGAGAGGATTTTTCCAGGAAAACACATATTGCTTGTGAGACACTTCTGGGTTCAATTTTAGTGCCACAACTGGTCCAGCACAGACACTTAGTTGCAGGGTGTTCTGTATTTTGATGGCAGCGATGGGATCAGTTTTGGACAGCAGCACATCCTTACACCACCAGCACCTGTGGAAACAGGGTGGTGAAGGCTGCAGTGACAGGTATTTCACAAAATTGTTTTGATTTCATTATTAATGCTGCCTTTCTGTACTGCTTTAGGCTGAGTGTAACTGTAACTAGACTAATAATGAGTATTATATTTTGACCCAACTGTTAATACTGTAATTAAGCTAAAAATAAGAGAGTTTTTTTCCTACAGACAGTGTGTATCCTGTTAACAAGATTTTGAGGGTCAGGAAATGAAGGGGCACTGAACCTGCAGAGCTGCCTCTCTGTGATCAGCCACTTTCTTATCTAAATGAACATGCAAATACCAACCCAGGCCCAGCCTTTTTGCCAGCTACTCCCTGCAATCATCTCCAAAACTGGCCTATCATTTTCCAGAAGGCTCAAGCAGAGCTGGGTAAAATGTTTGCAGGTTTGTGTCCTTTAAAATAAAAAAATCCTGTGACTGGGGGACGAAAATGCAGTGAAAAAGATTGGATCAAGATACCCTGCTCATTAAAGTCAGGAAATGGTACAATCTGAAAGGTCTTAACTCTCAGTCCAAAAATAAAAACGCCTTTTCCTCTCCCTTTGATTTCTTCCCAAGCCATTTCGACACCACTTACTGCTGCAAAAGTGATCTTGATAAACTTTAAAAATGCTGCAGATCCTCTGACTTTATTGGAATTCCCTGTTACAGAAATATCCGAGCTGAGGACTGAGTGTGCTGGGCACCGAAAGCGCTCAGCTGTGTGCTGCAGCTCTCAAACACACAGCACAGATTTGCTTTGGGTCTTGGGTTTTTCAGAGCAGAAGGGCTTTTTTTTTTTTTAAGGAAGAGGATTGACAGCTTGTTGAGGGGGATGATGGGATGATCCTTCCCCTCTGCTGAGGCCACATCTGGAGTGCTGCCCCCAGTCTGGGCTTCCCAGCCCAGGAGAGGCACGGACATACTGGACATATATATATAAACAGATTTTCTTTAAAGCAATAAAAAACCAAAAACCGTTTTTCTTGTGCAGGTGGTTGAGCACTGGAGCAGGTTACTCTGAGAAGCTGTGTCCAGGCTGGATGAGGCTTGGAACAACCTGGAATAGTGGAAGGTGCCCCTGCCCATGGCAGGGGGTTGGAACTGGATGAGCTTTAAGGTCCCTTCCCACCCAAACCAATCAATGATTTTATGTTTCTGTGAAAAACTGGAGTTTTATCCCAAACAAAAAGCATGAATCATCCGAGGAGCCAGATGGGTGACAGCAGGAAAGGAGCTGTGCAGGAATTATTAGACCATTGGTGTTCTGGTGGTATCCAGAAATAAGAGGTATCCCACAGAACCTGATGAAGTAGCCTCTGGAAAGAAGGAGGGATCTCTGCATGAGGGAGTTTTGATGTTAACTGGTTCTTTTGACACATTTCTGTCGCCCTACCACCTGAGCCCTGCACAGCCACGCTTCAAACACCTTCCCAGCTGGAAATAGAAGCTGAAAAATAGACATGTTTTCCATGTATTAAATCCCTTTCCTAAATAAACCTGGGGTAAGCACCAGGGAGGATGAAGAGGTACTTAATAAAAATGACAGTGCTAACATCAGTAAAAATGAGGATAAATAGCCCAGGAATTGGTTTGGGGTGGGAATTAGAGTTAAAACTCACCCTCTCCTGTAGACCAGCCTCCCTTCAGGACCAGAAACAGAAGTGTTAATTTGCCTCCTCCTCACTTGATGTGATGGAGCGAACGTGACAGGGGAGAGAATGACCTTATACCACAGTCTGTCCTAGACACGGTTACAAGGATCCTTTCTGAAGGGAAATGCAGGAATTATCTCACTTCTGCAAGAGAAACTCCAACTCTCCTATTAATAAAAGCTGTGAGTTGGGCTCCAAGTACTCCTGAACCTGGGGATGGATTTTTCCTGGGAGAGGGTCACTGCAAATGGCAGGGGAAGTGCAGAATTGCTTTTACAGAGGCCACAAACCCAGGTTTCTTCAGAGCATCTCTGTGCTTGGTGTGTCCGTGTGGCTGTGAAGGCTGACACGGCAGCTCAGAATCCATGTTCTCAGAAATAAAAACTCAGATTCTTTGCCCTTTACAAAAATCTATAACATCAGGAATTTTCCACTCTCAAGAGCGAGCAGATGGGAGGAACCTCCCTTAAATGCCATCTGCAGCACCACCATAATTTCATAACTCTCGCTGTCATGAAAGATCCCTTTTTAAGTCAAAAGAAGCCTGATCTGGGGGAGAAAAAGGGAAATCTGAGCCTGCATTCCTTGTTTCCCTGTACAGGCACACAAAGAGGAGGAAAACACTGTGAATCCAACTTTAGGAGTCTGATGGGTGTCCTGAATAAGCACAGATATTTATGATGACATGAAGGAGCACGATGGCCCCAAGACACTTGGGTTCCTGCCTTCACACCTCCAGTGACCACTCCATGATACCTGATTCACACCTATTTTGGGAAAGGGTAATTTGCTCCTTGGAAACTCCTCTCTCTCTCCCCATGGACACTAGAAAGCCCTTGGAAAGGGCTTGGAGAACCAATTTGGACCAGATACCTGTTCCCTGGCTAAAACTGCACATTGAATACAAGCCCTCACAACCCACCCAAGACCACGCAGAAGCGGAGAACTGATTTACTGGGGCACTCAGCCGGCCTCTGGGACAGCTCTGTGTCTTGGTTTGAAAGACAGAGTGTCTACTAACGGAGGCAGGAGCCTCCCTTGGAATGGAAAATGCAACCCCCTTCCCTCTGAATTATTATTAATTTGAAACTGAGGTGTTTCCAGGCAAAATAAGATATATATATATATAAAACAGGGCAATATTACAGAAACAGCGGTTTAACCTGACAGAGTCAGGGTGTGTATGACCTGACACCCTGCCAGGCAGGGTGATGGTTGCAGTCCAGTTAGGTGGTGGCTGCAGACCTCCTGGAGTGGTCCTGTAGAAGGGCCTGGTCTTCCTCTGAAGGTCCAGTGGTGGTGTAGAAGGCTCTGGTCTTCCCCTGGGAAACCAGTGGAAAAGGCTGCTTGTGCTGTTCCAAACCCCAGACTATATCCAGGTGGGAATGCTTGGCTCCTTCCCCCTGGGCGGAGCATCTCACAGTGGGATGGTGAGCCATGGGGCACGGCCCTGATGGGCCCATTGACAGGAGATGGTCCGGAGGGAGGAGGCAGGGAACATTGCTACACCTGGTTTCAGCAGCTGATGAAGATGGTGATAGAATACACTGCAACCCAGGACACTCTGGAAATGCCACATCCCAAATATCTCCCCTTGGAGACGCAGGCAGAAAAGCTAAGAGCCTCCACCACCACGCTCATCGTGCGGGACAGTGCAAGATGGTTCAGCCTGGCTCACTGGGAGATGCACACCAGGAATACTGCCTCAGCTGGAGGCTGCTGGACCCCAAAAATTTCACAGTTACAGATTAGGAAAAACATATTTATCTCTGAAAAATATGGCAGGAAGGGAAGCTCTGTGTGTGTGGTGAGTCTAGGTCTAAATTTCAATCTCCACCTAATACAAACAAAACCAGTTTTGGAGCAAGGTGGAAGGAAGGAGGTGGGCAGGGGGAAGGTGTCCGTGGACCAGTTTCTCAGCAGAGGAGGCCTCCCTGCTTCTGCTTAATTGATTAATTCCTTCTTAGCAGAGTCATCTGTTTGATGTGCTTTTCCATAAAAGCAGTTCAGAAAGTTCATGGGAGCTAATCCGTGAAGATGGCTGGAGCTGCAAAGCCAAGCATCTGATTAAAGGACGAGGAGATCGCTCACAGCTTAGCTGCTTTCAAAGTTGTTCCCAAAGTCTTTGCTAACCTTCATATTTCAAAGTTCATTTCCTGGCACTGGGGAATTTAAAGGGGAAGGCTCCTTTTCAACAGCGGGATTATTACTGTGATCAAAAAGCCGGGGGAATAAATTCCGAGGGAGGCCACACGCAAAGCCGCGCGCGCGCCCGCAGAAAGCGGCGGATGAAAAGATGCAGAGGCAAACGCACACACAGAGGCCTCTGTCCCGCAGCCCGTTCAAACCAGCCTGCTCTGAATGCAGCACGTATCTCACAGATAAAGGAAGAGCCATCACTCGTGCCAGGGCTACCTGCCTGTGCCCAAGGACCTGGGGAAACACACGGCGCAGGAGCGCTCTCGCTGCGGGGGTTTGCGTCATTGCTGCTCGCGGCAGAGCCTGCCCGGAGGGATGGGAAGGTGGGCAAGAGCTCCAAGGGGGACCTAACTCAGGTGTGCTGGTGCTGAGTGATGTAATGAGGTGATGGGAATCCTCTGCCGACGCCGTGCAAGGCAGTGACGATGAGGGACGATGTGGGAGGCTTGCAGAGGGACGTCACACTGCCGAGTGACTCTGTGACTAAAGAGCAGCTGAACTTCGGGGGAAATAAGCGCAGGGTGGTACACACGGGAAAAAAAAAGCAATCCTAACTTTACCTACAGTGATGAGCTTTGAATGGACTATTACTTACTCAGGAACGAGTTGGTGTTTGTAATGAGCAGTTCTATGAATATGTCACCTCCGTGCTCAACGGCGGTGACAAAAAGCAAATTGAATGTTAAGAATTAATAGCAAAGGAATGGAGATCAAAATAGAAGCCTTTATTACAGCCCTGTGTAAATTCAGCGCGTGTCTGCCTCCAGAATGTTTTGAGCAGCTCTGCTGTTCCCCCCACAGAAAGGATGCAGCAGAGCTGGGAAAGATGTGCAGAAGGGCAATAGAGTGATCAAAGGTACAGAAGAGTGAAGTACTCCAGGAATATCTCATCTGAATAAGAGATGACAAAAGCAGAGTATGATAATAGTCTATCAGATCATGAGTGGCATGAAGAGGATGAAAGAGAGCAACTATTATTCTTTTTTGTTTTTTCTTTGAAAAGACAAAAAAGGGTGCTTGAGACGGTAGCAGGTCAGAACAAAGGGCTTGCTTCACACAAGGTGAAGTTAATCAAGAGATAATCCCCCCCTTGCCAAGGGATACGGCAAATGCTGGAAGTTTACTTGATGGAAAAATGTTAAACAACTTAATGGGAAAATTTTCATGGAATTCCTAACAAATACAAGGACACTTCAGGAATAATTATGATTCTGTTCTATAGAGGACATAAAAATATCTGCATTGCCCAGTGCTTGATCTTATATTTTCCCCTGTACTGGGTTGGGTAGACCCAGAGTGTGGGTGATGTTACCAGTGCCTGATTTCCTATCTCCTCCAGAGGGTGGAGTGGGCACTGAGGGAATCACCATGCCAGGAAGAGTTCAAAAAATGTGTAGATGTGGTACTTAGGGTCCTGGTTTAGTGATGGACTTGGTAATAATGAGATAAATGTTGGACTCGATGATCTCAGAGGTATTTTAGAGCCCCGGCTATTCTATGAATAAAGAGTGAAGGACCTGGCACTTTGTCGTGGCCTTTCAGGAGGGCAGCTCCCTGGAATCTTTTCTGCATCAGCTTCAAGGCTCCTGAAGAGGTCTTTGCACACTAATTCTTCACATTTCCTGAATTATGTTATGCAGGATTTGAAGTGCTAGAAATTTTCTCAAGTTCTTGGAGTTTGAGGACAAATCAAACCTCGCTGCTCTGCAGTTGCGTTATGAAGCTGATGCTGACTCTCAGAATTAGGGGCAGATCAGGAGAGGAGAAGGATTTAACTCTACAAAAGAATATTTTCTGTGCCAAAATTCAATTCTACAGGACCATGCAAGGCCCCAGAAGTAGAGTCACAGTGTAAACGGAATGAGATCTGCACTGCTGCCTTTCCTGTATGGCCTTGTCCATGGCACAGCACCTCCTTCATCCTCCCCTCCCCTCCCCTCCCCTACCCTTTCTTATGGGATATTAGTGAGTTCAGCTAAGGAAATGTCAGCAGGGAGATGATTCAGAAATATTTTTCTGTCCTCCAGCAGCAAAATATTCTGTGGAAACCTTGTCTGCTACAGACAGAGCTGGATATTTTCACTGGTGAGGCAGAAGAGAGTTGGAAGAAGGCAAAGCCCTTCCGAAAGAGTAGAAATGCCAGAGTTAAAGTTATGAAGTTCAACTGGGCCATGGAGTGTCTGTGGACAGGTCTGTGTTACAGTCCTACAAATTTCCTGGCTTGTTCCCTCTCCGTCTCACAAGAAGCTGAGGCAGAGGTTGGTTTTTGTGATGGACTCACGTTGTCCATTTGCAAGCCAAGGTGCTCGAAGCACTGATATCTTCAGCCCTGGAGAAGTGATGAGGGGCCACACACACGCTTGAGAGCCTGCAGCACCCGGGCTGGTGCCAGAATCATCCTGGGAACACGTGGGCTGGGTGTGAAGGCAGAACAGACGGCTGTCAGTGCTGTGTTTAGAAACATGGGACAAGGAGGTGCAGGAGGAGTCAACAACTTTAGGGTCATGCAGCCAGTGGAGATTCAACCCCTGTGTCCTGCATGATATCCCCTAAACCTGTCTTTCCTTCTGATAGCCCCTGGCTGGAGAGCAGCACCAGCAGCGCCCAGGCTGGGGCTGGACACAGGAATTTGGGAGCAGAAGCCTGTGGTGAACACAGCAGACAGGTGGAGCAGTCACACAGAGTTATCATCTGTGGGGAAAATAACTCTGCCCAAAGGGATTGGGATGAGTCAGGCTAAGGATGCTGCAATTGAATAAAAATACCTGTGCTTTCCTGCAGTTCAGCTAATCCACACTAACAGCTCACTCGGATTTACTTCCCTCTGACAACAAGAGCACAGACCCGTGGCATTTTAGGGCAAAAATGCACCAGGTACTTTTTTAACAAAAGATAATTTAAGTGAAATCTGCTGGCAACCTTTCCCCTCTCCTCCACTCAGACTGACCTTCACTCAACTCAGCTTCAGAGAAGAATTTATCTGGGGAGTGAATATGCAGCAGGTTGCTCTTCCCTGGACAGATCCCTGTCTCCAAGCACGCAGCAGGCCGAGGTCAGCACAGGTAGCTGAATTTTCATCAGGAACAGATCCTTTTATTGTGGTTTACAGTTCCGGACACAGAGATCAGGAAGGATATCAGGTTGCCTGCTCTTACCTTTATCAAGTCTTTCTTTCAGCAGGTGACATCACCCTATTGATGAAGGTCAGGTTGGCCTCAGCTCCTTTCTGACTCATTGAATACTGGTGATGGCTGGAGGCGGGGGCAGGCGGTGATTTGATGTGACAGGGCAGGAGGGAGCACACCAGCAGGCCAGCAGGACACGGGCTGCAGGAACAGGCCATGCCGTGATCCGTTGTGACAAGGGGAGAGCTGTGGATGGATGGTCCAGTGGCCTGAAGTGACCCAGCAAGAGCAGGAAGGAGAGAGGCAAAAACCCCTCTGGTTTGTGCACATTCCCACTGCAATGGGACAAATCCAAAGAGGCCTTCCTTAGCTGAGGATGGGATCACAGATTTACTGTGTGAGATCTTCTGGCATCATGAACCAGGTCCTTGCCTTATAGCTCATCTCATTCCACCCCCTGCCACGGGCAGGGACACCTCCCACTATCCCAGGCTGCTCCAAGCCCCGTCCAGCCTGGTCTTGGACACTTCCAGGGATCCAGGGGCAGCCACAGCTTCTCTGGGCACCCTGTGCCAGGGCCTCCCCACCCTCACAGGAGAGCGTTCCTTCCTGACATCCCATCTAAACCTGCCTTGTTTCAGTATAAAGCCATTCATTCTCTGTTTTAAGATAGAGAGCATAGCAGTCCAGGCTGGACCCAGGATGCAGATCCATCAGAGCAGGGGAGGAGCAGGAGCAGGGACTCTGCTCTGCAGATCTGTGGGCATGGAAAAGAGAGGCAGGAGCAGGAGCCTGTGATATCCATCACTTGCCATGTGCTGCTTGACTAACCTGAACACGCATTTAAAGACATCAGGTTTGCTCCCAGGTGATTTTTCCTTCCTCCAAAGGGCTGTTTCTCATGCATTCAGCATCCAAATATTTTGAGAAAAGGGTTCTCTGTTCCTCCAGGCTCAGGAAGGCAGGGACAGCTGGTAGCTCTTTCCTTCCAGCCCTCTTCCTATCCCATCCTGTGAAATTTCACGCCAGCTGTGGTCACCTGTTTGATTTCTCTTTGAGCGCCTGCCTTCCTCCACAAATTAATTTTGATTATTGTCTTGCCTGGCAGGGAGGGAACTCTCAGTGATGCGAGCCTGGTGCCCTCACTCTCTTCATATCTCTCTCTTTTTCCCCTGCACTGAGTCTAATTTTGTGGTTCTCTGCCTCCCCCAAAAATAACCCTCAGACCCAATTCTGAACTGTCATCTTCATTACATCACAGCTGCCTGCAGACGGGGCTTATCACTTGCAATCCACCCAGTTACACTTGTGATTAAAACTGATTGCAAATGTGATCCTGGCTGCTCAGCCTGGGAATTGGGAACGTCTTTATAATTTCTGACAGCAGATCTTGAGGCCTTGGATGAGCCTGGCAGGACAAGATCTTTGCAGGCCGGTGGGAGTGGGAGAAGAATATGCATCTGTGAGAAAGAGATGGTGATTCAGGAAAATAAAATATAGAAGGGCCCAGGTTAGAAACCCCCAAGCTGAAATTTGGGAAATGCAGGGGGTGAAAATAAAGCTGAGCTCTTTGGGCTGCCAGGACCATCCCTAGGGATAGGTGATGGAGGAAATGGCGTAGCAGAGAAAAGCAGCCCCCTGCCCAAGCCCCAACTCAGTGTGGGGCACCAGGAACTCGTGGAATCAGCGTGGATGTTCCTGGCAAAACAAAAAACCAGCTGCCGTGTTCCTTCCCAACTGCAGCAGCAGCAGCACATCACAGTCTCAGGACTCTCCTGCACTTCTGCATCTGCTGCTGCTCCACCCTACTCCCCTTGTGTGACTGGAGCCATTTATCCCCTGCTGGATCAGAGCAGGGCTGCAAAATTAAACTTGGCAGGGTGATGGAGCCTTAAACGTGCTCAGAGGGTTTGCATTTTGCTCCAGACCTGGAAGGTTGACTGAGCTGCACCACCTTTCTGCTGACCTGAAGTTTGGTTTCATTTCAGAGATTTATATACTTAGAATTGACTGTGGACTTCACATTTATTATAAAATAAATGTAAATTTTTAAACCAATAAATAAAATATTGTAAAACACCATAAATACTACATATCTGTATGTCATAACCCACTTGTTTTTCCCCACCTGCTCTCGCTGGGGGTGCAGTGCTTTGTGTTGAACTAAAGCCTGATTTCCAGATTTAGTCCTGAAGAGACTGAAAATCCACCAGATTCCTTGGGAGCTTTTTCCAGGGTGTTAAATCCTCTCCCTGATTCACCTTAGTCTTTATTTCCTCCAGCCTGACTTGAGCAACGTTTTCCTTCATTCTCCCTCTGAAACTCTCCAAATATCTCCATAAGGAGGTGCCTCTCTGGTGACATTCCCAGGAACTGATCGGGATAAATTTGACACATCTCCTGCTCCGAGTTTGTCCTCCAGACTCTGAGTAATTTTTGCTGCTCTCTTCTGATGTCTCTCCAAGCACTGGATGTTCCCTTGCAGGCACAGACAGCAGAGCTGGGTGTCCCCACTTCTCCCGTGCCCAGATGAGAAATGACTCTCCTCATCTCCAACACGTCCCTGCTTGTGCATCCAGGGTCTGAGTCAGCCCTTCTGAGGGATTTTGGGCACTGCTCTAAGACTTTTTCTCAGATCATTGAATTGGTCTGGCTCTCCTTGGAGTTGCTGCCTTCCCTCCTGCCCATGCTCCGAGGGATTTTTTTGTTTATGAAAGCAAATTTTTGCAGAGAGTCCCTGCCCTGGGATCATCTAACTCAAGGCATGGCGCTGATGTGCCCCTGCCGGGAGCCCAGCTACAAAGATTGTCAGCAGAGACACCCAAAATAGTCTGATTTTCTGTGTCAGCAGGAGGCTCTCAAGGTGCTGAGATCCCTGGAAGTGTCCAAGGCCAGGCTGGACGGGGATTGGAGCACCCTGGGATGGGGGAAGGTGTCCCTGCCCATGGCAGGGGCTGGCACTGGATGGGCTTTAAGGTCCCTTCCCACCCAAACCATCCTGGGGCCCTGTGTTGGTTGGGAACGGGAGCTGGGCTGAGCCAGCCCCTGCCTGTGTCGCTGTCCAGCTGATGAAAGGCGTTTGCAGACCTCATTTCCCATGCCTCATTAGTATTCAGGTTATTTGCATACCCAGGGTGCACCGCGGGCCGGTGCCGCAAACTTGGTCAAAATTCCCACCTCTCCCGTGGGGATACTGGGTGGGAATACGAGACTGGGCTGTGGCACTGCCGGGGGACCGGGCTGGGGACACCACAGGGTCGAACTGGGTGGTGAGGAAGATCACCATGTCCTGCAGAGGGACAGCCGTGGGACCGAGTGGGTGTGGGGGTAAGTTGGCAGATCATACTCATGTTCCTCTTCAGAACGAATAAATCTTTCGCCTTTTACTAAAGATTTCCGTGGGGAGGACCATTTTCGAGTCTTGAACAATTTTTGGTGGCTCCTCTCTGGAGGAGCTGCTCCTATAGTGGTTAAAAGATAGAACAGTTTGGGGTATGGTGGAGGGACTGAGGCAAGAGCGGAGCTGTTAACTTCAAACTGAAATGTGGTGCTTTCTTAGCATCACTAAGTGAAATGTCTGGGTCTGGTTTCGGGGTTCTCCTACTGGGCTTGTTGGAGTGGTTCCAGAGGAATCCATGGAGCTGCTCCCAGGGCTGGAGCCCCTCTGCTCTGGAGCCAGGCTGAGAGAGCTGGGGGTGCTCACCTGGAGAGGAGAAGGCTCCAGGGAGAGCTCAGAGCCCCTTCCAGGGCCCAAAGGCAGCTGATGTAAAAGACCATGGGTGATTTCATACCCAGGCAGATACTGATAGGACATGGGGAAATGGTTTTAAACTAAAATGGGGAGATGTAGGTGGGATTTTGGGTAGAAATTCTTCCCTGTGAGGGCAGGGAGGCGCTGGCACAGGGTGCCCAGAGAAGCTGTGGCTGCCCCTGGATCCCTGGAAGTGTCCGAGGCCAGGCTGGATGGGGCTTGGAGCACCCTGGGATAGTGGGAGGTGTCCCTGCCTGTGGCAGGGGGTGGCACTGGATGGGCTGTGAGGTCCCTTCCAACCCCAACCATTCTGTGACTCTGTTCCTATCTCTGAAGCAGCCCCTGGTGCCAAGGGAAAGAAAGAGCTCCTCCTAAAGGGGGATGTACATCCAAAATTTCGGGTGAGATTTGCCAAGTTAAGGTTGTGTGTTCACCAAAGTGGCACCTTTATCTTGAATTCAGTATGTCCACTCCTTGGGACCATTTTCACCATAGTTAATTTTCAAGGTTAGAAAAGGAAGACCTTAGACCATTCACACCCCTCTCCTTCAAGACGTGAGTTTCCTGCCTTTATTTTTTGCCTGCTTTCATTTCCTGCCTTCATTTCCCCTGCTTTTCAACAGAGCAAAATTTTCTGTTTGCACAAGTGAGACCCAGGGTGGCAAACTTTTCCTCCCAGAAAACCCCTCCATCTCTGGGTGAAGTGTGGCATCCGTCTGAGAGCACAGGGACGTGTTTTTGTGTGTTCAGAACAGCCCAGAGTCAGGTCCTGCTGCATTAATTGGGACACTGAGCCGAGCACTGAATTTATTTGGAATAATAAAGGGAAGTGTCCCAACAGGGAAGTGTCCAGGGCGCACCACAGACCCTGAATGAGATGCCTGGCTTGCAAGGCCCTGGCTTGAAGTGTTTGGCTGCCAACAAATCATTGCTGGTATCTTGCCAGTGCTGCAAATACCACAGACATCCGAATTTTTTTCCCTTTGGCTCCTGCCCTGGGAGCCCCTCCTGTCATCATCTCTTGATCATTCTCCACAGACACAATTTGGATGCATTTGTGGCTGTGGTTGTGGCGACCTTGCTGTTCTGGAGGCTGTAAAATCACCTTGAAGACCTGCGTGGACATCCCTGAGGAGTGGAAAAGGCTGAAGGAAAAGTTGCTTGGGTTTACAGGCCGTTAAAAATGAAAATAAACCATGTTGCATTGAATCTGCGGGAGGTGGATGATTGTTCTCTGCAAAGGCAGAGTTTGGAGGGAGAGAACATTCCCACATCTGCTGTGGGACTGGCAAACAGTCCCTCTATGGCAGAGAGTCAGAGCCACTCATCCCTCACTTGAGTGGGACGAGGTGGAACAAAAAAACGAGGGGAATTTGCATCACCAGGCTCACATTTTCCCTGCAGCTTTTTATGCTTTAGGCTTCCAAATGCAGCCTGGCTACCCAAAGCAGACCCCTGCTTTTAAATAGCTCTAAAACTGAGGGGCGCAGATCCCCCCACAGGATGCTGGGGGTGCTCAGTGTCAGCACTCCAGCCAAAATGAACGTGCAACCTGCAGCCAAGAGGCTGCCAGTGACAAGCAGCAGCTTTGAAGGTCACGTCGCCTTCAAGTAAATAAACAAATAGTAAATACGAAAGCAGGCAGCAGTGAATAAACCAGAGACATTCCACTGGCTCAGACTTGGGGTTTTTTTTAATTGTTTTTTAATTTCTTCTCTGCTCTTTTCACTTTCACATCCTCAAAGGCCGGTGGTGATGGGAGGCCCCTGTTATTGCCCATGCACACTGCAGCACCCTCGCCTGCCTGCCTGCCTGCCTCAGACCCCCTGAGACCAACCCAGAGCCCAAACCGTGTCATCCCCACAGCTGATGACTGCGATGAGACCTTCTGTCAGCACCAGCCCATGACAGGAGGGAGGATGTGCTGCAAATACTGGGTTTGCCTCTGAGACCACAATCTTCGCCTTTTACACCACAGTCGTTCCTGCTAAAGGGACGTGGTGGTGCCAGGTGTTTGTTTTCCGTGCTCCTCCCTGCCGTGCCTGATGAGATCCTGGCTCTGCGGGCTCGGAGTTGACTTTTTCCAGCAGTTCTTGCAGCTTGGCTGCATGGCCAGGGAAGAGACAGTCTGAAATCAGGCGGGGAGCTGCACCAAGGCTGTTTCTGATTGTGCTGGTGCCATGCTGGACCCATCTGCTGCATCTGAAGGGCTGCTCAGGGGAGGAGGTACAGGACATGGAGACTTGCTGCAGCTCTTTCTTCTCGAGCAGAGAGGCTCACAGCCAGGAGAGGGCTGTCCCTCACCTCTCAGAGTGCCTGGGCTCTTGGGCATCTGTCCAGTGTCTCTCTGCAGGCAGCAGACTGGGCAGGCTGACAGGACAGTTCCCCAGGGATGCTCTCCAGGGACACACGGTGCACATGCTGCTCTAATTGAGCCCGGTGCTGTCCCAGCGCTCACTCCGACAAGTTTCTGTCACACTCCAGGTCATAAAACTCATTCCATGGCATCAAACTTGGAAAATAACACATTGAGGGGCTTGACATTGCTTACTGCCAACCAGCACAGCCTTACCAGCACTCAGTATTTTGTCCATGTCGCTGGCTGCTCCCGCGTGTAATCCAGCGGAAGCCAGGGTTGGATGACAGGGAAGTTTTCTTCCTCTTGAAGGAACGTGCCTTCAGAACATGCTCATATTCCTGAACGTACAGATCTTGTCCTTCTTGGTCACTGACACATTTGAAATGAGACCAAACAATCCAGCTGAAGTTGAAAAGGCTCAGGACACTCAGTCAACACCTCACATTGCTGCTATCCACCTCACCCCTTTGTGCTGGATAGATTTATACCTGTATAAAAATACAGGATCCCATATATTTAAGGATCCCAGACCAGCAATGAGAAGAGGAGCCCTCACAGAACTCCATGTTTTCTTGCAGGCTTGTAACCGTGGTGGAGTTTGTCCTGCAGTGTGAGCAAAACCAGGATGCTTGTTTAGGGAAAGCTGGGGTAACCCTGAACCCCATCATTAGAGACTGTAACTTCTAGAAGCAGTGAATCCTCTGAAAAGAGCATCCCTAGGGGAATGAGGGACAATGTGGACAGGGAACGGGACTTGTAGGCACTGTAGGAATAAAAAACCCTGGATTTTGATATTGAAGAAATACAACCTGGTGGTGTTTTCTTCTTCTTGTGATAGCCCAACATCACAGCTCCTTCACATCACAATGAACAGGCTGCCCAGGGAGGCTGTGACTGTCCCATCCCTGGAAGTGTCCAAGGCCAGGTTGGTTGGAGCTTGGAGGAACCTGGGATAATGGAAGGTGTCCCTGCCTGTGGCAGGGGTGGGACTGGATGAGCTTTAAGGTCCCTTCCAAACCAAACCATTCCGTGATTCCATGATTCCAAACCCTTTCCCCATGACTGTGCGATGACAAATGCTGAGAACAACCAAGCTGAAACATCTTCTAACTCCTCACCTCATGGACACATCCATCACCTTGGGCTGATCCACCCCCTCAGCTCCTTCCAAGCACGGCATGAGATGTTCCCACAAGGAGCATTGTCACCTCCAGCTTTCCCAACAGCCCAGGAAGGACAATGTGGATCCCAACAGAAATCACAACCCACCGAAGCTCTCCGTTCCCTTACCTGCAGCTCTGATGGGGTGGCTCCAGACCTGATCCTCCCTACATAGGTGGCGCATGCCTGTGTCCCCAAAACTGGCAGGAATTATCTCCTAGAGGGTGGAATCTGGCTGGCAGGAGACCAGGCGATCTTGTCCTGACTTCCTCACTATTGACTCTTCCCCAATTAGCATGATAATTGTTACCCCGTGGGCCAGACATGATTAACCAGCAATTTTCCTCTTCCTTCCTTATTCTTTTTTTTTTTTAAGAGCAGCTGGGAAATGTCATTCCCCCTGCAATAGAGTTTGAAAGCTCCTCCATCTGGACAATCCAATTCCCAATGTAAGTACAGAGAAAGGAAGGACCAGAAGAATGTTGTCCCATGGAGCCCCTCCACACCCCGCCTGTCCCTGCCTGAGGTGACTTTCCCCCCTTCCCTCGTTGTCCCGGCCTTTAGGAGCAGAGCCAGCCCCTCCGCTGAAGGGAAACTGAATAAGTGACTGTAAATTAAAATTAACATCCAGCAGCAAGGAGTACAGAGCCATGATTAATGGCTTTTTAATGCTCCACTGTTCCACACTCGGAGCACTTTGTTTTAACGGTGCGTGGAGGATGAGAAGTGTGTGGATGTGAGAACAGAGCGTTGCACACACACATCTCAGGAATTCTCACCACTGAGGGGAGATAATCCAGATTTCCTTAGCTTAGAATTACACAGAAAAACCTCATATCCACCTCATCTCATCAAGTGCATCACAACCAAAAACGGCACGGAGCAAAGTCATTAACAGGAATGTCCTCTAACCGGCACTTACCCAGATAATTGTTTTTCTGCTTTGGGTTTAATTATAACGTGGACCAATTGATTAATTGAGTAAGTTTCTATAACCTCCTCCACCCTTGCCCTAAGGAAGGTTCCAGTCAGACTTGCTGAATGATAATTATTTGTCTTTTAGCCCATTTAAGGATTATGGCTTCTTCAGGGCCATGTCCATGGGTAACACTTCCAGCTGTTCATCATTCCACGTGTTGACACGTGCCAATAATTATCCATGTCACTTGGCTGCAGGAACACTTGGAAGAGCCATGCAGGCAGCAGTCATTCTTAAACAATCTTTTTTTTTTCTTTTTTTTTTAAATTAGAAGTTGCCTCCTAAAAGAATTTTCAAATAGCTTCTATCCAAGAACATGATCACCCCAGGGTGAAGTTTATCCAGTGTGACTGCAGCCAGCACCTAATGAAATGTTGTGATTTGCAGCAGAGATGATCAAGGTCAAAGTGGATGAAACTGTGATCAAGTGAGATAGTTATTAGTGAGATAGTTATTAGTAAGCGAGATAGTTATTAGTAAGTGAGATAGTTATTAGTAAGTGAGATACTTATTAATGATCCCCTCAACTCTTAGAATAGCTACTCCACCTGCTGTTCTGTGCCTGCAGAGTGGACCTTTCCTCGTGATCCAGTCTAGATTATTTTATGGGAAAAAAAGGAATCAGGGGCTTCAGGCATGATCTTGTCTGGAATAACTCAGGTTATTGATTCCCTTGAAGCAGCTTTTCCCCTTTGGGAGGAGAGGGTTGGATGACGATTTCACGTGGTGATGCCCACCCGCAGACTCCTGCAGCTGCTGAGATGAGCTCCATCCTTCCACTCAGGCTGATCACACGGCCTTTGGCTTTAAGAATCTGGTTAAAAACATTTCTGCTCGATAATGCGCTGCAAAAGGTCTCTGGTAATCCAGGTCCCTGCATTTCCCTACGGATAAATTCCTACTAAAGGAATAATCTGCACAAAAGACAGACTGTTAGAACGAGAGCAGCAATACAACAGCGTCAAACTTGGCAAGTGGCTCCTCCAGGAAACCAAAGCATTTTGAATTTTACAGCTCCCCACCACACTGACCCTGCTGAGGTTTCTTTTTTTCGTTTCGCAGGAACAATCACAGGGAGATTTATACCCGGGAATATCGCTTGACACAAATTGAATGGTGGGTATAATTATGTATAAAAGCTCTCTTGTTACAGGAAAAAAAAAAAATCTGGTTTGTGGGTTAAAAACAGGAAAACAAAGCAAGTCTATTCTGCAGTCAGACAGAGGAGATGTTTGTTAGTGCTGCTATTGATCAGTAACTATGGCAAAGCCCCGAGAAGCTCTGATATGAGTTTAATAAGAGGAGTAACTGCATGATCTCATTGCAGGATTCACGATCCAGAACAGGATTTGAGCTGCTGATGGTCAAATCTTTGATCCCATCTGCTCTCCTTGTAAACATCTACTGGCAAAAACTCCTTCCCAGTCTCCTAGTGCAGCTGGTAGCCCTGGATTCACAGCTGGTTCCCCTGGAGAGTGCAGAGGTCCAGCTGGTCTTTCTGGAAGGGAGGCTCTTCTGGAGCATCCCACGTCGTTCTGGATGGCAGAATGTGCACAGCTCTGCTTCCATCCCAGCCGGGAAAGCTGACAGCACCGGGAACTCTCCCAAGCACGGGAATAGCAAACAGGATGCTGTGATGGCTGACAAATCCAGGGAAATATCCAAAGCAGGTAAATCACCAGCCCTTGGATCCCATAAACCTGATGGTACCAGAATTTTTGAATCAACAGTGCGCTACCACAGGCCGTCCTACCTCCCTACAAAAGCAGAGCACATCTGGGACCTACCTGTGGCCTTTTCAGGGCTCAGTGCCCTGACAAACCTTTGAGGAGATTGTGAGTTTCTCCTTGGGAAAACTTTGGCACAGCGGGAAGACACATTTCGTGAGTGGTGTTATTTTCACGGCGATGTTGCTGACGGTACCAGGAGCGGTTTGCAAACAACAGGAACACTTGTTGCCGGGTAAGAGGCTCATCACTGGTTTGATGAAGCCTGAAAACACATCCCATGTCCCAGCACACGCTGCTGTTGTGCCCGAGCTCAGGAATCACTGGCAAGGACTAAGGAATCACTGGCAAGGACTAAGGACAGCTTTTCTCTGCTCTGCTGTTACCAAAGCTTTGGGTCTTTGGAGTAAAATTGTAACTCTCCCACTTTCCAAGTGGCGGGAGGGACAGGGAAGGCACCTCTGCCACCTCACTGCTGCTCTCCCTCCGTCTCATCCCACGTGTGCTGATGCCACTCACATCCCCACACAGAGACGATCCTCACAATGGAGAAGGCTTTCCCCTGCAAAAGTGGAAAGTATTCCAAAGCCACCTGGGAGGCACAGCATGGATTACGAGTCTGCCACATCAGATCCTGATGTCTGCAAAACGCAAACGACTCATAAATTTCACAGTTCTCATCCCTGGACCTTTTTCCCTGCCGTGTTGTTCAAGATCTCTGGATGTTTTGGAAGAGGTACCGCTTGCCAAAGTGGAATAGTTCGCACTTCCATTTAAGATAAACTCATCCTGAATGCTGCTCTTTCTCTAATTGTCCTGTAAGTGTTGACCCTGCCCACATTTTTGTGCACAGAAGTGACCTCCCTGACAGAAATCAGCACAGTTAGAGAGATGGAGAGTGCTGAGATCGTAGAATCATGGAATAGTCTGAGTTGGAAGGAGCCTTAAAGATCATCTTGTTCCAACCCCTTGCTATGGGCAGGGACACCTTCCACTGCTCCAAGCTCTGTCCAACCTGGCCTTGGACAATTCCAGCCACAGTTTCTCTGGACAACCTGTGCCAGGGCCTCACCACCCTCACAGCCAAGAATTTCTTCCTCAAATCCAATCTAAACCTGTCCTCTGCCAGTTTAAAGCCATTCCTCCTTGTCCTGTCCCTCCCTGCTCTTGCACATCACCCCCTGTTCTCTCTCTGTCTCTGCAGGAAGCGCCCAGTCCACCGTGGCACAAACCTTCACCTGCTGCTCAGACGCTGTTTATCACCCTCTGCCTCAACTTACCCTCTTATTCCGGTCCTCCCCTGCTCACAAGGGGTCTTTGTGGCTGCCCCTTGCCAAGGGATCTGCTCCTGCGGACAGGATGCGTTACATGCTCCGTTCATTACAGCCAGCGAGCAGATCTGCAAATTGCATGGCCAGCTCTACAAAGGGCCTGACAAACTGCACTTGAGGGCAGGCTCCTTCCCTCCAGCATTAATCTTCTCCTCCTCAGTCCCCTGACTGTCCCCATTAGCTCTGTGGCTGTTGCAATGCTCACTCTCACTCTCACCTCCCCTCCGCTCTTGTTTTTCCCTTATCAGGTTTGCTCTGACGACAGTCTGAGATTCATGGCTCACTCTCAGCACAGGGACTCAGGACCCAGCAGCAACAGGCAAATAGATCATCTCCTAACAAGGGGAAGGTTCCTCTGAGTCACTCTGAGCCACCTTTGCCGGCAGTTCTTTACCAGGACAGCACTGGGCACAATGCTATCAAAGGTGTCACAGTAAAGGGTTATTGGAACAGAAGTGGTGGCAATGATCAGCCCCTCGCACCAAAAATAATGTGAATATTACTACTCCTAACAAAACAAACCTGTTCATGTGACTGGCTGGTGAGTGGGCTGAGTTCCCATGGCAACTGTCGGCGCTGGAGCTTGTAGGAAGAAAGTAAATATTCTGTTTGAAATGGTTCAGATTCCTGCCACAAAGTTCACACAGCTCGGAAACATTCATCAGATTCCTTCGTTAGCTGCACAAAGTGTCCCCCACCGCCCCTGGCAGCTTCCCAAACTGAATTATCCATGTCTGGTTTGCCTTTGAGGTCTGAAATTCGCACAGAGGTTTTAGGGAAGGGATCCCAGATGTCGTTGGGTGCTTTCACTTGAGCTGTCTGTCTGCATCTCCCGTTTGGTCCTCGTTGCTGTTGGCTCCCAGTCCCCACCTGAGGCTGGGGCAGGAGCTCCACCAGCAGTTCTGATGCTCAGTGTGGATGTGGCCCAGACAGCCCTGACCCTGCCCGGCCTGGGGAGCATTTGCCTTTGTCAGCCCAGTGCTGCACACATCTGGATTTCAGAACTGGCTCGGATTTGTCCAGAATCATGGAATCCTTGAGGCTGGAAAAGACCTCCAGTGTCACTGAGTCCAACCTTTGACCAAACACCACCAACTAAACCACAGCACTGAGCACCACATCTTGTCATTAGCGACACCTCCAGTCATTACAATATTGCCCAGGGGTGGGGATGGATGATTTGTACCTTTGCCTCTCACACAGCTCCTTCCAGGGCACGGAGAAGTTGTTGAAATGTTGATTTAACTGAGTGAGAAAGAAATCCAGGGCACTGCAACGCGAAGGACTCTGAGACAGCTCACACAGAAACAAACGTGTTCATCGGACACTGCGGGGACAAGGCAAAAAGGGTTTGGCCGTGGGATTTCCTTCCTTCCTTCCTTCCTTCCTTCCT
>VZRQ01001703.1:352080-436044 GCA_013397975.1 Machaerirhynchus nigripectus | reverse complement strand
TTCCTTCCTTCCTTCCTTCCTTCCTTCCTTCCTTCCTTCCTTCTTTCCTTCCTTCCTTCCTTTCTTCCTTCCAGCTGGAGCTAATGGTGTTTGTCCTCAGAAGAAACACGAAATTGCAGCCCATAGATTCGCCTGCCTCTGTGCAGATCCACCCAAGCCCTTCTGAGGAACAGGGGCTTTCTGGTGAAGGCAGCTCATGGCTTGGGACAAAGCCAGTTGCCTCCAGAAATTTTGATGGAAAAAAAATATGATAAAATTATCTTACTGTCGTTCCTCATTCCAATGTATCACTCCATCCCCAATCCACTTCCATCCCTCTCCCCCTTCGACACCTTCTCCCCCAAGGCTGAAATAATCCTTGACACCCAGAATAAGCATTTGTGTGTTGGATTATTAAGTGATTTAAACAGGAATGGCAGCACCCACCTCACCCCAAAAACCAGCCCCTGAAGTGCTCAGCTCTGGCAGGAAGGATGGTCAGAGAATTCTTTTGCTCTCCACAACATGTAGGGTGAAGGAGCTGTTGTCACCTCTACCCAAGCCGTGTGTCCCTGGTGTGGCCAGGAGGAGGGTGGTGGTGATGAAGAGAGGTTGCAGCTCTCCTGAACCCACCAGGGAGATCCACCAGGGAGAGGGAGATAAGGTCTTTCTGGAGAATGCAGCCACCCACCAGCCCGCACATGGCATCTGCAGGGTGCAAGGTGCCTGGAGGGATGGAGGCCATCAGTTTTCCTGCTTTGGAGCGTGGTCAGATTCCTGTGTCTGTGTATGACATCACTGGGTACGAAAATAGATTTGATTTCACATCTGGTTTGCAGGATCAGAGGGTCACACATCCAGCCTGCCTCTGTGCCACATCCTTCTCTGTTCTGAGGAGGTGGAAAAAGAAAAATGCTTCACTTCTCTGCTGGGAAATGGAGACACAGTGACTTGTCCAGGGGAACCAAGGGAAAGGAAGATCCACACATTTCATTAAAGCCTGGGGCCTGCAGCTGCTTCTACTCTGTGCACCCTGTGTATTCCTGAAAAATCACCTCTGTGAGGGAGAGCTGCTCTCAGGACAGGCCAGATTAATCAGAATCCAGGAGTACCCATCTCTTGCTTGGCCATGAACTAGAGCTGCACATGCCGAGCTCTGACAGGAAATAAACACAATTAATCCCAGCCAGGAAAACTGGGAATAGATCCAGACTTGAATCTCTATCCACCAAACACAGCCTGACTGTGATATGTTACCTTCCCTTTTACACGGAAATCACCAGTGCAGGAATGTTCCTGGGGACAGGAACACAACTCCTTGCTGTGTTTTGGTGTTAGGAAGCTCCTGAAAGAGTTTTAGTTTTTGTTTCAGTTTCAGCTTTAGTTTTGGTTTTCATTTTCATTTTCCTTTTGTTTTTGGTATTGGTTTTGGTTTTGGCTTTTGGCTTTTGGTTTCGGTTTTGTTTTCATTTTCATTTTCGTTTTCGTTTTCGTTTTCGTTTTCATTTTTGTTTTCATTTTTGTTCCAGTTTCAGTTTTAGTTGTAGTTTTCATGCTCTGACGCAATTCCCAGGCACGATTTGAGGCTTGGCCACGGATACGTGCAGCCACCTCAGGCAGCAGCTTCACCAACAACCCAAAGAACTGGGCTTTGTTTGTTTGTTTTTAACTGATTTGCGTGGATCTGAACTAGATATGGCACAAACACTGAAGAAAGAGATTTTATTGGCCCCAAGAACTTCAGAACCAGACTCTGGAGACACCAGAACTGCAGAAAGTTGGGGAAAAGAGGCTTCAAAATGGACTTATTCTCCCTTCTTTTTTTCCTTAAAAAGTGGTTGGGTCTTAACTTGTGTTTCTAAATGATATCTCTGACTTGGGGGATTCTGATCAAAGGGAAATGTGATGGCTCCTCTGTGATGTTTGGGAGGAAATCAGGCCATGGAGGGGACAAGAAGGTGACCTGAAGACGTCTGGCAGCAGGGAGAAACTGGAGGCGGTGGCAGGAACACAGAGTGTCAGCAGGCAGGGACTGAAGTGAGCAACCCTTCAGCCCGAGGATATCCAAGTTCCCACTTAGCTCCTAAAACTCATGGAGGGGGATTAAAGGCTGCATTAATATGTATGCAGCGGCGTGCTGCTCCTCCGTGATCTCCTGACTCCGGTATTTTTAGAAAATTTGGGTTGCTGGAGAGCAAAGCCTGTCTCTCAGGGTTTGTCTGCTTACTGGGATCATCGCCCTGTCGAATGAAGTCATGCCAGGGCGAGAGGGAAGGGAGGACAGTGACCATTATGGGGAGAAACTGGGAATAACTGGTTGGGAGGAAGGGTCCCTCCTTTAGGCAGGGGTTCTTAGCCCACTGGTGGGTTTTTAACCTCCTTGGCAGGGCTGAGAGGGCTCAGGGAGGCCTAAACTAGGCAAAAGCAGTCCAAAACCTATGGAGAACACAGCTGAAGGTGTGTGTGATGGGGCTTTTCTGGAGGGAGGGAGCCAAATTAATTCAATTATTGTGTTCTGGCTCAGTCTGGCAGTGCTGGTCCAGCCTTGGTCAAATCAGGCTCAGAGAGAGGGGTTCCCAGCATTATTTTGGCTCCTGAGTGCTTTGGAGTCTCTCTCAAATCCATGCTTGAGGCAAGGGATAAATCCAGAGGTCTCCCCTTCACTCCAGGAACACTTCCAGGGATGGGACAGCCATGATTTCTCTGGACAACCAGAGACAGAGGGTCTTCTTCAACTACTACAAAATCCCTCTGAGACATCCACAGGATCCTTCTGAGCCTCAGGTCCAGGCAGAACTTCCTGTGCATCAGCTCCTGCCTCTTGTCCTATTGCTTGGAATCCCGCAGAGTCCTTGGGGTCACTCAAGACCAGAATCTGTCTCAGGGTGTTTGCCCTGCTCCTCCACCCTGGGTTTCTCTAATTAATAAGTTGTCTTCAGTGATGGAATCGTCATTTCGAGCAGGCCTGGCTGACTTTGATGGGGTTCAAACACCAGCTCTGATTTTTGCCTCTCTCCATTATACTTTTTTTTTTTTAAAAAAAGTGTGGTGTGAAAATGTGTCACCCCTTGTGATTACACCAAGGAAAAGGCAAAAAAAAAGAACTACAGAAGTGACACAAATTGCTAATTACTTTATTATGTAGTGATTAAAGAGAAAAAAAAAAGAAAAGAATTAAAAGCTAGAAGTTGCTTCAGCAAATTCTATTTTTAAAGAAATAATTATTGAGTTTCGAATGTACTAAATTAAGTAATTCTCTGCCAGATTTCTTCCCCACTTTTAATCTTCATTCTTGGCTGCGTGGCTGGCTCTTCAGTCAATGCTCTGGTGGGGTGATGTGCTCAGGACTGTATTATTATTGTTATTATTATTATTACCATTATTAATAATAACTTTTAGCAGTATGGCCTCTGTGCCAAACACAGAGCCCGTGGAAGGTGCCATGCAAGCACAGAGGGGGGTGTGAGGCCAAGAGAGCTCCTGGGCTGGAGAGACAAGGCAGCCTCAGCTCCCACATTTTCCAGAGATGCCTCATTTTCTAAATTTTCCATGCTGGGAACGCTCCACGTGATCGGGGACAGCAGAGGGGGCTGGGGACAGGCCACACCATGCAGAAAAATCGCTTTTGTGCCTGGTTCTGTGTTCCTGGAGGGTCTGAAGGAAAGGAGGCAGGGGGTGCTCTGATGTGCCGTGGGAATTCTCTGCTTTGGGTCTGTGGCTCTCTGAGCTGCCAGGATTTCCCTGGGAAGGGTCTTTTCCTCCAGCCTCACCTTGGTCCTGGTATCTTTCCCCCTTGCAGGGGTGTGGGAAAGCCAAGGGGGATGTTCTCACTCCCTGCAGGGGAGATGCTCAGGGATCAGGGAAGCCAGCAGGGATAGAAAGGCTGTTGGAACAACTAAACTGTGCCCGTGGAGGAGCTCCCAGGCCACCTCCAAGACTCTGGAGAGCTCCAGGTCACGGTAAGCACCCCAGGAGACACCCCAGGAGTGGTGAGTCCTGTGCTGGGAGAGCATTTGGGGACGGAGAAAGGCTGGAGGAGGTGACAGGCACAGAGTGTGGGTCCTGCTAAGTGGGAGGAACGGCTTAAAAATCAGTAGGAGAGATCCTGGGTAGTGGCAGGGTGAGAAGGCAGGAGTGTGAAGTCTGCTTGGAGATACCCCAGCATCCCAGATCCTGGATCCTGTGAAAGACTCTCAGGTTTCCTCTTGATGAGGTCTCAGATTCCGGAGGGACGATGACAGTGACTTTATCCCACCTGAAGATAATGGCAGTGACTTCGCCCAACACAATGGATGGGAAATCTCAGCTTTTTAAGGATCAGCACTCCAAATCCCCCTTTCTCTCCAATCCCAGGCTGCAAGGAATTGCTTCCTATCCCCCTGGATCCCAGAAATGCATGCCGACAGCTCCACAGCTCTTCAGCTGTGCTTAGGCACCCTCTCTGCCAGGATAACTGTTGCCCAACTTTGTGCCAAGTTTCCCTTTTTCTCTTTATTTTTTCCTGTTTCTCTCTGTTTTTTCCTGTCATGCACATTTTGGTGAGCCTGTGTCCCCCCAGAGTCTCCCAGGACCTCCCCTCTCCCCCTTCTCTGTAATTAAACAAGAACTGTTGACAGATGCTGTCGAAGCCAGTTCCAGCTTGCCAGAAATTTTCGGTAAATAATAAGAGGAGCTCAGAAATGAGAAGTCAGAAGAATTCAATAGGCAGGAGGCAAATTCTCAGCAGCCCTAAAGGACCTTAATTCAGAGAAGCACCACTGACACTGCGCAAGAAAAAGGAAAAGCAGTGCTTAGATTATTTTTGCTGTGTGATGAGACGCCAGAATAGAGAAGGGGAGAGTTTCACAAGGCTTTTTTTTCCCCTTTTTACCTTCAGATTTGGGTCACCTGCCTTGCGCAGGGTGTCTGAGCTGGAGGATCCACTGTAAATCTGGGGATTCCAGTAAAAGAGGGTGCACACCCAACACTTGCCAGGGAGAAGTCACCAGGGAGACAAATGGGGCTGTGGAAAAGGATAATGTTTGGAGTGAACTCCCTGACATCATTTTCCTTGCCAGGAGTTTGAAACACCACGGAGTCAGAAAGGATTTGTGGTGGACATTTCTCTAAGCAAGGAATTTGACAGATATTCCTGCTCTGCTGAACTGGCTTTGCTGACTGCTCCCTAAGTCCTTTAAACAATGCTATTGTGATTAAAAATGTCACATAGCCAAAAGCATCATAATTGCAAAAAACATTCTCATTAACAAAAAAGTTCTCCTTTCAAATTCCCCTATTCAGGCAGCTCTGTAAGCTTTTAATCCTTCAAGCACCAGTAAATGACATCTTTGCTAAGAATGGCCGGTTTACATCAGCAGAGAGACCGGGGAGGGAGTCTGGGTTCGCTGCACACGGAGGGGGCAGTGTTTCATGTTGGCTCCCAACTCCCAAGAGAAATTCCTCTTTGCTTATTCAAACTCACACGGACAAGTTGAGAAGCTCTAGAGCTCAAAACCAAAATGCTGGGATGATGATGATGATGATGATGATGATGATGATGATGATGATGATGATGATGATGATGAGAGGAAGTGATCTATCACAGAATCCCAGAATATCCAGAGTTGGGGGGGACACCCAAGGATGAGCAAAGTCCAACTCCTGCCCTTTTCCAGGAGGATGTGACTTTTCACTTGTGCCAGTGATGCCTTGAGTGGCTACCTAGAAACACAGGCAGGAGTAAGGGAATAAAGGTCGGGATTTGTTTGAAAGGCCTTCAGAGGTGCACCCTGGGGAGCCAGAGGCTGCACCCAAGATGGACCCCGAGATGGGCAACGAGTCACGAGTTCTTCCCCCTTTTATAGGTTTGGGGCATTTGCATATCAGCATAAATTCGCCAATTAAAACTTTAGCTAATGATGTAATTTCTTCAATTTCTCCACCTCTCTAGAGGCCCTAATTTACACCTTTGGGCCTGGGACAGCCTGAGTGTCCTTGAACAGCAAGCTCGGAGAGGCTTTGTTGTGTCTGTCTGGCCTGGGAGAGCAGCTACCGAGCTACAGGGAACTCCAGAGTTACACACTGGGCAACACAGGATTGGAAAAATATAAAAGTTACAACCTAAGGCGTCACCAGTGCATGGAGAGGTCACATCCCTGGGCTCAGAGCTGAGTAGGTCAGGAGGAGACATGAAAAATAATGGGGTTTTTGCTGGGGTGTGAGACCCAGCTACGACCTCAACCAAAAGGAACCCAACCTCAGCTTAAATTCTCCCAAATCAAGCTCCACTTGGTGCCCAACTTCCAGACTGGCCTATTTGTTGTCCTCTTTAAGCTTTCCTCCAAAGCCAGAAGGCAACGCACCACCTTTCCTAGGATCCAGTGACACTCCTGGGACCATCACCTCAATGATGTGGGACAGCCAGACCATGCTCATACGGAAATATCCCATCCATGGAGGTGTGGTACCAGCAGAGTGATCCAAGACTCATCCCAGAGGGGCTGGGAAGGATTCCCACCCATCAGTGAGGTGGGATGTGGGGTGCCCCCAGTGCTGGAAATAAGAAAACCTTGAGACAAATGAGGGAAGAACCTATTCTGTTGACTTTGGAAATGGCCTGAAATGTATTTGCTTTACATCAAAGCTGAAAAAGAACCCACAAGTGAGAAGGGAAGTTGGTTGCTTTTGACCCAGAATAATTATATAAAAGGGAAATAAACCTACGAAATCTGAAGAAGTCATGTTTGTGACTCGCTGACCTGAAACTAAGCAGTTTTGTTTGCATTTTGGGTTCTAAAAACAAAACATTTCATACAACATGGAAAAATAATTTTCCTCCGTAGTCATGTTTTCAGTTTTGGTCCTTGTCCTCTTCAAAAACTGGGTCATTTCTTTGAATTAAAATCCTACTTTGAAACACCTGAGACATTCTTCTTGAAATTGTCCAAGCACAAGTCTGTTTTTTTTTTAATTTTCCTGGAATTCCCCTTCCATCTCCTCGTTCTAAATTACCCATTAAATTCAATGCAAATTTAGACTCATTTGCAAACTGCTTGTTTTGTTGGGGGTTTTTAAGGGCATTGGCTGCTCTCTGTTTGCACATACATGTGAGTGTGTATAAATACCTGTGTACGGAACGTGATTCAGCTTTGAGTCGTGGAGAAAGCTTCAGAGGGAGGCGGAGACAGAAGGAATTGCCCGTTCGGGAGGGGGTAGAACTCATTTCTTTGCAGCTCCAAGGACATCCAAGGAGCAAGGAGAAGGCATTTCAGACATCCTGTTGCCAGTGGCTGCCAGACTTCGGCTCCCTGCAGCGACGAGGCAGAGCATCCCAAATACCAAATGTCTGGCCGTGTCCCTCTGTCACCACCAAATCCTGCCTGTCCCAGCTGCCACAGGGGAATGGTTCCTTTCCTGACTCGACCGGCCACGCATTTCCCACTCCCTCTCTGCTGGAAATCAAACAGTCCATTAGGGCTTCGCTGAGTGGATCTGACATTTCCCAGGTGCAGGTTAACACCCCCCCAGGGCCTCGGCGCTGTGAAAATCAGCTCATCTTTTGCGCCTCGCTGCCCATCGCTGCTCCCCGGGAGGAGGAGCCCCAGCACCTGCCAGCCTGGGCCTTCCACAGTGGTTTTCCAAGGTGTTTGACTTGCCCTGGAAGGGATGAAGGGGAAATGATGGAGCGTCATGAGGTGTTCAGGGATAAGAGTCGTGTCACCGACACTGCAGGAGAAACAAAATCTCTCCAACAAGATTTTTAGTGTTAGAGAATCAAGGCATTATTTTATTCTGGCCAGGAAGTGCAACAGAACTCATTTCATCCACACACTGCCCGGGTTGTGCAGAGAAAATCATTCCATCACCCGTAATTTTTACTAGATTTTTCATATACAGTCAAAACAGAGAAAAATTCGTTGGTTCAATGTCCATTGGTCCCAAGTTACACAGTTCTTAGTATTTGGGTTCCTATTGGTTATTGATCCCTTCACCTTCAGTGTTTTTAGGTTCTGATTCCTCATTCTCTTACCGACATTCTCCCAGACCAGGAGTCTCTGACTGTGCCAGGGGTGATGTTTGGAGTTGATGTTCGTTAATGGTCGTTATCTTTTGTGCATCTTCTGTGCTACTCCCAGTTTGTTGAGATGTTCAGCTCATCACTGAGTGGTGAAACAGTCCTGTGAAAAGAAACTTCAATTCTTTTCCCTCTGGGCAAAGGCGAACAAAACCCCTGACTGAAGTTACATAAAAAAAAATTTAAACTTGGTGTCATTTCCAACAGTAGCTTAGGGTATTCCCACCTTCCCCTGGTTATTCCTTCAGGCTGTGGATTCACGATGTCTTTGGAGACAGAAGCAACTTTAAGTGTCCCTTCCTCCTGTAAGACTCCTTGTCTTACACCTCACCAACATGGAAATCGAGCCAGGGGTTGTTTTCCTCCACCCCCTCCCTGGATAATGCTGAGCATCACTGTTGGAAATGATGGAACTCCTAAAATTTTTTAGCTAAGAACTGTGCAATTTGGGACCAATGAACATTGAAACAAAGAATTGCTTTGGGTTTTGTATGGGCCAGTATGTGAAAAATCGAGTAAAGAGACATCCAGGCAATGCGTGGATGAAATGATTTCTACTGCACGTCCTGGCCAGAACAACATCCTCGCCAGAATAAACTAATGCCTTAATTCTGCAACACTAAAAAAATGCTGTTGGACAGTTTTTGTTTGTCCCACAGTGTCGGTGACATCACCTCGATGGTTTTTGTTCTGGATTCTCTTCCATTCTGGGTACCTCCACCATCTGCTTATCCAGGCACGCTCTGCTCCATGCAAACCTCACCAGTGCAGCTCCATCCCAAAGCTCTCCTTGTGCAGTTGGAGTGATGCCTTAGGTTTTAACTTTAATATTTTTCAGATCCTGTACTGCCTGGTCTGTTCTTGTAGCCTGTTAACTTCTGTTCTCCCACGCTGGTTGGACGTGAGAAGCCTCTCTAATTTTGCCATCCAAGGACACCCAGTTTGTCCCAGGCCCAAAATGTCCAGGGCCAAAATTTGGCCCTAAACCAAAATCTTAGAAAGGGGGGAGTAAACTTGGGAAAAATTACATCATTAACTGAAGTTTTAGTTGGAGAATTAACCCTGATATGCAAATGAACCAAACTCATAAAAGTGTGAAGAACTCGTGACCTGGGGTCCATCTTGGGTGTCACCTTTGGCCTGCCCAGGGTGTACCTTTGAAAGCCCTTCAAATAAATCCCTACCTTTATTCCCTTATTCCTGTCTAGTCTCTGGTTTTTAGGTGGCCACCTCAGGCATCAGGAGACTGAGACCAATCCCACCCCTCACAGAATCCCTCGGGAAGGCAGGGAAGCTGCAGATCCCGTGCTCTGCCCTGTG
Source organism: Machaerirhynchus nigripectus (assembly GCA_013397975.1). Taxonomy (NCBI): domain Eukaryota; kingdom Metazoa; phylum Chordata; class Aves; order Passeriformes; family Dicruridae; genus Machaerirhynchus; species Machaerirhynchus nigripectus. The sequence continues at coordinate 426,692 of VZRQ01001703.1, read as the reverse complement.
GGTGGGAGGAAATTGCCAGAGGAGCCAGTGCTTACATAAATAAAGGCTCAGTTACAGAGCTGACGGGAGTCAAAGGACAAGAACAGCCAGAGCAGATCCAGCAGATCATTCCAGCTCAGTGTCCTGCTGGGAGTCAAAGGACAAGAACAGCCAGAGCAGATCCAGCAGATCATTCCAGCTCAGTGTCCTGCTGCCAGGAGAGGCCAGCAGTAGGTGTCAAGTGTGATTTTACCCTGAGTGAGCCGCAGATAATGGGTGTTTTGGGAAAGAGCTTTCATATTTCAGAGCTCTGGATGGGTTTTTCCGCCTGTAAATTTGCCCAGTCATTTATCTATGGGAGCACTGACACGGATTCAGGAGAGGGAGGTTCTTTGGTGTGCTGTGTTGGAGGACAGCCTCAGGCAGGGTGTTCTGGGCTCCATCCAGCTTCCGAAACATCGGTGGTTCGTGTCCCTGCAGACATTCAGGTTACCCAGGACACCTGCAAGGGAGTGCTAAAGGTGACATCAGCCCTCATGGGCTGCGGATGTACCTGCCTGAGGCTGGGCAGGTGTGAAGGGCAGCTTGGGGAGGATTTTCTGGTATCTCAGTCTCCTGCCCCACTCCTACTTCTTCCTTTCCAGCACTTTTTTGCCGCTCCAAGTGTCTGCCGTTCGTTTGTAGCCTGTCTTATCCCTCTGTGTACAAAAACTTGCTCTAGGGACTGCCACACTGAGGGGCTTTAATCCCCCCCACCTTCACTGGAGCCAGACTCAGGCTGGGATTTTTGGATCTCACACCAAGGGCTCCTTGACAGAGATGAAAGCTCTTTGGAGGCTACACCCATCTGCATCAGCACAGGTGAAGGTCTCATCCTGCCCTTCTTTCTGCTTGCACTTGGATGCTGTGGGTGTTGTTTCACCTTTTCCCAGCAGCTGAACCTTTCTGGGAGGCTGGCTCTGGAAGTGAGCCCCTGCAGCCTGCAGAGGATGCACTCCTTGCCTCGTGCCTCTGGGAGGAATCAGGTGGGCTCAGGGAACATCCAGGGGCAGAGGCACGGCCCCATCCCCTCCCCTCCCACCTGAGCTGTCCTTGCTGAAGCCACCAGAGCTTCAGGAGCCCATCCCCGGCCCCAGGGCAGCTGTGCCCCCGCAGAGCTAACTCGTTCCACGGGAGCACAAACACGCTCTGCCCTGCGCTCCCACTGCAGCTTGAAAGCCGTGATTTGTCCCCCCGGCTTCCCAGCATCCCGCTGCTCACTCTGGCACAGCTCAGGGTGGATCCTGTCATTTAAAGCCATGAGGAGGCAACGGCTTAAAAAACCAAACAAACCCAAATTCAGGCATTTTGTGATGGACGCAAAGATTTATTCCTTCCTTGCCTTGCCCCCACCAAAAAAAGGCTTTCCCCAGATCTTACAGGATTTTGAAATGCATTTGGATTGTTGATGTTGCTTTTTCTGTTCTGATAAGCCTCAGTGAAGGAGTGTTTCATTCAGGTGGTTGGTTTTCACCATATTCCAGTCATTAATCTGGTGTGATCATCCAGCCTTGGGGCTGTCTCTAAATCCAGAGTGTCGGAGTGTCTATGGGGTGTTTAATACAACCCTACACAGGGGGAGGTTGCTGGGAGCCCTTTTTGCAGTCAGGAAATCAAGGGACATGCTTTTCTCTTTTTTTATTTTTTTTTAATTATTCGTTAAGGTGGGAAAAGACCTCTAAGATCATCAAGTCCAACCATTAACCCAGCACTGCCAAACCCAGCTCTAAACCATTCCTCCAAGCACCAGATCTACACCCATTCAGTGACATAGGTCAGTGACAGAGCCAGGAATTCAAACCAAGCTGGCCCCTAACACTCTGTCCTGACAATTCAAGGTGCTTCAATTCTCTCCTGTATCCAGAGATAAAAGGGTTTGGAAACACCCTGATGCTGCTCTCTCCTCTCTGCACGAAAACCAACAGTTGTGCCTTCATATTGCACCTTTAAAAGGACAAATGTTTCCCTTCCTGCATCCCAGGCAGCAGCAGGGGTGAGAGCAAAGGCTCTGAAAGAGGATCCAGAGTGGGATGCACAGGAGTGTTCAGCCAGAAGGAGATTGAAATGGAGCGAGCAAAACTGGATTCATTAGCTGGCAATTAGCTCTAAATTAATGATCCAATGGTACAACTGAGCTTGGAAGGGAAAGGTGGATCTGCCAGCTGGAGACAACAAAGTCTTTGGAGACTGATCCCTGCTGGGTGGGGCAGGAATTATGGGGCAGATCAGTCCAGCTTTGTGTGTTCTGGACACCTGAGAAACATTTTGGCTCCAGTTCTGTCAAGGGAGGGCTTTGGACAGGAAGAGGGGGACAGTGGTGTCCTTTTTCTCTTGAGTCCATCGAGAATTGCAAGACCAAGCTGGACCATGCAGCTGCAACCCCAGCATTTTAGTAATTCCAGTCACTTAATAATCCTGGTGATTTCCTGATCCCAGTTTCCCCAGAGGCCATCCCAGCCAATCTTCTGCCTCATCCCACCAGCTCTCCAAATCCAGGTGCCTCCCAGCTCTGCTGGCACTGCCATCTGTGGTGCTGGCCGGTGCAGCCTGGGCATCAGGAGTGGTTTCCTTCCCTACCACACCTCCCTCCTCTCCAACTCTCCTCATCCTGGCTTTTCCTGACCCACCCCTCACCCCAGAGCAGGCCCAAGTGTTTTGCTGAGCCTGGAACACGCTGGAGCATCCTGAGTGCAGCTTTGTGCAGAGCGAGAGGCAGCGTCCCGGTGCCAGGTGCTGCATCTCTCCCTGCCTCTCCTCCCCATCTTTAAAGGACCAGAGAAGGGCTTTTATTTGGAGCCAGCTCCCGATGTGAGCAGCTCAGAGCAATTTATGAACCCTTGAAAGCCATTGCCAGGCAACCTGATGCTTGAGGCCTCTTTCCCAGCCTTGGAGAGGAGGAATCTCTTCCTCCCTCCTGCTGCCAAGCCTTCCCCTCCCAACCCCCCCTTCCTCCTCCTCCTCCTCTTGCAGCTGAAGACAAGCACCCAAAACTCTCCTGCTCTGTGCCAAAGTCCTGGGCTCCCTCCCGAACAAAGCATCTGCTGCTCCAGAGCCCAGGTCCTGCTTGTTCTCGTGCTGGGGACAAACACACCTCAGCTCCAGCTCCAAACAAATCTCTGGCCAGCCAGGACATCTCTGGTGGCTGCCACAAGCCACCAGCCCAAGCAGTTTTGCAGCAGTTCACAGAGCTGGAGGCTTCCTTCCACCTCACAGCCCTGCTCAGAGAGGGTCTTCACCCAGAGGGTGGCAAAGCAAGGCTGGAGAAGAGGAGTCCTGGTCCCTCAGCAGAGGTTGTCCCCACCACCCTGAGGAGCTAAAGGAGGACAGAGCCTGGTGACATATGGGGCGGGGAATGAACAGAGAGTGTAAAAGAAAGGGTGCACAAGAGAGTGGATACTGGAGAAGTTAATCATGAATGTTTTCCTTGCAGGTTACTGATTTTCCTTGCACATGGACTCCCCTGGGCTGGAAACCTATTAAACATAAGCTTGAGGAGACCATGAGTAGGTGTCATTAATTTGTGGTTCAATCTAGAGGCAGCCATCAATTAAACCTCAGCCACTGCGGGCTGAGCACCAGCCAGGTCCTGTTCTCCTGGGCACAGAGCAGAGCAAAGAGATGGTCTGGAAGCACCTACGTGCCAGGGGCTACCATGGCACTGCCCAGCCCTGAGGGCAGAGCTCTCCCTGGCATCACCCAGTCTCTGCTGGGGCAAACTGGGCCATGGATGTGGGGTTCTGTGTGAGCCCTGCAGAAACCCCATCCCTAAATGTCAGTCCTGCAAGCCAGGCTCGCTGACTCCTGCACACAGCCGAGATGAATGCTCCTGGTGGTCCATCCATCCCAACGTGCCTTTCCCATTGTTCCCATCCCTCCAGGCCCCCGGTGACAGACTCTTGCCATTAGATATGATGGAGAGGGCTGTTGTCGCTACGCAGGCACATTCCCGTGCTAGGGAGGTTCTGGGAATAATGGGAGCAATGAAATAAATGAAATAAATCACCCAAAGAGCAAGTGGCTGTGATGAATTAGGGGGTGTTAAACGCGCGGAGCAGACAGGGCGCTGCCAGCCCTTTTCCCCAGCACAGCCACGAAGGCAACGGGCACTGGGGCTTGCAGTACCTGTAATTCCCTTTTCATATTTTGCCAGGAGTGCTTTTCAGAGCAGCTTTGTTGATTGAATTTGTCAGGCACCATTCTGGAGATCGCAAAGCTGCTTTTGCCACCTTTATTGTGGCGCTCGCGTGAGGCAATTCCGGAGCATCTGTATTCATTCCAGGCAGCATTAGGCAGCTGATGATTCAGCCAGCTGCCAGCAGATAGCTGCTCTCTCCTTGAGATGACTGAGTAATACAGGAATAACCTGGGGATTTTGCTCCCCTTTGCTGTGCCTCGGGGTTTATTTATTTATTTCGGGCGGATCCCATTTATCACCGGCGTGCAGGAGCCGAGTTCTGAGTGCTGGCATCCCCTTGGGCGTGGAGAGCAGGGCAAGGCTGCCTCTCATTTCCTTTGGACAGCTTTGCCTTGCCCATTGGAGATGAAACCTCGCTGGAGCTGAGGAGCAGGGCTGGGGGATTGGAAGTTGTGTGTGGCGGAAGAAAACCAGGGGGTTCTGGCTGTGGATACAAGTGGATCCACGAGAAGGGGAGAGGCTGGAAAAATCAGGTGGAAAGAGGGGAGTTCTGTACTTCCACAGTGGAACTGGAAGTTGTGTGTGGGGAAAGAAAACCAGAGGGTTCTGGCTGTGGATACGAGTGGGTGGGTGAGAAGGGGAGAGGCTGGAAAAATCAGGTGGAAAGAGGGGAGTTCTGTACTTCCACAGTGGAACTGGAAGTTGTGTGTGGGGGAAGAAAAATAGGGGTTTTCTGGCTGTGGATACAAGTGGATCCACAAGAAGGGGAGAGGCTGGAAAAATCACGTGGGAAGAAGGAAAAGAGAGCTCTGTACATCCACAGCACGCTGGTGTGGTGGATGCTGAGGGTCCCTGGGTGCATGGAACCTTCTGGAAGCAGGCCGAGGTGAGCAGTGGCAGCAAAGTGGGGACTGTCCCTGCTCTGGAAGTGCTGGGCTTGCCCCTGTGCATGTGCTGGGAGATCAGTGGGTCACAAAGCCCTGAGCCTGCAGAAGTCTGGAGCAGAGCTCCCGGCCTTGGATGCATTCCCGGCAACTCCTCCTGCCTGCAAGTTCAGCTCCTCTCCTAAGCCCTTGGCCTCGCCCCCATCTCCACACTGCACAAGGAGATAGGGAAATTTCAGCCCTCCTGAGAGAGGTGTCTGAGATAAGTGGACTTGAATCACCCTAAAGCAGCTCTGATTTCTCTCTGCTGATTACAGAGGGAATTTGATGACAGCCTTAGACCAGACAAGAGCCACAGAGCAGCCGTGGATCCAGGCTGCAGTCACAGCTCCTCTGCCCCCGCTCCGGGCACTCAGGGTTTTTCCTGCCTTTTCTCTGGGAGCCATAAACCAGTTTCTGAAAGTCTGGTTGCCAGTCCCCTGTGCTCCCCCAGTGAGCCCAGGCACGGGACAAACCTGCTCTGAACCCAGGACATTTTTCCATGGGAGGACACTCAGATTCTCTTTATTCCTCTCACTCCCTGAGTAGGAGACTGGTGTCTTTCCAAACACCACCAAGGTGCAGGAGGGAAAAACACCTTTCTCTTGGATCCACAGCAAGGCCAACCTGGCACTGACAATTTCCAGGAGTTAATCAACTTGCCAAGACTTGGACAGGGTCACAGAGCACCAGGAAAAGGAGCATCCTTCCATCATGGCCAGTGTGTGTTGCCAGAGGAGGTGCAGGTCCCACATCCCAGGGGTTGTTGAGAGGGTTGTTCCTCCCATGCCTGTCCCAGGGCTGAAGTCCATTTCTGTCTCTCCACGTGGTCAGTGCTCATGGCTCCGAGATACACAAGAGAGAAGGGAGAGCTCATCCAAATCCATTTGTGATCCTGCAAGTGGTCTCACCTTTTAAAAGGACATGTCCTTCCTTGGAGGACATTTCCTGTTGCCCCACAATTTTTGCCGTGTGGAGCTTTGGGAGAGCAGGTCCTTATCTCCATCTCCACCTCAAGACAGAAAAACTTGAGTCTCATCCCCTAAACCACCTTTTCCCTGGAGATATTTCTGCGTGGAAGCCTGGGGACATTGCCACAGCTCTCAGGGGCAGAGAAAAGGGTTTGGTAACTTCCTCCTGAGACAGCCTCCAGGCTGAGGAAGGATGGATCTCCTTCCTCATCCATGTCCTTGCACTGACTCTCCTCCTGTCCTGTCCCCATCAACACATGTTCAGTTTCCTTTCCAGAGGGGAGAAGTGGAGCTGTCCCTCGGGGTCAGGCAGCAATGCTGAGATGGGTCCGAGCCCAGCTCTTCTGTCCATCCCTGGATTCACTGGGAGGAAAACTCCTCCTCTCTGCGAGGCAGCAACAGAAGGGAGAAGATGAAAGGGGGAGAGAGAGGGAGCATTTCAGGCTTGTAATTCAGTTACAGCACGGAGAATCGATTCGCTGCAGCTCAGGGGCCTGTTTGTTTCTGCAGGAACAGAGGAATGGTCCAGCAGGGGTGGTGTGACGATCCCGCTGCCCGATCCCACAGCCAGGGGAGGATGCCAGGCCAGCACTTCCCCAGGTGCTGCCCCAAACCTGCCCCCAGCCTGCTGTGTCCTGCACACGGCTGAGGTGTTGTCAAGGAGGGGGGAGCGCAGCGGCTGGTCTGTACCAGACAGACTGGGGAAAAATCTGATTTTGTCAAGGTTTGCTCAGGCTGAAGAGGGAGCAACAACCTCTTGGGGATCCTGGGTGCCTGAAATGGCCTTTCTGATGGCCTGGAAGAGGGAGAAGCTGAATGGGATTGCTGGTGGCTATGCTGAAGGGGTGTGGCACCCTGTTTGCTTCAGGCACCTGAGAAAAATAAGTGAATCCAGGCTCAGAGTTTATCCAGAAATGTACAAGAGCAGAAGGAGAGAACAATGGGGGGAAATGTGGGGCAGAGGGTGGGTTGTGTCCCCCAGCAGTCCCTGTCCTTCCAAGAGTTAGGTGGGCACTTGCCACTGCTCTTGTGTGTGACCAGACCTGGCCACCAACCTCCACCAGAACAAACGCAGTGGTCAGGGCTGAGGACCCAGAATTCCACCCAAATTCCATTAACTCTCAAAATCAAAATTCCCAAGGAGTCTCCATGTGAAACTGGAGACATGCCTGGCTTTGGGAGACAGCCCTAGGTCTGGCTGGGCTGGGCTGGCTCAGCTCTGTGCTGTGCCCACTGCTCTTGACAGGGACCTCAGGAGAGACAAATCCCAAAAAGGGTGGACAAGGAGCAAAAGTAACTCCAGACTTGAGGCTCAAAGGGCCAAAACATCCCAGGTGGTTGGACCTGGCCGACAATCCCAGAAAAGTGCTAGAAGAGGAAGCAGAATCGAACTTCCCTTGACCGAGCACCTTTTTTTTTTCCCTTTTGGAGCCTTAATTATTCAAACATCGCAGTTAAGAATGGGAACTCCAGCTCTGCAGGGGCAGGTTGCTGACCATCCTGCTGTTCTCAGTTCAGTCTTGCCTTGTGCTTAATGTGGCCCTGAGGGTCTTGGGGCGACTCGCTGACACAGAGGGTTCAGGATGGAAAAATCCAGAGATGCCCACCGGAGCTCTCAAACCCAAGGATACAAGAGAGTGAGCTGTTGGCTGCTCCTTGGATCGAGTCTGTAGCTTGATAGCACCCAGTCCCAGGCAAAAAAAAAATAAAAAAGGAAAATTGTCTCCCAAAGTGCATTACAAACACTCTCTCTGGTGCAGGGTCCCTGGCTATAAAGCAGCCTGCACTCCAGGGCTGTCCCTTTTTGTCACAGAGAGCACTGGAAATTCACTCTGGGAATTTAGGTGGAGTCTGTGGGGAAAATTTTCCAGAACGGGGCGCTTTGGGAAGCTGAAGGTGAAAAACAAAGCTCCACCGAGCTCTTTCAGAGCTGTCTCCTACCCCTGAGGGCACCTGGTGGCCTTTGCCGAGGGGACAGTCTCAGTGAGAACCTTCCGAGACCTTCTTGTAGTGACCTGGTTGGCCAAACTCTGCCCTGTGCCTCAGACAGAGGGCGTGGGGCTGGAGAAACACCGAGGGGAGGAGGAAAAGGGGATGCCCACACCACCCTCCTGGAGAGCATCTGCCGTGGTCACGCCGGGTGTCACCTGTGTCCCTCACCCGTCCCTGCAGGGAGAATCCTTGCACCAGACCCCTTCAGCCGGAGGCTCACGGCTGGGGAAGGAGATTTGGCTGCCTGGTTTCTGCTGCTGATGGTTTTTAGGGAAGGTCCCTGCTGGGTAGGGGGCTGGAAGTCGTCCTGCGGATGAGGCACAAGTTAAGCCCTGCCGATGTCCACAAGGGATTTTAAGGCATCTGTGGAGCTGCTCCCGTTTAAAAAGTGGAATTCCTTCCATCTGGCTCTTTCATCCTGGAGAGAAAGAGGAGGATCAGCCCCCGTTCTCCGCCGTCCCGCAGCCAGGGAGCTGCACACCCCCAGTGCCCCCAGCCCCGCTGCTCCCCATCCCCTGCAGCTGAGGGATTTGGGATAACTGCGGTGGAGGGTTCCCTCTGCTGGCCTCAAAACCCCACGGCTCCGAGCCCGCGGAGGATTTCAGCGCAGAGAAGCGTCTGTTGGAGGAGAATCAAAGGGGAGCGCTGGCTCCAGAGGGTCCCTGACCTTCCCCCGGTGTCAGGACCCAACCCCTGCCCAGGGCAGCTTCCATTCCCCCAGCACTGAAGCTCCTGTCCCTTTTCCCGTGGCTCTCCAGAGCTGCCCATTCCCAACAATTTGTGCCTGTTTCTCTCTGATTCAGCAATGCCACTCTCCTCCTCATGCGGCACAAACCCCACAAGTGCAAGGAGGGCACAGGTGACCAAAACCAAAACACAGCACCCTCTGTGTGTGGCCAAAATTCAGGTCTGAGCAACCCCGGGAGCAGCTGGGGAGAGCCAGGAGGGCCACAGGCAGTGGATATCCATGATCTGACCATCCTGCCTGGGATGAGGGACATTTCCCTGTTGTCCTTCATGCCACAGTCCCTGTGTGGGTGTTTTGGGAAAGGAAAAGGTGACGCGAAGGGAACCTGTCTCCGTCTCCAGGAAATGCTAGTAGAGAAAAGAAGGATTGAAAGGGAGATAAAAGTGAGTGTTTTAACTTTGCTGGGAGGTATTTAACCAGCCCAAGCAGAAGCACCGGGTCTTAGAACATGGAACAACCAACATAAATAAAGAGGAAACTCCATCCCTGTGGTTGCTCCCCGCTGTCTCTGCTCCATCCTTTGTCCCCCACACGAGCACCTATCTCTCTCCTCCCCTCTTCCAACCTCTGTCTTTATTATTATCAAAGTGAAATTTATGAAGAGCTCGAGGCATTGGCGATTTCCTGGATTTCAATATAACTTCTTGCAATCTTAAGTGAACAGCTTGGTTGCTTCTGCCTGTCAGGGAATTTAAATTGCAAATTGAATAGTGAAATGCAGCAGCCAAGGGTCTGTGTCAGTGACTTTGGAGAGCAGAGATATCGCTTAGCAACTGAAGGCAGAGAGGGATGGAGGCCGCAGTAAACACGGCAGGGAAGGATCTGGATTTTGGGATACGCCTTGCCCCCGGGATGCCAGAAGAAACAACCCATTAGTGAGCTGGGGGTGTGACTTGTGAAGGAAACACCAGGATCCTGGGTGTGCTCAGCCTGGGGAAGGCTGGCGGCTCGCAAGGGGAGCTATTTTCTTTGTAACCACCACCTCCAGCAGGTGACAGAAAAGGCAGGGCTGGACTGTCCCCAGAGAAGCAGGGAAATGGCCAGAGCTGGCAGCCACAGGTTGAAATTTCCAGTTCCAGATGGAAATAAGGACAGAAATCTTCACAATCCGGCCCAGCACCAGCACTGGGGCCCACATGGGTGATGCAAAGTCCACACGAGAAATCTTTTGCCACTCATGTGGGCGAGGTGTGGCCCAGCTTTGAAGGTGGCCCTGCTTTGAGCTGGAGGTTGAACCAGACACCTCTAGAGGTCCCTTTCAACCTGTGCTATTCTACAATGCCACCCAATGTCTCTTTTTTTAAAATTAAACATGTTAAAAACTGACTTCCACACTGCCAGAAAGTAGAACAGAGAAGAGTCCTGAGGAACCACTTAAGCCTCCCCCTGCTCCTGTCAGGTTGAGAGACATCCAAAACTGTGCTGTCACCTCTTTACTGGGGCTTTTCTTTCAGAGAGGGAGGTTCCACATCCCCCATGGACATTCTGTTCCTATCTGTACTGTTACAAAATGTTTTCCAACATTGATCTTGCCTAAATGAGCTTCAGCAAACTTTAAACCCATTGGCTTGAACTTATTATGCTTATTATGCTTAAAAACACAAACCACCAATGCAGCCACCATTTAAAGGCACAGCAAACTCTAACATCCTGCAGCAGTGGATTCCACCAGCCTGTTGTGCTCCGAATTAAAATTAATAATGGCTCTCAATGGAGAATCCATCAGGATGAGAGGGAAGGGGTTCTCCTTGTCTGTTCTCCCTGATCACAGCCCCTGAAACTTGCATGGATAAATCCCCATTCAAGTCCACCTTATCCTAAGTGTCTCTAACAAGCGGAAACAGAGCTCTGTGGCTCAGTGAACCTTGTCCAACACCCTGTGAACATGGACATCTTTCCTGAAGAAATTCCACAGCTGAGATTTGCCAGAGCTATTCCCCCGTAGGACCTGCTGAAGGAGAGAAATAGACATTGCCCAGGAGCTGTTCATCTCCTCCTTTCCATGCATCTATTCCCAGGTGAGATGGATTGCTCCATAATAGTGCTTTTTCCTCCCTACAATGGGATGAAGGAGGAAGGTGCCTGCAGTGCTAATTTCCAAAAAATCTTTGGGGAAATGAGCCCCAGCCCTTATATCCCACACAGGGAAGTGACCACAACACTGTGGGTCTGGAAGCTGCAGGAACTCACAAGAAAAGGCCTGACAAAGTAGCTGGAGCCAGAGGAGAATACTGTGTTTTGGGGAACACTACAATCAACAGGGAGGATTTGCTTCCACCGAGGCTGTGCTGAAGCAATTCCTCGGTGTTCTCTTCAGGGGACTGCTCTTAGTGCCAGAACAATGTGTTCCTGAGGAGAACAGGTCCAGGAAGCCTTGTAAGGAAATTTTGTGTGGGGGTCTAAGGCCAACAGCCACTAAATCACAGAATTATGGTGTGGCTTGGGTCAGAAGGGACCTTAAAGATCACCCAGTCCCACAGTGGGCAGGGGTGCCACCCACTAGTTGCACATCCAAGGCTATCCAGGGAGTCTGTGCATATTTCCTGTATTTCTCCAGTGTTCCAAAATAGTGCCCTAAACCCAAATTATTTCCCCCATCATTAAAAACCCTCACAGGCTGTGACTTAGAAGGAGGAAGGGTGTTCCTCTGGCCATCCCTCATCCCCATGGGTACAGCAGTGTTTGCTGCCTGGCCTCAAATCCTGGCATGGGTTCAGCTGTAGGAACCAGAAAGTCTCACCCCAGAACCGACTGCAATTTCCCAGGCAGCGCTAAATTCCCTTAAATCCCACACTTCCTCTGGAAAGGTGTTGACATTTACTCAGCTGCTCGTCAAGTGTCTGGAGATGTGAGCGTCTCAAACAAGAGCTGTTGTCGTGAGAGGAACACAAAGACAGGTAGTTAGCGTGATCTGGGGAGAGGTGTCTGGTGAGAGGGTGTTTTGTGTGTGCCTGCCTTTCCCTCCAGCTCCCGAGGAAACAGTTGGTGCCAGGGTAGCACATCAGATGGCAGAGGAGTTTTGTGGGATAAGCAGAGAACTTTTAGATGTGGAAGACCGGCAGAGATGTGGAAAATTCCCTGTCTCTGTCATTCATATTCTTTTGTGAAGAAAGGACTTGACGGGAGGTTGTAGCCAGGTGGGATCAGTCTCTGCTCCCACGTAACCTGCAATAGGATGAGAGGAAACGGCCTCAAGTTGCACCAGTGAGGCTGAGATTGGATATTAGGGAAAATTCTTCGCTGAAAGGGTGGTCAGGCATTGGAACAGGCTGCCCAGAGAAGTGGTGAAACCACCAGCCCTGGAAATACTCAAAAACCATGTAAATGTGGTCCTTGGGGACATGGTTTGGTGGTGGCCTTGGCAGTGCTGGTTAATGGCTGGACTCAGTGATCTCAGAGGGCTTTTCCAACTTCAACGATTCCATGATCCCGTGAAGCAGCGGTGACACTCAGGTTTGGCTCACCCAGCATTCAGGTGCCAATCACAGCTCCTGAAATGGGGGAGAAACAGAAGTTTCCAGGAACCAGCATCTTTGCTATTTCAGGATGAGCTGAGTTCTTTCCTCGTGGTGTAGCCCTTAGGAGCTAATTAGTCCTCGTGCCCTTCAGTTCCTGTGGTGAGAACACCATTCCTGTGATTTCTTTATTGAGCCTGGGCCTTGGGCTGTTTTTCATCCTCCATGAACATCTCCAGGTGAGAGAGCTCTTGACACCATCCTTCACAAACCTCCTCGATATGAATGACATCCCTGTCCCCAGGAATCCCAGTCCTTAACCCTGACCCTTCAAGCCCCGCAGCAGCCTGAGGGAAGTGGAGCAACATCCTGGGGATCTTCAGAGACCCTGGCATGGACCCCACCGTGTCCATGGAGAGTGCAGAGCCCCATGTCCACGTGTGTGGCATCACGGGGGAGGTTTGTGCAGGCGTGGGGAGTGCTCTGTGCTTGGGCTGGAGTTTCAGAGCCTTGTGATTTTAAATCCCCTACGTCTCATTTTCCAAGACCCAGCCTCTAACAGGGGGGCTCTTTCCCTGCAGGCTGAGGTTAATTGGCTTGTGCTTTTAAAAGGATAAAGCTGCGGAGACTCGGAGTCAGGGCTGTTCTCCAGATTTCCATTATAATCTACATTGCAGGAAAATAGCTTTCCTGATCAAATCATCCGTCCTCTCAGAGCGGAGGATAAAGAGCTGGTGATGTGGGAAATCTGCGGAGGGGGAAATCTGCGGCGTCTCTGCACGACCTTGCTGGACAGAGGAGAAAGAAGAGGCAGAGACGTTTCTCTGCTGTGAGGAAATGTGAGGGAGGTGCAAGGCAGCAGTGAGCAGAACCAGGGCCGTTCCTGAGCTTGGTGTTACACGCCTCCTGCAAAACAAATAGGAAAACAAGGTGGTGCACAAGGCTGGGAATTCTCTGGGAAATGTTTTGAGTCCTGGGACCGAGCCCAAAAAATGAGCAAAACTTGTGGCACTCCTGGCCTTTGAAAACTGTCTGAACCTAGTCCAGGTCAGACAGGTCTCAAACACCTGTGGGAGAGAGGAAGCCAGAGGTGGCAGTGGGGCCTCCCCAGAGCCAGGGATCCTGTCTCAAGCTTGTGGCTTGTTCCCCAGAAAGCCTGGAATGCCATCTTTCCTTTCAGGGCTGGTGGATATTTCACAAAAGCAGCAGCAACCTGAAGGAAGACAAACCAAGAGTGAGGATGAGGACTGAGAAGAAGCACAAAGAGTTTTTTACCTCTTCACTCACCACCTGTGAAAAGGGAATGGCAAGATTCGCTTCCCAGATCTGTGTACTTCAAACTCTTGATTTTGATCTTTTTCTTTGATTTTTCAAACTCTTGACTCTGGTCAGCACTCAGTTTTCTAGGCAGCCTTCCTCCCAGCAGAAACTGCAAGGAAAGCTTTTTCCCCAACCACCCACAACTCTCCTGGTCCTTTCAGCTCCCATCTCTAGGAGTTCTCACCAATGCACTTGGCACCTGAACATCCCTGTGGGTTCCCATCCCAGGCCCAGCTCTCACAGGCACACAGCACCTTCTGTACAACATCTTTCATGGCGCAGGAAGGAAGTTCTCTCAAAGGAGTTCACCTCATCATTTTAGCTCACCTAAAAGTTCATTTTTTCTAAAGTTCTAGAAGTCATAGAAAGAAAATTTCTTTAGAAACAGATGGGACAAAAACACCCAAAACCTCCAAACCTGTGGTAAAATTGCTCAACTGGTTGGGGTTTTCCAGGTCCATTTGTGATGGCTGCAACCCATTTCCCACAGGAAAACAGGAGTGACTGGCAGTCTCCAAGTCCCTGGGAAGATAACTGCGTGACTCCATCCCCTGTGGGGAGTGGAGATGGCCTCGGAAAAGAGGAGGATTCCTTGCATTCCCTGTGCTGAGGGCAGGAGCAGGGAGGAGCTGCAAAGCTCAGGGTCAAGTTTGCCTGGAGCACCTTCCCTCGAAGTTTCTTTCCTGAGGCCACCAGTTCAGACTCACTGGAAAAGTGAGATCAATATTAAGTGTTCAAAGCCAGGTTGGATGGGGCTCTGAGAAGCTTGGTCAAGTGTCCCTGCCCATGGCAGAGGGCTTGGAATGAGCTGGTCTTTAAGATCCTTTCCACCCCAAAACATTCCACTGTTCTGTTCTATGGAAAGGGACTCAGTTCTCCTTTCTCCTCCAGCCCTTAACCTGGCACACGCCAAACAGCCACAGGAATCAGCACCAAGCCTGACAGAAGTTGTGCCAGGTACTACAAGTGGACAGAAAATCCTCCCCTCCTGAGCATCCCACTCACCTACCGACCCCCAGGACCGTCCCTTACCTCCCCTCCACTGCTCAGCCCTCCAGGGAGCTGCAATCCAAAGGCCAGCCCCACCCCGTCCTCCCCATCCATCCTATAAACTGAGCTTAGGATTGGGAGGAAAAACAAATGTTGAGGTTTCTCCCTCTCCCACAGCTGTATATTCTCACTGCTGAGCTTCTACCCATAAAGTTTACAAGATGTTTGTCACAGGGGTGATTTGTATCAGAGAGGATGTTTACCTCTGGTAAATCACAGCCTGCTTCTTTGTGTTCTCCCGAAATTTCAATTACTGAAACTATTCTTTTATTTCTCGCTTTCCTGTATGTTTTTCTCGTTTAGACAATGAGCAGCACTGTTCAGGTTTGTTCCTGTGTGTCTTAGGGTTTTATATGACCCTCATTTTGCCTCGATGCTTTATGCTCTGCCTGGGTGTATTTCTCTCTCTGTATTCCCATTTTCTGCTTTGAGCTGTTTTATAACATCTTGCTCTTGATGAAGTTGCTGCTATGGCTCCAGGTCGGGTTGTTTGGGTTCAGGAGGAGGACTGTGAGCTTTACGAAAGGTTACAGCTTTTTCCCCTCAACCATGCATCACTTTCTGACCTGAACTGCCACGTTTCACCCCAGCTGGGAAACGTGGTCAGGGCTAAAAAAGGAGTATTTCGAGGGAGAACGCTGGAAGGGAGGTTTAAGGCTGGTGTGCATTGCACACTTGGAGGAATGGCTTGCTTGCACTGTGGGGACTTGGCTGCAGAGACTGACAGAGCAAAGGGCTGATGCAGACCCAAACCCCAGCAGGGAAAGCTCTGCCCGTTCACTTGGACTGATGCAGAATCCATGGCAAACAGAATAATCCTTTTATCAGTTTCCCAGCCTGTAAAACTACGTCCTTCTCCTGGCTGAGGAAGCTTAATAACCATCTCTGGGCCCTAGATCAGCTGTAGAATCAAGAGTCTAACCTGCCTGGCATGGACCCTGAGATCAGCTTGGGTAGCTGGAGCATGGTGCTGGTAATGCCCGGATTGTGGGTCAGATCCCTGTGTGGACCATTCACTCTAGAGCTGGACCTGATGATCCTTGTGGGTCCCTTCCAACTCAGAATATTCTATAATTCCATGTCCGAGCCCAGCCTGATTGGTATCTAAGTGCTGCTTTCTCTTTCTTAGTCCTTGTAGCGTTTTACAAGGGCTCTGCCATCAGGGCTCTCCACTCTCACACCCATTTTTCATGGTTCCCCTGCAGATTTTGAAAATTAAAACAAAACCAAAACCAAACCACCATTATTTTGGCCAAGAAATCGATTTGTTCTAATTATTGTGGTGCTTAACAATCTCTGCTCTGTTTTGGAGCATAACTCTGACCACAGCACATCTTGGCCCCTTGCCTGCAGTTATTGTTGTTTGAGATAATGTTTATGATTGAGTTCAGCGAGTTGTGCATTCCCTTATCTTTCCACATGTCTATGAATGCCAGGATTTGGAGTCAATCCAGCAGAATCCCAGGATGATTTGTCAGAGACAAGCCGGCAAGAGAATATGAAAAGGGAAAATGTGATGGCAATGGTGAGAATATGAAATTTCTTCTACAGATGCACCGCGTTTGATAAATCCCAGGCACTGCAAGCTCTGAATTGTGGGGTCCAGAAAGAACCTAAACAAGGCACAGAAATGTCCTGAGTTCACTGGGACATCATGGGAAATCTCCTTGTCCTGCTATGTCCTCTCCACAAACACAGAAGAGTAGAAATAAGCTCTGTTAAAGAAATGTGATATTAGTGAAGAAAATTATCCCAATACAGTTGGATTTCTCATCAATTATGGAAGGTTGAAGTCATTTTGGAGGCAGGGACACCAGTGATTGTTGTGCAAAGTTCAGGATATCCCTAAATAGTGTTCCCTTTTTCCATCACCAAAGTGGGAATGCCAGTAGAGACTGAGCAGAAATATTTGCTGTCACCACGTGCAAAGTGCTTTGAGATCGTGGTGTGAAAGAAAAGGAAGATGAGCAAAGCATCTCCCTCACTAAACTCCTTAGCCATGGTAATTCTGCACGGTCATCATTCACAGGAAGAATGTTTTATTTGGGAAGGAATAATCACATCTTGCTGCCAAAACATGAAATCCAATTATGCTGTGAACTAAAGGCTGTTTTAAAGGGTTTATAATTTCTCAGCTTTATCCTCATCAGGATAGAAAGTGGGTTTTCTTCCCTTCTTTCCTTCACTTAGTCCCTTCTTTTCCCATTTCCATCTTCCCTGAGCACCAAATTTCCCTTCTCTGTGGCAGAGATAATAGTTGGACTTTGCTTGGGGTTTTGCCTCACACCTTCACTATTTCCCCCCAAAAATCAAGACAAACCTTTGAGCCCTGCTCTGGTTTTTTTGTTTCCCACTGAATATGAAATGCAAAACCATGGGAGTGTTGAAACTGAGGGGTTCTGCCAGTTTCATCCTCTTGAACCGACTTTGTGGCAAAACTTTGGATCCAGTCCCTGAAAAATATCCATCCTTGGGGAAATACTTTCTCAAAAAAGTGATGCTTCCTTTCCTTTCCTTTCCCTTACTTCCTTTTTCCTTTCCCCTTTCCCTTTTCTACTTCCTTCTCTCTTGAACAATAAATAACGTAGCTCTCTAAGAATGGAAATTTTGTGTTTATGGGGTCTAAAGCTCCTCTCTATCCACACTTATAAAACAGAAGGGCTAAAGGCTCACCAGGACTGAGAATTTAAAGGCAGGAGAATGGGTTTTCTTCCCGTCACTGCCACAGATTTTTATTAAAAACATGGGTTTGGGAAACATATGGAGGAAAGGTGCTCCTTGAGCTGAGACAAGAAGAGAGATGGGGTGAGGGTGGGATTTGCTGAAATTCTGCTGCTCTAGAGAAGGATATTTCATACTTGAAGGGAAAGAATCTCATCAGTGGAAAAAGCAAGAAGCTGTTGTTTTAAAGAACAGTTCAGGATAAGAAACTGTTGGTGGCATTGGTGTGTTTAGAGATGTTGGCCAGGAGGTGATGGCAGTGGCAGGGCTGCCATCCTTGAAAGGCTGAAGAAATGCGTTTGTCAGGAGCTAATTAGGTGGAAATGACCCTGCCTTGCTGTCTTTCCACCTCTTTACAGCCCTGATTTCCAGTGACTCGGGAAGTCCCTCGCTGGGTTAAGTCTCCCTCTGTTAAACCTTGTCTGTGTAGATTGTAAATCCTCTCAAGGAGGCTGAGCCTGAGCTCAGGACTGCAGTGGAGAGGCACAGGAGCACCCAGACCTAGTTCCAGTTCCAGGCAGCTGCAGGAGACCCCAAGAAACAGCCCTGCAGACAGGGACAGATGTGCACTGGGCTGGACATTGGGCAGCAGTGCCTTGTGGAGTCCACCTGCCTTTTCCCTCCAAAGTGGAGTCAGAATCCGGTGTTCAAAGATCCCAGGACTATTGAAGACTCCTCTGCCTTCAGCTGTAGAAACCTCTGGCTTCTCCTGCTGCTGCAGTTTGAGTCCCATGACAGCTGGAAAGCTCAAGATGGATGAGCTGCTCACCTTCCCTCCCTGATTCCTTGATTCATTAGTTAATGTCTGAAAAGCACTTTGGAGCTCAAGAGTGTTAAGTGCTATTATTATTAGAGACCTTTCATATGAATGTTGATTGAAAAAGATAATTGTTACCTTTCTACCTTTCATTCTTTTTTTTTAAATTTTTGTTAAAGAGAACAGTAACTGGCTTCCCCGAGAAGTAGAAAGGAAGAGCTGGATGTGCTACTGACACAGGAGATGCTGGTGTGGTCCTGATGGAGAACACGAAGAATGGGAAAAAAAATGGAAGAACAGGATGGGAGCTTCCATCTGCCAGTGTCCAGAGGATGAATAAAATTTATGGAACAGGGCTTCCACTGTTTGAACATTCCAGGCCACTTCAGTTCCTCTTCTATGAAAGGGAAGGAATGATTTGGTCGTGTTTTGGCAATTGGTTCAGCTGCCCTCTCGCAGGCCTTGTGTCACTGGGGCGCCCTGTCTGACACTCAGCAGGGAATGGATGTGTTGGGTGTCTTTCCCTGCCAGCCAGCCCTGCACGGGGGTCTCCAAACCCCAGCTCCACAGAACAAGACATCTCTATCAAACCGAGTCAAAAACGGCTGATGTTGCACCTACTTCAAAGACAAAGTCAGCATTAAAGTGTTTCTTTGTTTGTTCCTTTGGTCCTCAGGCCAGCAGACAAAAATCAGGGCAGGTGCCCAAAGTCTCTGCAGGCTCCAAATCCATGGATTTTTCTGAACTTGGCCGGGTGAGACCTTTAGGGAACCAAATCTAACTGGCACTGCGTTTTGGAGGGTGGTGGAGTACAGACCTCTTCAGGTCTTTTACAGCCTTAATTAGTCTGCGTTTCTTAGCTTGGGAAGACAAACTGGACCTCTGGGTATCGATCCCTTCCCGTTGGCTTAAAGGGAGACAAGTGAGGGGCTAATTCAGACAGAGGGATCTGCATCAGAGACGTGTGAAGTGGGTTCATTATCATGCAAACAAACTTGAACGTCCTTGCTACTGGTGATGGTTGAATCAACCTCAGGAGGTCTTTCTCCATCAAGAGCACTTGGAGTTTGGATAGATAGAATAAAGTCCTATTTAAAAGATAAGGAAAATAATCCATCCACCATCTTCTGTCTCTAGGAAGTTTTGCCACGATGGGTTTGAAGGAGTTGAAGGATCTAACTTGAAGCTTTAGGCAGAAAATCCTGAGTTTGCTTGAGTTGTGTCTGTCCAGTGCTTCCCTGACCTTCCTGGATGCACAAATGGCTGTTCTGACCCACCTGAACTCTCGGGAAGGTGAACTCTGAGACCTGGAACACACTCAGCCATGGAAGATAAGCAGAAAACCCCTGGATATCTGCAGCTGGAATTCCCCAGCCCACAGAAGGAAAGATGAAAGTTCCTCCAGGGCACCATCCGGTTCCAGTTCAGCACACTGGGGAACAAGCCTGACTGCTCAGGTTCTGTTGCACCCATGTCTTTGTCTGACTCCACATCTTCTTCACCCCACACAGGATTTCCATGGAAAGAAGCAGAAGAAAGTGACCCGGACAGGGGCCATGATGCTCTTTGCACTGATTCTCATTCCGTGGGGACCAAGACTCTCAGCAATCCAGTCTCCTGAGAGGGGCAGGCAGCTCATTCTGGGACCATGGGAATGGCCAGGCCTTACCTGGCTCTGGGACAGGCTGGACCAACCACAGGCACAGGGCAAAACTGATGTTTAAACAGAGGCAAAGAGCAGGGCCCTTCCCATGGAGCCCTAAAGTCACTTTTAGCCTGTATCCCCCACAGCAGCATTGCCCTCCCTTCCTCCAGCTTCATTTCCCCTCTGATGGCTCCACCAGGTTGGAACTCACCTTTCAGTCTTCCAGATGGAAGCAAGAAACAAAGTGAAAAACCTGTTTTATTTCCCACTGATCCTCTCTGCCCAGATCCTTTCACTGTGGGTTAATGGGACCCAGAGATGCTCGTTTTGCACAGCTGTGGAATAAAATCATTTAGACAGACCAAAGATATTGCTCTCACAAAATAAATTTGCCAAACTGCTATTGCCCTATCTTCCCATTTTTATCGAGCTGGGCTTGCATTAGCATTAATGAGATGTTAAAGGAGAAGGGAAAAATAAGAAAAAGAAGAAAGAAAAAAGTCTTCCTGAGCAAATAATAACTACTCAGTCATAATTCAGAGGAAAATTATGGCTCTGTTACACGTTTGAAACTTTCCGCTGTATTTCACTCCTGGTTTTGCTAAATTATGTGCAAATGATGGAAGTCCATACATACACATGAATGTGCTCTGCAAAGTTGAAATGTTTTCTTTGCCTGGAAAGTATTTCTTCTTTCAGCGACTCTGTGTCTTGGTTCTTTCTCCTGTTCTCTTTCTGTCTGTGCCGCGCAGCTGAGGGGAAATTCCTCTTTCTTCCAAGTTCCAGCCTTGTTTAACTGGGACAAAGACCTCATTTCATGACTCAGTGGAAGGGACATCAACAGAGATTCCTGGACTGCAGAAGAATAATCCCAAAAATCCAGGTCTCATGGCACTGTGATTTTTGTTGAGATTGGAAAATGGCAACACCACTCAGTTGAACTCTATCAATTTTTCTTCTCTGCCTCATGAGGTTGTCATTCTGGCCTAGAAAAGCTTTGGTTTATTTTCAGTCTATATGGCTATTTTCCTGCTGTCCTCCAGGTTCTCAATCACCTGCAAAATACACGGTGAAGCAGCAAAAGCTACGGGTGTAAAGAGAAAATTGTGAGTTGTTTTGGACTTTCTCGATAAAAGAGTCTTAGAGGGAGTTATTCCGGTGTTATGGATGGGCTCAGCTGCTGCACATCACGCCAGGGACCTGACAAAGCGTTCCAAGAGTGGGCAGCCAAAGGTAATTCCCACCTTTCCTGCTTCAGAAAAACTCACTGGCAGCACCTGATCTGAAGGAGAACTGCTGAGACAGACACCTCGGTGATGCCCCTGAGCTTGTTTCTGGAAAAACACGAGTATCTGCTGGGCTGCTCAAAAACACACCGTGTTTTGTAGGGAGAAAAGAAAAGAGTCCAAGCTGGGATTTCCCCTTCTCCCAGGAAAAGCAAAGCAAAACAAAACCCAACCCAGAAAACCTCATGGCAGAGTCTTTCTCAGGGAAATCAGTTTGCTTTATTCTGCTGGGACAAGGAAGTGTTGCCCTCAACACAACATCTCCCTTTCACGTGGCTTGTTGTCTTTGGTTACCTTTTCCTGCCACGGTTTCCACGTGGTTTTGGAGGCCAGGGAACGTGGAAATACCTCAGGAACACACATCCTTGGCTGACAGCAAAACAGAGCAGTCCCGTGGCAGAGATGTGCCCTGTTTACCCCCAGGAGCTGAAGAAACACTTCCAGCCCATACAACCCACGGCTCATTAGGAGACAGACACGCAGCTCTGTTTGGGAAAATCACACAGTGATCACATTCCACAGTAATAATTAGCCTGTTTAGTCTTCTGCCAGCTGCAGAACTCATCTTTAAATGTGAATAACCACTAACTCGGGGTGCTACATGGAGCACGTGGTGCTCAGGACCTGTTTGAAACTCCATTTAAGGCCTGAGAAAGCAGTCTTGGTTTCCTTGGGAAAGTTGAACTTCAGCCCATGATGCCTTCCTGGACTCTGGCCGCAGATTTGTCCTGGGCTGAGCCTCAGGACTCCTCAGAAAGTCTGGAATTTGCTCCCATTGCTGCTGCAAATGAAGTTGACTGAAAACATGATCCTGTTCTACCTCATCTTATACCCACTATCTTTTCTTTTCAATTTATCCAAAGCCTCCATTTGAAATCCCTGGCCAGATCCACTCCAGACCAGAGGCCACGGGTTCATTCTCAACTTCTTCATTTTTAATAAACTTCTCAGTAAGCCTCACCTCTGTTTCAAAGCTGGCTACAGCATCCCTGCGCCCTGGGGCTTTGCAGAGCTTTGGGTTTCCAAATGAAAGCCTAATGCTGGCTCATTGTTCTACAACCCCTCTTCCAGCCTGACCTGAGCCCCAAGGCCTAGGATGCAAGGCAGCGTCAGGATTACTCCTGGGCAGGAGGAATTGGCAGGGCAATCACATCTGAAAAGAACAATTAACACTTTGTTAATGTGCCAAGGAACAGACTGATCTGCGCGCTGGCCAAAGGCAACAGAGCCACCGCTGTTTACCTTGATGTGCCTGTGCTTCTGTGGAGCGGTTCCGATAGCAGAGCTTATTCCCAGCCTTAAAGCACAACGACAGATGAGAGGTCCTCCTCTAATTTCCCATCCTCTCCATTAGCAGGGAGTGCAGATAAAGCCAGCAGCAGAACCCTGCAGTCCCGACTCCTACCTGGCAGATAATAATGCAAATTACGGCAACAAAAGTGGCAAAAATCCGCGGCAGGAAAAGAGATGAATAGGGCTGATCTCGGCTCCGTGGGACAGCACCAAATGCCACTCCCAAGGGAGGCTCGGGTTCTGCTCAGATCTCTGCTGCTTTCACCAGTCATTAACATTCATTCCCATCTGGGACTGCAGGCTGCCATCGGAGCCCTGGGATGCTGCTGTCACCAAATGTGACACAATACCTCATCAGAGAATAAAGGAGTTTCTGCAAGTCTCTCAAAACTATTTCTGCCTTCGCCTTCTGCATCCTGTGCCTGGCTGGGAGAGTTGAAAGGAGTCTGATGCTCAGGGCAGATCCCAGATTAGGGTCAGCAGATGTCTCTGCACCAACATCCCGCATCCCACCTCAAACCAGCATCCCGCTTCCAGTCCCTCCCATAAACCCTTCTTCATCTGGACAATTTAATACCAAACATGGGATATTCAACTCAGATCAGCCCAATTTCCCTGCTGCCTCCCTTTTACCCCAGGCTGTTGCTCTGCTGCCGCTCTGGGGTTGTTCCCTCCAAGGGAAGTACCTGCAGTACCTCTGGAAGATTGAGAGAGAGAGAGGGGGGCCCCAGTCCTCTCCTGCTGACCCCATGGTGGGATTGCACTGCCCACAGCAGGAACTGCTGCCTTTGCTCATCCGTCTTTTCATTTTGGCTCGGGCCCTCCCTGCCAGACCTCGGAGCTGAGGAGAGGCAGTGATTGATCGGGGGAAATTTCGCCAGCAGAGAGGCAGTCCTACAACCTTCGCTCAAGATGGAATGGAAGTCACCAGGATAATAAAGATGGATAGGTGGATAGAAAGACGGACAGGTATGGAGATAGACAGATAGATAGATGATAGCTTGAATCCTGTATATTAAAATTGTGGACTATCTGTCACCCAGCCTCTCTTCCCTTTTTAATCCCTCCTCTTTCTTAAATTATGCCTATTGCTCCGGTGAAATTTATTACAATATAAGAAATAATGACTTTCTAAAGATATTTTTTACTTTTTATGCAGAGGTGTGAGGGCTCCCTGAAAACAAATGGATGAAGATGTGAAAGCTTATTGGATTGTCACGTCGGATACATTATCCCCAGGGCTCTGAATGAAGAATTAGACCATGGAGATCTTATTTGACATTAGATGTTTCAATTTCTCCAAGAACATTAGGCATGTTGGATTCAGCACTGAATTCAATAATAAACAACAAGCGTTGACCCTCCCCCCGTCCCCTTTTACCCCTTAGCATTTTAAGTCTGAGACATGCTATTAAGATTTATTTTACATTTTTATTATTGCGCTCGCAAGGAAAGGGAGATCATATTTGCATAACTCATTTTTATACAAACCTCTCCGTATTACTTACAGCTGCCGATTCTCCCCCCCTCTAATATATGTGTTTATGTGGCAGTAAAACAATGACATTGGAACAACACACTGGAAATTATTTACTCCAGCCCCGCAGGTGTTGCTGTCTATTTATTAACCCCTGGGAATTATTTTGATGGAAATCCCTTTGGATAATGCTCATCCAGAGGCTGAGGTTACGCAGTCTCTTCCCAGAGAGAAGGCAGGAGTTTCACATCAGCCCCTCTCGGGGTGGTCAGTGAGTGGCCACTTGGCCGTAGAGGCAGTTTGGGTATTTTTAGGGCTGGATCTCGCTGGGATCACCGTGCTGGGTGCAGGACGGGTGCTGGGACACGTTCCCTGGGGTGATGAACGTGGGGATGGGCGCTGGATCACCCAGCATGGTGGAGAATTTAGAGCTTTGCCCACAGATTTCTCCACATCCCCTGGACCAGACCATCACAGCCCCGTGCACAGCCCTACTGAGCCTGTGGACAGCCACCCCTCACCTCACCAGACACAAATTCGCCTTCTCCACCTCACCTCAACTCCCAGGAACTGCTCAGACTTCCCTTGTCAGACTGTTCTGTTCTCTGGCAGCTCTCCTGGTCCTTTCCCAAGGGAGACGCCCACTCCCCCAAACACACCCAGGGAGCTGCACCCCAAACTACCCCTTTTCTCTGTATTTTCACACTCTGCACTCACTGGTGGTGCTGGTGGGGCTGGTTGAAGGTGGTTGCCATGGAAACTCCCTTTTTCTCTTTCTGCTAATTCTGCAGGATTTCTTTCTACGGAATCGATCTGTGAACGTGCCTCCTTTCCTTGCTTCACCCTTTAAAATCACAGCTACTGGGAATATTTGAGGAATGTAAAATTTGCCAGGCTAGGGGGCTTGTTAGAGTGGTTGCTGTTGAAGTCATGCCTACATCCAATACCTACACCCTGCAGCTGCTTTCAAAGGCAGCCCAAGAAGTCTCAAAGAGGAAGAATTTCCCAACCCAAAGGTTTTTCCCTCAAACCAGTTGGAGCAGTGATGGGTTCTGCCCCTCATGCCTGCCCAACCTACAGAAATTCCCACTCTTTTTCTCCTTCACAGTCTAATCCTCCCTTGAGACCTAAATTCATGGTATTTTTGGCATCCTGGGACTGCATCTCCTACTGAGTTGTGGATAAACCAAACTCAGCATTTAGTTTTTCACTTTACCATTGCTCCGCTCATTTGGGAAGAGGCTTCAGCTTCTCTGTAATACTCAGAATCAAATCTGTGATTCGCTTTATTATCTGCTGTTTTAGATAGCTTCTTTTACTCTCTAAAACACCTTTCCTGATGGTTTCCACGGTCTTTTTCTGGTTATGATTATGAGGACAGGGTGTGTCTGGTGAGGGGGGATGGCTCTTTTTGGCAAACAACACATTCATTCCACAGAAATTTCCAGGAAAGAAGAAAAAGAAAACAAGGTTTTAGACCTTTCTCACTTAAAAGACCCACAGATGTGGGATTCCCCAAAAAGCAGGAAAATCGTGTTATTAAACTATTCTGTCAGGGGCGTGGCAGATGGATCTGGATTTCTTCACTGGAGGAAATTTAATCTTAAAATCTCTCTCTGGCTTGTTTCTCTTTTCTAAAAACATGGGTGGCCATTTTTAGGCTGCCATCAGAGTCCCCTAAGGTGAACACAGATATTTTCTGTGGTGTTTGAGGTCAGGGGAACAACGAGGAGCAGGGACTATCTGCGCTCCGACATGCTGGATTTAATGACACTTCCATCAGGGAAGGTTCCCCCGAGCGTTCCTCGTGTCTCTGCTGAAGTCAAATTGGAAATTTATTCACCCAGCCAGGGATTTATCTCACCTATCCTCTCCTGTTTCAGTGCAAGCATCACCCTCTGAGCTGTCCGGATGCTCTTTACGATCAGGGGAGAGATGGGCACTTCCAGGATGAGATTTGTCTGCGCTGGTTTCGACAGCTCTGTCTCGAGATGAGATGCTCTGAACGCCAGCAGGGCACGTTTCTCTCCAAGAGTGATAAAAGGGCTTAGCAATGCTATCAAAATCCTGTTACGGGACAAAGGGAGGACCATCTATCCCAGCTAAAAATTTATTCTCAAACCAAAAAGTGTTTTAACGGTTTAATAGTTCAAGTTATCCAATTAGTACAATGAAGTTTCATTAATGATGCAGTTAAAACTGCTGTACAGAGAATTCCCAGCCTCCATCCCCCACCTCTG
Organism: Machaerirhynchus nigripectus; assembly: GCA_013397975.1. Taxonomy (NCBI): domain Eukaryota; kingdom Metazoa; phylum Chordata; class Aves; order Passeriformes; family Dicruridae; genus Machaerirhynchus; species Machaerirhynchus nigripectus. The sequence continues at coordinate 400,661 of VZRQ01001703.1, read as the reverse complement.
GTGTCGTGCTCACCTTGCCAGTGTTCCTCTTCATCCCAAGGTGGGCAGATCCAATGTTTCTCCATGGAGAAGGAGGAGGGGGGATTAAAACTCATCACCACCCTGAGCTCTTCCCTGGCAGGGGTGTGATGATCACAGTGGGGTTTCTTCCCCTGACTCTTGGTGTGTCCACCCCCCTGTCCCCCTCAGGGCTGGGGTTTGCTGGGCAGTGGCCATGGGGGTGCCCCCAGTGCTGAGCTCGGGCACAAAACCCTTTTTCACAGGACATTTGTGGTCACAGGGACACCAAACTCTGGACACAGCAAGTCCAGAGACATCCTGAGCTCCCCCAGAGTCAGGTCAGCTCAAAGCCTGTGGCCTTTCACTCTCGGTGCCTAAAATCACTTTAGCTGGGCTGCAAAGGACAGCACAGAGAGATGTCCCCGGGGTGTGTATCCAGTGTTATTCCCAGTGGCATCAACCACAGGGCACTGACCTCTTCTTGTTCATGGCCACTGTTTCATTCTCTCCACGGCATCTCCAGCCTCAAATATGCCCCAGCTGTTTATTCTCCATTTTTTTTTTCCCATTGAGTCATGGGATAAATCAGGTTTAAATCAGGTTTCAAGTGACCCATGGCAGCCTCTGCTCCAACCCCATCAGGGTCAGTAGAGAAAGTCTCCATGTCAGAGTTAGATGAAGTTGCTCTGCAAGAGAAGCATTTTCATGGGAAATCTCCCCAGCTTGATACTGATGGTGAAATAAGAAATATCTGCTCTATTTCTAAAGTTGATTCTCAACCCTTCGCACTCAGCAGCTGTTACAAGGAGAGGTTTCAGACGCCCTGAGCGTTTATCTCCTGGCACAAAAGAGAGGTCAGCATCCACTGTTAGCTCCACTTATCTGTCACCAGTGCTGATGGGAAGCCCCCTATTCCCCCAGCACACGGAATTGCATTTCATGGACATGGGATTTTAGGAAGTATTACGCCGGAGTTTGATCCTACCTTGTTTCAGAGCATGTAGAGATGTGCCTTCAGCTTTGAAGGGAAAAGGAGAAGGCACTTAATCAATAGCCATGTGAGTGATAAGCACATAAAAAAGATGAGCCTGGCCAGCCTGTATAATCATCAGCAGGACCAGATGGGTAATGTATTATTCAGGAAGAAAGATGACCATGGTGGGGATGGTTTTTATGAGGGTCAAGACTGCTTAAAGAGTACTCAGTTATCTCATGAAGCCTCTTACCTGGAGCACTCACAGCACTTTATTAGGATGAGGAGGGAAATGGCAGAGAATATTTTTGGCTGTGTCCTGGAGAGGACAGAAACAGAGTATTTTGACTTCCAAAATCTCCTGTCCAGAACGCAGGAAAGGTCAGAAACAGGTTTTGACTTCCAGAATCTCCTGTCCAGAGCATACACACATGCAAAGGCCTTAAACGTAATGCAATAAGGATTTTCTTTTCTTTTTTTCTTTTTTTTTTTCTCCCATGACAAACACTTTTACACTGATGCAGTGTTGTTGTTGTACAGCTGGAATCAAACACACTGAAATCTACAGCCTACTCTCAAAGAACCTTCTCTTCATCCACCAACCCCAGCAGCTCCTTGTCAGGTTTAAACCTTCCTGGCTTTAGCTGTGCTGCCTGGAGAGGAAGGCTCAGGATACACTTCCAGCTCCAGCTGTGCCTCCTGAAGTGGTTACAGCTCCCAAAGGCACCCGCAGCTCTTTGTCACCTTCCTCCCGCTTCCTCCAGCTGATCAGCCCAAGTGCTGGTGCTGCTCCTTCCTAACTCACCGCGTGTGATATGAACTGGCTTAGCAGAAATGTGCTTTTGGAAGTGTTTTTTAAAGCAAGCTGGCTCACTTTGGCTGCGGCAGGTTGGGGAGCAGGATCACAGACAGCTGGGTGCGGCCGGTGCCGCTCGGATACGGACGAGGTGATGACAACCTCCAGCTGAGAGCATGGCAGAGGCAGGGCTCTCTTCCGACTGCTCAGAGGGATGCTCATTCCAGGCAGAGAGAATTGAATAGTGCAGGGCTGTCTAACCAGCTCCCTTCTGTACCAAATCCGTGTCGTTGTTCAGAAAAAATTTAAAGTACGTAATCGTTCCAGTAGTCACAGTAAGAATCGTGGAATCATAGAATGACAGAATCATGGAATGGTTTGGGCTGGAAGGGACCTTAAAGACCAACTCGTTCCAACCCCCTGCCATGAGCAGGGACACCTTCCACTATCCCAGGCTGCTCCAAGCCCCGTCCACCTTGGCCTTGGACACTTCCAGGGATGGAGCATAAGAGCCAGGGACACTGATTTTCCTTCAGCATTCAGTGGCTGTGGTGACTCTGCTCTTACAGCACGACAGTTCTCCCCTAGCATGTGTCACAGTTGGTACATGACACGAAAATCGTTATTCCAGAGCTTAATTCGGACCAGGCTGAGCAAACCAGCCCGTTCAGACCAATGCCTTTACCCCCTGGAAGAGACGGGGGGTGTGGGACAAAGCCACCCGAGCGTCCTCTCAAACCCAGGTGTTTTGTGCCAGATGTCATTCAAGGCCCAGAAGAGCCAAACAGAGCCCCTTGAACTGCCACTCTCATGGTTGGTCTCTCCCCACGCTGGAGTTTGTGGTGACAGAATTAATGTGTTTCTAAAGGTAATTTGAAAGCATCTAGAGAGGGAAATTATCACATGAAAATGCAAATTGTGCCTTATCTGGGCTGTTCCATGGCTGCTATGATTCATCGTCATTTCTTCACCTGTTTTTTTTCCTTTTCCAGGTGAGTTCTCAATTAAAAAAAAAGAAAAAAAAAGGGAAAGGGAAAGGGAGGAGTGGTAGAGCAGAGCTTCAATTGCCAGGAAAGATTTATGGCTCCTTTTATCCGAATGTAAAACATCCTTTAACAGGGCAGGAATATGAAACATTTCAAATCACCATCTATCAGTCTCTGATGGTGACCACACATTCCTCACACACAGCACAGGTAGCTCTGCCTTGTCCCCCACGTCATCCCCTGGCTCAGGGCCCCAGCAGCCTCCAGCCAGATTTCCATACTGGACACTCCAGGGGTGTAAATCGGTATTTACTCCTCAAATTCCACTGGAGCTGCACAAATTCACCCCAGCAGAAGATCCACAGTGCTGTTCTCCACATTCCTCCTGTATAACCTCCCTCATTAATGCAATCCACATGTTGTCTGGGTTCACAGCACCCCAGCAAACGTCATTTCCTGAGTGGTGTGTGTGGGATTTACAGCCCTGTTCCATTTTACACTGGTTGCTGATGAGTGTGAGGCACGAGGAGAGGGAAGCGGGGTCTGATTGCTCCCAAAAGAAGGAAGAATCGTCAGGAGGTGAATTCAGCGTAGCTGGGTGGAGATGCTTCGCACACAGAAGTTCACCTGTGAAATTCCTTTTCTTAGGGTGCCGTGGTTGCTGAGCATGAAGATGGTTCAAAACTTAAAGGAAACTGATGAAATAGAAATGTAGAAGGTGCATTAAACATGAAAATGTAATTTCAGGCCTCTTAACTCCCAGAAGGCAACAAGGTGTAAAAATACCACCACGTACCAGCCTCATTTCTTCTATCTTCTATTTTCCTTCAGTCATTTTTGGAGACAGGACACGACTCCTGGGGATGGAGAACATCCTATCCCTTCTCTATAGTCTTGGATATTCTGTGGTGACCTCCCAGTCCAGCGTGAGTGGGAAACAAGGCAGCCAAAAGCCTCACTCCAGCTGTCCTTCACCTTCAGCAGTCCAGACCAGGAACTGCCCAGGCAGAAAACCAAGCCTGTGGGTGCTGTGACATTTCCCCCCAAGGAATTCCGACACGTTTTTCCATGCGTTTTCTGAGGGACAAAGACAGTACATCCGACAGACATCAGTGCCCCCAGCACCGCCCCTCTGACCTGACACAGCAGTGACCCAGGAGCAAGGACACTTTGAGGCTCTGAGGGATCTCAGGGAATTATGAAAATCTGAGTGGTCAGCAGACTGAGCAGAAGATTTCACCGCAAGCTGACAAGGCACTGGGGTCATGCCCTGCCTGCACCAGAACTGTGGATCCTTGCAGGATGCAAGCTGCCCCTGGCAATGCTGAATTTTACTTTTCCTGCCTTTTTTTTGGCCAAATTATGGAAGCTGAGATAAAAGATAAAGAACAAGACTCTCACAGTTGAACTGTCAGTCAAGGAGTTGGACTCGATGATCCCTGTGGGTCCCTCCTAACTCAGGATATTCAGTGATTCTGTGATTTACATGACACCCTGAAGCATAAATACTTTCAGATTTCATTTGGATGTGACAAAGAATCCCAGAATGGTTTGGGTTGGAAGAGTCCTTAAAGATCATCCAGTTCCAACCCCCCTGCCACATTCAGGGACACCTCCCACTGGACCAGGCTGCTCCAAATCCCATCCAGCCTGGCCTTGGACACTTTCATGGTGTAACAGAGGTTAGCTGGAGTATCCACACCTGCCGAGGACAGCGTACACGGAGGTAGAGCCTCCAAATGCAGGGTTTTAAGAAACAACAGTTCTGTGCAGGTTATGTAAAGAAAAACACCCCATAATCATATGGGAGGACACCACATCACTGAGGAACCACCCTGTGCATTTCTGTGGGCACGTGTTTGTCACTTTATTGGCCCACACAGAATAAAGACAAGCAGCATAAAACCCTCCAGGTGCACGGTGCCAGTGAATGCATCACTTACAGGCAGTTAATCTGCATTTGCCACTGGTGGTTGACATTGCAGATCGCGTGTGATATGCACAGATAAACGGCAATTAAGCACCAATACCTTCAGATCCCGGAGCTGGCCGGCTCCCTTCCCGAGCAGGGCCAGAAAGGAAAGCTTTGCCATTATCTCCCTCCTGCACTGTGTGCATATCCATATCCAGCACCACTTAGGAACCACTCCAACAAGTGATCATCTTAACAGGGTCAGCACCTTTCCTCCCCAGGACCCCGTAACAAACTTAGCATCAGCTCCTAACTAATTGAATTGGAGCATGATCAACACTCTAATTGAAGACTGTCTCGCATCCATTTCGAGCTCGTAGCATTTCCCAATTTGCTTTCTGAGCTTCTCCTCAGAGCCAGGAAAAAGGCAAAGAATAAGAAGAAAAAAAAAAAATAGAAAAGAAGAAGGAAGAAAAAAAAAACAGGGGGGAAAAAGCGGCTTTACTTAACAGTTGCTATTTTGGTATCAAAAGGAGTCTGCATTGTTGATTAGAGCAAGAGATCATTATCCCTCTTAGGAGCCCGATGAAGGTCGTTGTGTTAACCTTCAAATCACTCTGTAACTGGAGGATGCTTTTTTCTCCCACTGAGCCACACTGGGAGGAAAGAAAAAAAAAAAAGCAACTCGAAGGAAACAAGTCCAGCTCTGCTTCTGCAGACGGGAAAAGCAGAGTGACAGGGTGGGATTAGCTTGGGATCTTGTGTATTGTTCATGTGTCGTCAGAGGAGGGAGGCAGGATGGAGGGAGAGGGAAATAAACAGATTTAAATGTTTCATCTGTCGTGACTGGACAGCAGCAGGAAGGCACCCTGAGTAACTCTACAGACAGCTAAAAACCAGCTCATTAAACACTCATGTATGGGGAAGAGTTGGTATATTTACTCCAGTAGTAATTGTTGTTATTTTATGCCCAACAAACTGCCCATGACAAGATAATTCAGATCAATGCACAGGGAGATTCCTGTCTGCTGCACATGGAATGATGCTGCTGCTCCTTGTTTTTCACTTTTTCCCTGTTTCCTTCTTTTGCTCCTGTCCTGGCACAGCAGCTCCCGGGTTTACAGCGCAGGGTTATCTGAGTTCCAGGCAGCTGGTTAGGAGTTGGACAAAGCTGCCTCTCTGGGTACACAGGGCACGATGATCTTCCCACTGATGTGTTTCTTTGGCACGGAAGCCATGATCCTGAGAATCCCTCAGGGGTCCTCAGGAAAGGCATTACAAACCAGAAATGTCTCTTGGTCGTCGAAGGCGCTCGAAGTAAAACCTCATCCTGAGACCCTGTGGTCAGCAGAGGTGAGAACCACCATGGGAGAGAGGCTCTGGCTTCCACACTGCACAGTCTGGTCTGGAAAAGTTGTTAAAGCAGCCAGTCTTGGCAGGAAGGATCAAAATCCAGGAAAAACAGAGGAGAAGGATCCCGTGCCCAAACATGGGTTGGAAACAGTGCTTTACACATGGCCTGTGCATCTGTAGCTTCTCTCCACCCCAGACCTCCCCTGGCTTCTTTGGCTTCCTGACCCCACCTGCTGCGCTGTGCCCAGCTCTGGAGACCCCAAAATAAAAAGGATGTGGATGTCCTGGAACAAGTCCAGAGGAGGACACGGAGCTGCTCTAAGGCCTGGAGCCCCTCTCCTCTGAAGCCAGGCTGGGAGAGCTGGGGGTACTCACCTGGAGAAGGCTCCAGGGAGAGCTCAGAGCCCCTTCCAGGGCCTAAAGGGGCTCCAGGGGAGCTGCAGAGGGACTGGGGACAAGGCCTGGAGGGACAGGACACAGGGAATGGCTTCCCACTGCCAGAGGGCAGGGATGGATGGGATCTTGGGAAGGAATTCCTGGCTGGGAGGGTGGGGAGGGGCTGGGCTGGAATTCCCAGAGAAGCTGTGGCTGCCCCTGGATCACTGGAAGTGTCCAAGGCCAGGTTGGATGGGGCTTGGAGCAACCTGGGATAGTGGAAGGTGTCCCTGCCCATGGCAGGGGATGGCACTGGACGATATTTAAAGTCCCTTCCAACCCAAACCATTCCATAATTCTACCACTTAAATCACGAGGACAGAGTTTCGGACCTCGCACCCTTTTTGTGCCCCACACTCAGGCTGCGCTTCTCTCTCCCCCCTGACACACTGTCACTTGTTTCCCATGCAGATTCCCCCATGGAAGCCCCTGGGATCCATCCTGTCCCCACGATGATGGTGCCTGTTAGGAATGACCCATTTCTGTGCAGCTCTGCAAGACGTTGGATCCACTTGTTGCCACGCACTTCCCTTCCCTGTGGGGCTGGTGCCCTTGCATTGCTAATCCTCCTCAGATAACTTCTATTCTAAACCAGCCGTGTGTCAATTTAGCACTCACCTTTTGTTGAATCTTAAATCCTCCTTAATCCCTGTCCTTGCTTCTCCACGTTGAACAAATAAAGCTCCTATTTCCTCCTGTCTCTGTCCCTGCTCCCTGTGCCTGGTGGGGAGCGGGCTCCCAGGTGACATCTCCCGGGCAAGGCACACAGATGCAAGTCACCGGGGGCAGGGAACGAGTGCCGGGGAGTCACCTCAGCCTGGCCACAAGGCGAAAAAATCCCTGCAAACAAGGAGAAGAGGCTGCTCCCGTGCCTGCCCTCACCTCCTGTGAGCGCCTGACACGTTTCAGCCTGAGAGGGTCTTTTCAGGGACAACACCATGAGGGGAAAAATTCAAGTATCTCCTGCTAGGTTTTAACAAGAGCAGCCCCATTTCCATCTGTACGTGAATCCCCCTTTTCTCTGTGCACGATTTCTCTCCCCATGGCACTCCTGATCTGCAGGATGTGGGGTGCTACTGCACCAAAGAGGAATTTACCCGAGTTTTGCATTGGTTTTTATTTCAATACAAGACATCTTGCCCGGGCAGAGGTGCAGACGGGGATAAACGAAGGGAATTACACTTGCTCGCCTCTGGGATGGGCAAGAAAAGCTCCTCCCCAGGTGGATGAGAAAGGCTCTGGTTCGTCTGCTCCATCACTGCTGCTTTCCTGGCCGCAGCACCTCAACACGGCCAACACGTCATTTTTACATATGTGACACACAAACACAATTAAAGTGACATTTCTGATGTCATTTCTGATTCACACCCTGCCACCACAACCCCACATGAGCAAAATTTCCCCTTTCTGATGTTGCTGGGGACTCTGTCCCTGCACAAAACCCCTGCTGGTCTATTTGCGAGCCAAGGGTTTCAATCTGAATTCTCCTTCACGTTCATGCTCAATAAAACTCAAAGATTTTTGGAAGAGCCCTGAGATGAGAAGGATTAAATGAGGAAAATTGTATTAAGTGATCCAAAGGAAATGAATGGGCACAGTTCCTTCACCATGGATGCCTGAGATCCGTGTGGGGAATACAACACACCTCTCCACTGGCTCTTGACCCTTGGAATTACAAGGGCAGGGCTCTGTCTCCAGTCAGGGGTTGGTGCTGGTGCTTGGACATTCTGGTTATCCATCAAAGGGTTCCAACAGAGGAGCACTGAAATAGAATAAAATAAAAGAAAAAAAACAGAAATAAAATAAAAGATATAAAAAATAAAATAGGATAAAATATTAAAAATGAAATGAAATTAAATTAAATGAAATAAAATGAAATAAAATAAAATAATAAATAAAATAAAATAAAATAAAACAAATCTTTTTCTCGGCGACTGAACACAGCTCCACAGAAAGAATCAGCCTTTCCCATCAGATGTTGCATGTGGAGATGGATTATCTTATTTAGACTGACAGAGCACTGAGCATCATGGTGTCCTGCTTTCCCACTCCAGATCTTCAGTCTTCCTGCAGAATTAATTAGAATTTGGGTGACTGGGTTTGAATACCTGAAGAACATTTGTAAATTCACCTCTTGAAACACCTCAGTCTGTGACTGATAACCACGATCTCAGCAGCCCTTCTGTGGATATCTCCCACATGCTTCCAGCTCCTGCCCCAAAAGTGAGAAGTCCCTGGAGAGACTGCTGCTCTGCATCCCAGTATTCCCACTGAACTCCATGGATTCGGGCCCTGATGCCATTTCAGCCAACACCAAAGTGATTTAAACCTTGAACCAGGAGCTAAACAGCAGGGGAGGAGGATTTATCTCCCTTGTGGGACTCAAGTCTTCTCAAGCTTGTGGAGAGGGACTGGGAGAACTTCATGCTCCCTCTGGAAAGGAGAATTATAGTGCTAAAACCTAAAACTCTAAATTTGGGGCCAGGCTGCCACACTCCTCCCGTCACTGCCCAACATCCATCCCTCACCCCAGGGGCTTCCAGCAGCTTCTCACACTGACTCAGAGGAACAGGGGTTTTTCCAATTAACCTGTCAGGAAGAGCAATGTATTATTTTCCAGCACTTGAGTAATTTAAAAGCCATCAGATTTCAGAGATCTGCCTGGCATGTTAAACTCTCAGCCAGCGCGAGGAGCTGTGTGAGCCTGGTTTCATCCAAGATGCAGAAGCAGAGAGACCCAAGGTCAGAGGAAGATGTTGCACCTGTGGGAGAGGAGGAGAAAACCACACAGCCGAGGTGCTAAATCCTCTTTTGGGAATGTTATGTGTTATTATAAATCCATATCAGTTCTGTCACTGGCAGAGCCCCAGTTTGGAGTGCCATGCCCTGATTCACAGGGTCAGGAGAACTCCAAATGCTAAACAGTGCCGACTCTGGTGGGGGCTGCAGCCCTTTGGTAACTCAGAGAAACCCATCTCTTTTCTAAAGCTGCTGAACAAAAGGGATGTTCTCCCAGTTTTGACCCCATCCCAGCTCTCTGAGAATCTGGCCTGGAAGTTTTGGATACATCCAAGTGCTCATCACCAGTCTGTTGCTCCGGTCATGTTGATGGAGATCAGTCCCCAGTTCCAAAAAATAGGTATTTCTCCTCTGGCATCTTTCCCTCCACATCCCAGGCCCTGGAATTAGCCATCCCCTGGCTGATCATGTCCCAGCTAAGCATTTCTAGACACAAACTCACACCTGAGCTCTGGTTTTAAAGCACATGTGGACACCCGGGGACCTGAGGAGGGGTAAATGGGTTTCTTTGCAGGCTCCTCCAGTGCTCCTGGGGAGATGATGTGGTTTTTTTGCTTGTCTTCAATCACAGAACAAGAGCTAAGTGTTATTGATCTGGGACCTAGGGGGAATATTTCTGAGCAGCTCACCCTGGCATTAGTCCATCACTTAGCTGGTATTTATTATTCAGGGCTGGCAAGGGATTCCTGGCAGCGTGCCCTGGCCAGACAGCAAACTGGTGACGGAGGAGCTGAGTGAGTCAAGGGCAAACGAAAAGGGGAAAGAAGGGAAGAAAGACATTGCAAACCAGATTTTCCCTTCTCAAATTAACTTAGGTGGGTCCCTGAGCCTCTCTCTGCAAAGTTGCTCCTGTGTGCATGAAAAACCCAAAGCAGGGTGTGCACACAGAGCCTGGCAGATGGTCAGTGTGAGATGGCTTCTGGCTGAGAGATGAGATAAAAATGCAGATAAACAGGACAAGAACAGGACAAGGTTTCACCCACCAAAAAATCGTGAAGGGTGCACGCGAGGAGGCAAAGTGGCAGCTTTGCAGAGGGGAAAGCTGTTCCTCACAGCTGGAAGGTCCAAGAGGAAGAGTCAGGGCAGAGTCTGTCAGTGAATGATGCCATTTGGGTTATTCCCAGCACTCCAGAGAGGTTTGTCCTGCCTTATGATTGATGGGAGGATCTAAAGCCATGCTGGTGGATCTACCCAGTCCCCTCTGAAGGCTCCTGCCAAAACCATCCTTTATTCCATGATTTTACATGACCTGATAGAGGAACTCCTCTTGAAAGCTCACTGGAGAAACAGCCCAGAAGATGCAGAGCAGGTATCGCTGTTTGCATAAAGATCTGGGAAATAACTGAGTCTGGAGCAGGACAGGAAGCATTAATGACATCCCTGGGGTCCATGCCAAGGAAAAAAATAGGGAAAACACAGCCTCAACTGCCCATTTCTGTGACAGTTCCCTGTTTCTTTCTAATGCCAGTCCAGTGTTGATGCAGGAGCTCATTCCCTGGTGATCTGGGGAGAGAAGCTGCAAACTCCCAAGGACAGATTGGAGGAAAAAAAAACCATCTCAGATCTCGGCCCCAGGTCTGCTGTCCCCATGCCAGATTTGCAGGGCACTTTGCACAGCTCCTGGCTTTGAAGGGTCGATGTAAACCAGCAGCACATCCTCCAGCTCAGAGCAGACGGAGTGAGGTCATCCCAAGGGATTGTAAGAAGGGCCAGAGGATCTCCTAGGAGGAAGGGAATGAAGTCTCTGCTTAGCCTAACCCCAAACATTGCAGCAGGGCTGTGGCAAAACAGGAACAGCTCAAACTCTCTGTGAGGTTGCAGGAAAATCCATAAAAATCAGCTTCTGGACAGACAGCAGGCTGGGCACAGCCTCTGAGGAGTTAAGCATGTGGCACCTCTTTTTCATGGGCAGCAAACTCGTCTGTCTTCCTTCCCTTCAATAACTCTGCCAGTTTAAGAGTTCTTGTAACCTTTGGACTAAGATAACATTGGCAGGAAAAGGGGGGAAAAAATCCCTCGGGCTTGGTCAGATTAAAGAGCCCTGTCTGCCAAGGTGCAGTGAATTCTCCTGTTATTGATCCCTGGGGTCATCCTTGAGACTGTGAACTAATGGACCAGCACATTTCCTTGGATTTCCTTTAACTAAAGATTGCATTAAATTCAAGTGGGACATTAATAATGACGGTGGTAATAATAATAATAATAATAATAATAATAATAATATTAATAGCAGCAGCACACCATTCCATCTCTCTGAGACAAACAGCTGCAAGGTTAATCCAGCTCTCACTGATTCTACAAGAAGCCCCAGACACTGAGCTTTTTTCACATCTTCAGCCTTTGTTTTCCCTCCTTTTGAATGTTTCACACCTCTCCCAAAATATCCATAGCAAGATCTGGGCAAAAAATTTCCCTGTTTAGGAATACGATAGGATTTCTTCAGCTCAGTGGTTTGACAGCCCAAGTCTGAACATGGGCTGATCACAAACGCTGATCTGAAAATGCCCTGTAAGAATCTCTCCAGCTGCTGCTAAACCAAAACAAAACCAAGCAAACAGACTAAAAACAACACCAGCAAAGTCCCCTAAGCTCGTACTCTGTTAGGTGAAGGTTCCAGCAGCAGCAGGGTGTGGCTGCTCTTTTCTTCCTGGCATCAGCTCTCCCTGCTTATTTGCATTCAGGTGTAGAGAAAAGGCTGGAAAAGTCAGGGAGAAGCGATGGATGCCTGTTCCCATCAGCTGCAAAGGCATCTTTCCCCATGAATTTTGCAGTGCTGCTATGTTTCACACCTCAGTGCTGCCTCTCACAAAGCAAGGACCATGGAGATGAAGCGATCAGCCCGGCTCGATTAATTACGGTGGCAGCTCGTGTGTGCTCAGTAGGTGTGGGCTGAAAGGAGGTATATTTTAATTATTAGCATCCAATTAAATATTGAATAAGTTCCATTATTGAAGGGGGATTTTGTGTCTCTCAGGGACCCTCCGAAGAGTTAATTAGAGAGCCTGCACACTTGTAGACATGATGGGTATGTGCCTCCACCCCTTCCAGCGCTGCCACAGATCCCGAGCATGCAGGTATTTTCCACTCTGTGAGCCTGAAACTGGATTTTCCCCTGTTCTTTAAACTGCAAAGTGTCCGTCCATCTTCAGCAGCAGGAATCTTGGCACAAACTGCCAAACAAAAAGCTGACCCGTGCTGCTTTGGCTGAGGAACTGATTCATTTCAATCAAGCGTGTGCATGCCTGTCCCTGCCAGCCTGGAGCCGGAGCAGTCTCCAGAGTATGGGCACATCCTGGTGGTGATAAGAGCGTGTCCAGAGTGAGCTGTTCCCTGGCTGGACACGGCTCCTGCTGCTGAGCCTAATCTCAGAAGCCTTCCTGTGAGTAAAGATTCCCACCAGGCCGTTCCTGAGCTTTTCAGCAGCAATGAGAATGGGTCTGGCTTTATTTCTGTAGGAACTGAGCACGACCCTGTCCTTTCATTGCTGGCATTTTCCTGGTTTGTGACTGATGCCGAGTAGCCCAGTCCTGGACGTTGAATAGAGAGGTATTTCACGGGTAGCACAGGTGGGGAACATGCTGTCAGGGATAAGAGAGATCAATCCTGGCAGAGCCAACCAGGCCATACCAGCAGCAAGAAGAGCAGAGCCCGGACACTGCATCTGCTGGAATAGATGTGGCTACTAATTATAAATTAATATTATAAGATTAAGATTGTAAATAAGGTTGCAGAGGCGCAGAATGAGCCAAAGAGAGGCACTGGGCCATGACCCATCAACATTTAAGAGTGGTTCAGTACACAGTATCAGAGGGAAGAAAAGCAATTTGAGGTGTCACTGGACAACAACACAATCCTCTCATGCAGTGGGGAGGAGGAGGAGGTGACTCCAGCTGGAAATCAATCCACACGTGGCATCCATCAGGCTGCTGGGAGAGCAGGCTCCAAATGGAGTGCTTGTCATTAGGAGAAGATGCATGGAAGAGACAGAAATGGGGAAATAGTCCGTGGGGGGCTGTTTGTGAGGCAGCCCCATCAGGCAAACAGGATTATTGGGAATGATGAGATAATTCACCAGGAAGTCATGCCAGGTTTAAGTGACCCTCCCAGACAAGGGAATGCTGGGGAAGAGGGGTGTGAGAGCTCCCAGCTGGGCCTTGGCCTTTGCTCAGAGCCCAGCACAGGCTCTGCACTGGGAAACTGGGAGAACTGGGAGTGGTGATTGCAATCCTTCAGAGTGAAATCGTCTCTTTTCTCTCACGAGGACCCCTAACTTTTGAAAGCAACATTTCACACTGAAACCGAATTTACCTCCAACAGAGAATTTGTCTGTGTTTTTAAGCCTTCTGTCGTGCCACAGCCCATCTGTAATGCATTCATCCTCAGAGAAAAATCCATCCCGAGGGAACCAACACGAAACACAGCCAAGTTCCACAGGCAGCACTGGGAGGAAAAGGATCTAAATCCAAATCTCTGCCTGCCACGGTCACTACGTGACCAGGCAGCCTCTCCAATATTCAGGAACCCTCCCGTGGAGACAAGGCAGCAAAATCTGCCCTCTTCAAATCCCCAGCAGAAAAGTGGCACTCGTAGCTAGGCTGGCCTAGAATAGGAGTCACTCCAGCTTTTTCACTAGTGTGTAAAGGACTTATATTTTAAGTCCTTTGAAACTCCGACAACACTTGGATAAATCTCTCGCTCTCCTCTCCATGAATGTATTGGCAAATAAAAAGGGCCCTTTGACCGTGGCTCTTTGAAAGGGTATATCCTTATTTTTTAGAGACAACAAAGCTAAAAACGTTTTGAACAATGGAGTTATTGCTTTAATTCCCAACATTTTTAGGGCAGTTCTCATTAGATGGAGGCACGAGTAGGAATGACAAAGCAGCTGTCTCTCCATTCACTCCGGCAGAACACAGAACACGTTTTTTTTTTTTTTTTTTGATGACAGCCCTTTCAAGTGCTTGGGGATGTCTGCAGGAGACATGATGATAATTAGCTTCATGACACATTAATGACGGCTGTAGCAGTGTGGGCTGTCTGGAGCAGGGACATGAAGTGACACCCAAGCCTGTGGAACTGCAGCTATTCTGTTCCCAGCTCTGCCCCTCCTTAGGGGAAGCCACCACAGATAAAAAGCTGATGGACAGAGGCAGCTGACATGAACCAAACCACCATCACCTTGTAAAGAACTGCCAGAATTTGTCAGAATTTGAGCAATCTGGTCTAGTGGAAGGTGTCCATGGCAAGGGGTTGGACTGGATAATCTTTAAGGTCACTTCCAACCCAAACCATTCTTTGATTCTCGGACAATTAAGCAAACTCACAGTTTTCTCTGCATTTTGCAGATTTCTTGGCCCTTCATTGTATCAGGTCCTGTACAGGCCTAATGCAAACGTGATGGCTCATGCCCCATACTAAAATTAAAATAGGTAAAAACGTGCACAACCCAAGCTTCCAAGCCCATCTCTCCCCCCGAATCTTATTCATAGAGAGAAATCTCATGCTGAGTTTATTTTTCATCTTCACCAGACAAGTTGTTCTAGGAGCAGACACTCTTTCAGAAGAAAACAAATTGATCCCATTTAAAATTCTTCTTCATCCATGACCAGCCCAATTTAAAATGCAATCAACCTGCGTGGTGGCTTCCCCAGTGGAAAAGGTGCAAACCAAAGGCTTGGTGCTTTTATTTTGGCTTGTGTTGGATTTCTTCACTCATGTTGTTCGTGTTTTGATGTGTTTTTAATAACACACAGACACGACTGCATCTTCTGGGTGAAGGCAGCTCACCAGCTGCCACTGTTTATTGATTTGTTTATCTTCATTTACCTTCTCAGGACAAAAATAGGGAGCACAGTTTGTGTCCTTGCTCAGGCTGGAGTCACAGCAGCAGGGATTCCAGGCATGTGCAAGTTGATGGAGAGGAAGACCTTGAAGAACGGGAGAGCGACAGCTTTTGAACACCTGGCGACCAAATTATTTCAACTGCAGAAGTGCAACTGGAATAGAAACTGCTGTGGAGGCATCACAAGCAGCAGGGAAGTGGGAAAAGTCACCTCATTGCAAAGTGGGGTGGGTCTGGCCTTCCCCCTGGTCCTACAGAGGGGTGGCAGCTCTGCCTCTGATCTACAGGTGCAGCGTGGGGAAGGTCCAGCGCAGGTGGGAACGCTCAGTGTACCTCATTTTTAGGATGCTGTGGACAAAAAGGCTGTTGGCTTTTAATGCAAACCTGAGAGAAATTACCCCAAAGAGGAAAAGTGAGGTTGTTTAGACTTCAGGAGCTATAATGGGATAGTGACTCATAAAACACTTCAGAGGAAGGGCTAAACTTGGAGAATGGTGACTCTGATGTGGCCTGTACTTGTATTTACCTCTGCTGGCCATGACTAAGGGTATGATAGACACGATCCTGGGGGGAAAAGTTCATCAATCCAAGCCATTGGCCATCCCTGTGTTGTTCTGGAGAGTTCAGATTACCTGATAAGAGCCACCTCTGAATGCCAGCAGCTATTCCCATTCCCTAAAGGAGGGAGAGGACTCACCTCACCAATCCAGGCACCTGAATTGGGTGTCTCCTCACAAATATCTCCCTGTGAGTCAAATGTCTTTGTCATCTGAGATGCCCAGAAATGTCCCATTCACCTTCAGCCTTTGGTTCTGAAGGGCCACCAGTGGATCCAGTGTCGTGTCTGCTGGTCCCGAGGGATGAACTGGGTACCACGGGGAGTCTCAAAGGGCAGAGAATTATTATCCCTGAGGAAACCCAGCACATCCAGAGGGGTCTGGGCTCTCCTTGCTAAATCAGGGAGCACTCCAGCACCAACTGGGGTCAGGGAACCTCAGTTATTCTACTGAGGATCCACCCAGGATTGTTTCTTTGCTCTGTCTGCAGACAAAAACCCAAAATCAAGTGGACTTCTCAGAGGCTTGGCAATATCTGGGAAACAGGATTGAGACTGAGAATATGCTGCTTAAAAGTGATCAGAACTTTACATGGCCGGGGTCTGACTTTAGTATGAATTGTTGAAGGGAAAGGGGAAGACAAGAATCTGTGTGTTTACGACAAGTCTGAGGAAACCCCTCCGTAAATTTTGTTGACTTGTACACCCTCCCGTGTCTCTTAACTATTTCTGCTTTGATTCTGAGCAGCTCCTGCTGCTGGCAAAGGAAAGGTGGAGTTCTGGCCAGTTTGGAAGTGACTGGCAGTAAAGGACACAAGTCCACTTTTGCTCTGAGAGAACTCCTGCAATATGAGTTCTACCCCTTACAAGCCACCTGAGACTCCTCACTGGGATGAGTGCATCCCAGCAGTCCCAAAACCAAGAGCCTCCATGTGCTTCTCGTGTCGTTTTACCCTCCTGACTGAGTGCCAGGAGAGCCCCAGTGCAACCCTTAAAGCTGGAAAACCTAAGGACTGAAGTGCCTAGTTCCCAGCTGACCTCTCTGCTGGCTCCAGCCATGAGTTTCCCTTGGGACTGCACCAAGAGGTCTCTGCTGGCTGGAGGGAGAAACCCCTTGGAAATCAAGAGGAAATCTGTCAATAATGGGAAACCACAGCCATTTAGCATCAATCTTAATGACTGATTCTGCCAGGGAGGAGGGGAAGGGGAGGGAGCTGCTGGCTGGGGGACCTGGGACACATCACATGTCCCCGGGACCGTGGCTGCTCCCGCACTTTAACACGGCCGGAGCAGAGCGAGGAGCCATTAATTGACTTTTAGCTCTAACTGTAATCCTGATGTCTCTTGGATGTCAATTAACTGCCAGTAATAGGTGGCTAATTGCATAAGATGGCCTTTTCAAATGAGATGTAAGACACAGACCCAACCGCTGTGGTCATTAAGGGTCCTTCTGCACAGTGCACGGGAGCAGGGGATGCAGAGGGCACTTTTCTCTGGCTCTTTTCCAGTGTCTTCCATTACACTACACCCTGTGCCTGCACTGGATGATCTTTTACTGGGGCTATGCCTCCATTACAGCCCTTACCTTGTGCTTTTATCCATCCAGGGGGCCACAGAGCTGTTTTATGGCAATTATAGTTAAAGGTCAAGGCAGAAGTACCTCGCAGGTGCACGTTATGGGGTCTCACACAAACACCGTCTTCCAGTACAGGACAGGGTGAGAAACCCATCTCACAGCTCCTCCCCTGAGCTGAAAAGTCAAGGAAATCAACTTTTGTAGAGACAAATTTCTCCTGCTTGGTGTCCCATGGTCTAAACAAGTCCGGGTATCCATCTCCTCATACTGGGAGAGCAAGGACAGGTTAGAACATCAGCAGAGAGAGAGAGAAAAGGTAAATCCTGACCTGGTAAATCTGGGGATTGTTGGTAGGAACTGTGGTTGGAGAAGGATATCAGGGTTTGAGTTTCTGTCCTCCCACACCCCTGGCAAGTGCAAACCCCAGACTGTACATTCAGCAGTGCCATTTACCTCTAAAATGATGCTTTTGTAAGAGCTGACAGAAATATTTTCCTTCAACAATGTCAATATTTTCTTTTTTTTTTTTAGTCTATATGTTCCACCAGATCCTCTGAAAGTCAACCAATCCAGTTTTTGTCACTAGAGCTTCTATGCCCAAGCAGAGCATAAAACTTTCCCTTTTGCTGCTGTTGTAACTGGAGATGGATGAAACTTTCCTTCCCGGAAGCAGACAAATTCCAGAGGTAGGGACTGAACTGTGCTAAGCCCTGCAGGAAGCAAGAGGTGCTGTCACTGCACAGCTGGATTCCTGTGGCGCTGAGATGCAGATCTGATGCAGTCACTGGAAGCTGCAGCTCACAGAATCATCCAGCTGCATCGAGACCGGGGATGTGCTCAGAACACCCTCCAGACATTACATCTACCACAGCAGGCAGACTGAAACCCCACCATCACACTGTTTAACGTGATTTCCCAGTGCCAGAAGATCACCACAAAGCCAGGCCACAGCCACAGCCGGGGTTTGTGATTGCCTGGCATCCGACTCAGCTCACCTGACAATTCCATCAATCCGGAGTCTTGCACCTTCTGCTTCAGTGCCTCCTTGTGTTCTGACAGCAGGCTGGAGACAGCAGCACCGGCCAGGACAGGTGACACCAACACTCAAGTGTGAGACTGATAAGGAAATCACTCAGGATGTCACTACAGGAAAAATGAGTCCTGTGTTTAAGGAGCACTTTTCCAGAGTGGGGGGTGCATCGCTCTGCAGAAAGGGAAAAGAGAAAGTCAAAACTCTTTGCTGAGTGGAGATTATTGTCCAAGGAATTTCCATTCTCCAAATTCTCTTTGC
Source organism: Machaerirhynchus nigripectus (assembly GCA_013397975.1). Taxonomy (NCBI): domain Eukaryota; kingdom Metazoa; phylum Chordata; class Aves; order Passeriformes; family Dicruridae; genus Machaerirhynchus; species Machaerirhynchus nigripectus. The sequence continues at coordinate 382,142 of VZRQ01001703.1, read as the reverse complement.
AATTATCCAAAACTCTGCTCTGCAGGTGATGGAGATCAGATGGAAAAGGTGGCGCAGGGGGTGCGGGGTGCTCCCTGGTGCTACAACACAACACCTCAGGAGGAAATACCTTGTTGAAATTGGTATGGCCATGTCTCCCTCTAGAGACTGCACCCTCCAACAGTTGGGATTTGCACTTCCCTGATGTTCCAGCAGTTCACTGAGCAGGGATAGGGCTTCATATCCAGCAGGCTGGAGGTTGTGACCCTGTGGACATACCATGAACTGTGTTAGCACAGTGCTGCAGCAGGGACAGACACCACAGGAGTTGTATCAGGAGCTCACAGACAGCATTCACATCCCCCTGGCAGGCAGAAGCTTCATATCTTGGAGCATTCCAGAAGAAAGAATAATCTAAAAAAAATCCTTGTCAGGACAGCAAATAGGAGGCTGAATTGCACGGCTGGGTCACCCAGCTACACTTGCTAGAAAGGTTTTAATGTGGGATAGAGAGACATCAAAGAATCAGGGAATGGTTTGGGTCAGAGGGGATCTGAAAGACCCTCGGGTTCCCCCCGTCAAGGCAGTGACACCTTCCACCAGACCAGGGTACTGAAATGTGGATCTGTATCTAAACTCCCAGTGCCTGTGGAGCTGGATCTCGCTTGCAGGATTTGTTTTCCCTCTGTTCAAGTGCCTGAACACTCTGTTGGAATGTACCCTTGCCTGGGGAAACTCAGAGCCTGGACAGGTGAGCTGATAAAGGGGGAAAGTAGATAAAGGGGGGAGCACAGAGGTTCACTGCAGGGAAACTGAGGCACCAGCAGAAACCAAGCTCGAATCTGCTAACCTTTATGGGATCTGATGTCACCTGAGATGCACATCTGGGACTGATCTGTGACATGAGACCAACTGGAAATCCCTGACCCTCTGTGGGGGCACTGGGGGTGCTCACAGATAGTCAAACAGGAGTCTGTGTTTGTCAGCTGAACTGCACCCTCTCCAGCTGCTGGTTTACAGGAGGCTGCTCTGGAGCAGCCAGACCGGCAGGAGCACTCAGCCCAGGTGAGGGTGGTGCTCTCAGGGGATGTCAGAGCTTTTCCCCACAGCTGGGTTTTCCATCAGCCAACACCAGTTCACAGGAGCCGAAAGCACCCGTGACTCCAGAGGGCTTCCAATGAATGTGACATTAAAGTGGTTTCTCAGGTCCTTCCTGGGCCCAGACAGCCTAGGTCACATCCCAGGTGAGTTCTGGGATGCCCAGGGTAGAAAATATCTCCTTTCCCCTCTCTGGGGAGCACCTCAAGGGCTTAGTGCTTTCACAGTGCAGAATAAAATTTTGTTTTATGTTTGAATTATTCCTTGCACGGATGAATTCTTGATTTCTGTCTGCCTGATGTTTAAATTCTTCCCCAGTACTGTGCTTGAAGCAACAGGTTTAATCTTTCATGGACGGGGTGGGACTAAGGGAGGAGAACAAGCTGAGTCAGAGCATTGGGAAACTGAGGAGAAAACTGGAAGATATCCCACATTTAGAAGGGGTTTGTGAAACCCCAGGCTGGGGTGATACAATACAAGGTGAGGGTCTTTCTGAGGCTCCCTGAGCTGCACACAGTCCCTGGTTTAAGCAGGGGATTACACCCAGCAGCAGGGTGATGCTGACGTCCCCATGTCCTGCCCTGCAGGGAGCACAGGGACAACAAACCAGGCACTTCACCTGCTCCTTCCCTCTCCTGGCTGACCCCAGCACAGCTGGACACACCAAACTGCAGCTGTAGCTCCATGAAAGACCCTCATCCAGCTGTTTCCCCATCCCAGCCCTCCCCTGACCTGCTCTCAAAGCGTCCTTGCCATGAAGGGCTGGCTTTGCTCTCGGGTACTCGGAGATGGAGCCACTTCCAGCATTCAAAGTGACATCCCCAGCATGACCCAGACAGAGAGGCAGACAGGGAGGGCACCACGGGTCAGGGAGGGCACAGTGCCTTGTGCCTCTGAGACCTCTGAAGCCTCCCTACCCAAAGAGCAGGGCCAGCCACGGCCGCAGATGAAACCAGAGTGGGAGCTTGCACGGAGACTGACTCCTGCTTCAAACACCTCTGAAGTTCCTCCCTAAACAAGGATTAAAACAATAAAAATAACAGCGCAGAAAGAAAGGGCCTGCCCGTAGGAACTGCAACAAGAAGCACGGAAAATAAAGGAGGAGACAGGAAAAGTTCCCCAGCCCGGCTGCCTGAGCTGGCGTTGGTGCTTTGGGGGGCTTGGGATATCTGCTTTGCACACATAGAAACACGCAGCCCTACAAGCAGTGATAGCATTTTGTAATTAAAGGTGCCCCACAGCAAGGCTGTGCTCGACAGAATAAAACCATAATCTTTACAAATGCCTTTGCTTCCTTGAAAAGATGCAGCTAAGTCAAAGACGGAGACATAGGGAAGAAAAAAATAATGGCACCAAAGGCACTCAGGATGCAATAAAACAGAGGATTAGATCTACATTACTTTCATTACATTATATTGTATTTTTATTATTAGGTCCACAGTTATCATTTAATCTTATAGCTGCTGTGTCTGATAGAGTGGAACAAAAACAAATGGAATTCATCCCCCACACACACACCAAGGAATTGGAGATTAAGGAAAGATTAACATCACGTGTAAATGAATGAAAAATGTAAATGGGAAGAGAAAAAGGGAAGGGAAGGAGGGGTGTTGGGGCTGGGGAGTGCGGGGAAGCCACCCTGGTGTGAGGTTAACTCGCCTTTATCTCTGCCCACTTTGTATGGCAGGAGGGAGAACCGGGGACCTCGGCCACTCCTGGGCGTTTAGGACCTGAACTGGAGGAATGAATTTCACTTGCACAGAGCATCCATCCCCTTGTGACAGAACCAGGCCCTACAGAGCAGGACTCAAACACCAGGCAGATCTCAGCACCCTGTTGCTGATCCCGGTGGTGAGACACAACCAGGGTTCGCCTCTCTTCGCCCTTACCTGGTTTACCGTGGGATTAATCAGTCCCCTTTTAGCTTGGGAGGCTTAAATCTCTTTTTTCCCCACCTTTTCCCTTCTCAGGGCAGGATGCAGCAGGGCCTCTTCAGGAGGAATCAGCAGGCAGCAGTTCTGCTGCTCCATGCTCCTGCTCCCAGCGTGTGGGGCTCAGCGCAGACTAACCAGCACTCCCTCTCCTGCAGGATTAATTTCTGGAGGAGAGAAATGGCTGACACAATCCAGGTATTTCTTGGCGGCAATCCTATTTACCGAGAGCATTCACAAAGGATTTACAAACCTAAAGGGGGATTTAAAGGGAATTTGGGCACCTAACTCTAAAACAGCGAACCTGAAAATCCCCACTCATCCATCACCTGATCCCAGAGGTTCCTGAGCTACACAGGTACCATTTTTTTCCCTGTACAGGCATGTACAGGAGATCTTTGGTCATGGCAAAGCTGAGCAGCTCCTAACCAGGAATCCCCCTGCTCTTTAGTTTACCTACCCTGAGCATCCCTTTATCCCTCAGCAGTTCCGAGACAACCCGAGGCTCTCTGCAGCCACAGAGGCAGAGCTGCTGCTGGTTCACTTTAAAATGCAGCAGCTCCTTCTTCCCTCCATCTGTAAAATAGCCTGGGAGAGTCTCTTGGGCTGTGGAGGCTCAAATCTTGGTTTCTCCTCCACCTGAATCAAACTCTTCTCTCCCGCTGCTCACAGAGGGTATAAATGAAGATGAGTTGTTGAAGTGGAGGCTTTTCCCCATTTTTCCACAGCAGTGAGGGGCAGCCTCCTGCCTCACCCTGAGTCCCCTAAAGCTGATGTTTGTGAGAGTTTCAGGTGTCGTTTTGGGAGGTGACAGAGGTGGACATAAATGTTCTCAGGCAAAAGTAGAACCCAAGCCATGCCTTTGAGTATCACAGGAAAATTACCTGGGGACCAGGGAGGAGGGAGAAAGTGGTGGGAGGAGGGGGATGAATTTATCCTGGGGAGACCCATGAGGGAGGAGGAAGAAACCTCAGCTTAAGGTATGAGGAGTAAACTATCCCATTTCCCTGCTTTGACTGCAGGAGGAGTTGAGAAAAATAGATATTTAATCCCTGGATAACTCAACTGAGGAGAGAATGTGTTCTCAGGTCACACAGCCCAGCTGCTGGGTGGGCCATGGCTTTGGGCAGTGGATTCTGCTCCTCCCACTTCCTGCATTATAAAATGCTTTAATTGCTGTTTTCACCTGGTTTGAGATCAGGGTGATGACCGTTCCTTTTCTGTGCCTAAAACGTCTCTCTCCCAGACCTGCTTGGTGCTGGCCACTGACCCTTTTCAGATTCGTGGTGCAGCCAGCTCCAGCTGTTCCTGCCTGGAAGCACAACCTGATCGAGCCTTTTTATTTTAATTGAGGTTTCTCTGCACATTCTTTCTCCATGGCCAAGGGGTTCCCCTCCACCCATCCCACCTGAGGCTGCCTCTCAGCACATTGCATTCCACGCTTCCCAGAGCAAGCTGGGCTTCATCTGGAGCCACCTCGACAGCAAGGTTTTATTCTTCCCTTCCGTCAGTTTGTGCAATGTTTTACATTGCCCACACACCTGTGGTGATTGTCCTCACAATCAGCAAGGACAGAGCAAGGAAAATTAATTGTCAGATAAGTAGGATGTTAATGACACTGATGTTCATGCAGCTGAATTATTCTAGCGGGTTGTAGGATTACCACAGGCGATCCTAAAAATTCATACCAGGCACAGGTTTGTCCCTTCCTTATGATTGATCATTTTTTCCATTCTTTAGAAAAAACCCAACCCTCAAGCCTTCAGACATCCAGTTTTGGAGGAAGTCAGAACCAATTCCAGCCAGTTTGTACGGCCAGGCACATTTCATGAATAACACAAAGCTCTAAGTGACCAGACAGAGAGCATCTCACACCTGGAAAATCGGTCATGGCTCCTGTTTTGTGCTGTGAATGTTTATTTTCTGTCTTTCAGCGGTGCCCAAGGTTGCATGCAGGATCAGAATCCCATCGGATCACGCTCAGACACCGAGATGTGTTCACCAACGTGGCAAATATTTTCAGCTAACATATAAAATACCTAGCAGGGAGCTAAAAGGGAAGGACGACGTTCACTCAGGCAAGGTGACATAGTTTCTTCAATTCCTCAGCAAGCTGAGAACCAGAAAACTTTAGAGCAGTCGACCACTGCATGCGGTAAAGAAGGATGTCTGAAGTTTCAGCTCACTTGAAGTCATCTAAAAGTTCAGTGAGGGGCTGGTCAGAACCGCACAGAAATCAGCAAGGGCCTTCCGACAGGTTTCCATCCCCTGAAGGATTGTGCGGCAAAGACGAGAGCGCAAGTTCCAACTACAGAGAGTTGCAAATCACAGGGCATCAAAGTTTGGGAAGCCTCTGAACGTCCCTCCCTGCAGCAATTACTTCTCTGCCAGCTTTTGTGCTGGGGGGACGTACCAGCCGCCTGAAGTTCTGTTTGCAAACACGTTCCTCTCTGCGTGACTTTCCAGGAGACAGGCAGGAATGCAAAAGCAGCAGCCCAGGAGTGGGCATTGCTTGCTGGTGAATGAGAATTCCTGCAGAGCAGGAGGATTCCTGCCGTGGTTCCCGGAGGTTGGAAGGAGCTGTGAGTCCCTACAGGTGTGGTGGGATGGGAAAGGGAGGGGTGAAAATACCCTTGAGGGGATCCAAGAGCGAGGAGTGAAAAACACACACCACGAACATCACACAGCTTCCCAGGGTGGTGGTGACAGCTCTTCAGAGCCCCCTCTCTGTGCTGGAGGGAATGGAATCTGTCAGCCCTTGGATGCAGAGGGATGTTGGCAGGACCAGAGAAAAAGGGTAGATGCCTGAAAGCTTCCTTATATAACAGTTTTAATGTTATTATGGCTATTGAGTCTCATCTGTGTCGGCGTGGATTATGAGTGCGAGTTAATTAACTCTCACTTTATAGTTGGATGGGCTAATAATAATATTTTCTTTTTTGGCATGGGGTCGGCTCCATTTCACACACAACAAAACTCTGAGTGCAACACCAGGACCATTTCAGACCATTTTTGAGGGAATATGGTGGCAAGTGACCCAAAAAAGCCCCAACAATTGAACTCCACGGTGCAGTTTTGGTGCAGAGGAAAAAGGGAGCCGCAGCTGAAGGAGAGAATGAGACCACGAAAGTCCCAAGGGATGTGAATATTTATTGGAGAAGAAATGCAGCAGCATGTGACCTAGAGAGAGCTGAAAATTTTCAGCCTTTTTTTTTTAATTTCACAAAGGGAAGGAAAAAAAAATAGAGGGAAAAAAAAAAGGTAAAAAAATCTAAGGGTGAAAGGTAACTTCTTCCAGGAAATATCAGTGGCAGTAACTGTCACTTTATTAAAGAAGTGAAGGAGTAGGAACAGCAAAATAGAAACAGGCTTGACAAAGTGGGCAACAAATGTGAAATAATGCTGCTTCCTTGGTAAACAGGCTCAGCAGCAATGAAATAAATATTGGCTCTCACTGAAAGAGCCCATCAAATCCATATCAGCAAACCTCAGAGTCACAGGGAAAAAAACAAGGCAGGAGACCAAGATGGTTGTACCAGGAATGCTCTAAAAGCCTGAATATTTGGGCAAGGAGAAAAGAAATTACAGATAAAGTGGGAAGAAGGCTGAAAATTTAATGAAAAAATAAAGGAAAAGTGCAACTGTGGAGGAATAAAACCAGGGAGTTTAATATAGAGAGTGAATAAAAATGAGTTACACAGAGACTTTGCCCCACACATCTGTATGATTTATACTGTGATATAAACTGATTTATGCGATGATATAAACTGATTTATACTGTGATACAAATTGTATTTAACATGTAACCCACAGGTGCCATGAGGAATGCTTGGTAGCACAGGTTTCCCCTGGACCAGGGAAAGCAGGAGGTGTGATGGACAACACCTGGAATCCCATCCTGAAGGACTTTCTGGCACCTTCATTAGAATGAGGTCTGTGTGAAATCATGGTCCAGCAGGTGACTGGATACTAAAAATGTTAAATGCCAGGGTCAATGAGAAAAGAGTTTATTGTCCCACTTCTTGTGGGATCAGGCCCTATGTGGTATTCATCACTTCAGTATTTCCTGGTGTCTTCCACGAGGACATTGACACCTCAGAAAACATTCACAGGTTTAGGCTGGTGAGTAGGGAAAACTTCTTCACTGAAAGGGTGGTCAGGCACTGGAATGGGCTGCCCAGGGACATGGTGGAGCCACCATCCTTGGAAGTGTTGAAAAGATGTGTGGATGTGGCATTTGGAAATGTTTAGTGGTGCTGGGCTAATGACTTGATGATCTCAAAGATGTTTTCCAACCTTAACAATCCTACGATTCCATCTACCAAAATAAATCTTTTCCCTTCAAAACGCTTTCCCATCTCACCAGTCTGCCTCAGCACCCACACATTGAGGTACTTTGACCTTCCACACACTCCAAGAAGCAAACCCAGCTCTGTATGAGAGGGAGTAACAAGTTCCAAAGGGTCACATGAACGTTCTGCCTGAGATCCTGTAACCGATGTAGCTCATGATGTTATCAGGTGTAGGCTTCTATTTTTACAGCAATATAGGTTGCCACAGACATCAGTTTTCCCTGCTCTCATGTCCCAGAAGAGATCTCAAAGAGAAAAAGGGAGTGGGGAGAAGAGAGAGGTTTGGAATTATAATGTAAAAAGACGTGGTCCTGGTTTTTAGGTCATTTTGCCAAGTGGATGGATTTATCTTGTCCCTAAGGCCTGTTGGCAGGATTACAGAAGGCACAGAATTCCTGTCCTCTGGCTCCAGCAGACACAAAACCCACCTGTCCTTTTCCCCCTCTTACACCAGGAACTAATTCCAACTGATCAATGCATCCTTTAACAAATCAGCTTCTGGAAGCCTTCTTTGTTTTATTGATTTAATACATTCGTGTTACATCTTTGAAATAAAAAATGACACCATGATTGCCCCATCACTCCAAAGAAAGCAGCTCCCATCTCTGTGGCCACTTCCAGAGGCACAGCAGGAGTTTGGGACTGGTGTGGTGCCCCACGGGGTCTCTCCTGGTTCCTTGTCCTCTCCTCCCTTGTCATGAGTCCGGACAGGGGGAGGATGGATTTGTCATCTAATACACACCCGGACACAGAGCAGCTTTGATTCTGAGGCTAAAGGAAACAAAACTAACGCAGGGTTCTTGCTGGGCTCTGATGGCTGGATTTTTCTCTCTTGAATATCCCAAGGACTTTTTTTTTTTATTTATTTAAACAGATGAAAAGCAACTGAGCAACCTTCTTGACTTAGTCTGGGCCCACCACTGGTTTATGTGATGAACACAGGCAATTTTGGAGGTGGAGATCTACCCGTCTCACTGAGGCAAGTCCAACCTGCCCACAAATGCCATCTATCCATGAAGCAGGGACAGCAGACCCTCTTGCAATCCCACCACAAGAGCAGGTGGGATGGATGGCTCCTGCTGGGACTGCTGTGGGTAACATTAGATGCTGGAAGGACACTGGGTTCCTAAGCAGGTCCCCCTGGGATCATTCCAGCCTGTAAATCATGTCAAAAAGGGAAAAAAAATCACATTTATATCCGACCTTGAGCTACTCCTGTACAACCACAGTCCATGAGGAACAGGAGTCACAGAGTTATGGAACCATGGAATGGTTTGGATTGAAGGAACCTTAAAGATCATCCAGTTCCACCCCCTGCCATGGGCAGGGACACCTTCCACTATCCCAGGGTGCTCAAAACCCCATCCAACCTGGCCTTGAACTTCCAGGGATGAGGAATCCACAACATCTCTGGGCAACCTGTTCCCATGCCTAACCACCTTTATAGTAAATATATTCTCCCTAATACATAATCTAAACCCACCCTCCTTCAGCTGAAATTACCCCAGAGTCATTTCTCCTCCTTGAGATGCTCCCAGCAAAGCAAACCCCCCTCGCCCACAGTCCTGTCACCCTAAAGCAGACCCTGGCCCAAAAGAACCAGGATTTATGGTCAGCTCCGCTGTCTCTAACAGGATCCGAGGGCAACCGGCTCAGCTTTCGCTGGCTACACTTAATCATCCAAATCCCATCTGGAGTGACAGTGTGGTTCTGCTTCCCTCACAGTTTAAAAGGTCCCTGTAATCTCCAGGAATAGCAGCAATAGATGTTGGCTTTTGCTGATAACCCAGCCATGTATTATTTTCTCCCAACACCAGTATGGTTTGTTTGGTTTCCCTCGTACAGGGCTCTTTAATCTTTGTTTTGACCTTAAAAGACCTGCCAGTGTTAGTCCATGAAATCAGCTTAACAACTTTCCCATCCTTTCACTCCTGCTTTATGAAAATAATTTCCCCATTGGTTCCACTTCCCTCCTTCATCCCCGCAATTTCGCGTTTGCTGTTGTTGTTATTGGTTATTTCTCTTTCTCAGCCCGGTCCCATGCAATTCCAGTTCCCTGCAGAGAAATTACAGATTGAAGTAATAATTAGTTGGTAGTGTTATCTGCTTCTGTCCCTCTAATAGCTCTCAGAATAAAGCTGTCACCCAGCACTGACCGTCTCATGTAATCAGAATAAAATAAAAATAACCTTGCCCAGTGCTGCCAGTGGTTTTCTTGCTTTGTTTCCTTAATTGTGTTCGTTAATCAGAAAACACAATTAATTTACCTGTCTCTGCATCTACAGGTTCCTTTTTCTTTCCCTTCCAAGATGAGTTTAAGATTGTGATCCTATTTCTCTGTCTATTTCCTACCACTTTCCTGCTAAAAAAACCGTGATCAATCCTGGGGGTGGGGAAATCCATGATTTTGTTTGAGTGGATTTGCTTGCTTGTTCTTACCATTTTTTTGCTAAGTTTCACCAGCCATCCTGGTTTCATTCTGACTGTGATTTAAACCTATTTTGAAACCTGTGTGGGATTGCACCATTTTTAAAATTATCCCTTGGAATCTGTTCTCAGTCCATCACTCACATCTCCTGGTGTCACCTGGAGCCTCGGTGTCCTCAGCTGCACCCCTGCTTGGTGCATGATGATATCCCTTGAGTTCTTCGAGCCACACTCCTGCTGGGACCACTTGGGAGCCTTGGTCAGGATTTCCAAGCATGTGCTGATTCCAGTGGGAAGCAATTTGAGGAAATTCCGGGTCTTTTGAGGCCAAAGTATGTTCTTGTGAGGACAAAATGGGCTTCCTGTGGATGCTGGGTAATACAAGTTTTTCTGAGCATCAATCCTGCCAGGAGAGGTTGCCTGAAAGCCAAACCAACGCTCAGAGTTGTGTCTGCTTGGAGGAACTTTGGATCAAATGTTGGAAACACAGGAGCAAAACCTTCTGTGAGCAAAGGAAGTGTCCCAGTCTCACTCCAGAAGAGCCACGGAGATGGTCCGTGAACATTCCAGCAAAAAGAGAGCCAAAAATCCTCTGCTGCAAAACCATCACTGAGGGAACAGCTCAGAGGAACTGAGCAGCAGTTCCTCATCACATCCAGGGCTGTGGGAGCACGTCCCAGGGCTACCCACAAAGTCCTTGCTTAAAATTCACTCCAGCAGAGGTTGACGCTTGGAAAACACTTGAATCCAGGGATGTTCTGAGAGCAGGACTCTGGGACTTTCTTCCTTTAAAATAGCTGGGCTGCACAGCCCAGCTGCCAAATGTGAGGCGTATTCCAGGAAACCACTTCTGAACAATCCACTGAGCGAAACATCAGGAGGGATTGCTTCAAATTCAAAGTAGCTGCAATCAACCGAGAGGAAAATTATTATTCCGTGCCACAATCACCCACTTGGTTTCTGTTACAACCCCCACCTGCTTTAAAAGTCAACATGCCTCTGTCCTGGTGCTAAACCCGGTAGGAAAGAGAAAGATCAGGGAGCAGAGAAAATGGACTGAAGAAGAAAATAAGAACAGTTTGAACGGGGACAGGACATCTGTTGGGGCAGTGTGTTGTGTGTAGGGCAGGGCAGCAGCACTCCAGAATGATGCTTGAAAGCTGTCACGGACCACAGGATAAATTTCAGGAAGGTACGGGATGAAATCCTTGGGATAAAGTTGTCACCCCTGAGAGAGCACGTGAGGAAGTTTTCAGCAAAAGCTGTGCTCCTCCCAAAAAATGCGGGGTGGTTGGAAAGTTCGGGAAAAGCCACAAAAGGGCCCAGAAAATAAATCCTGCTGGGAAAGTCAGTGCTGCTCAGCAGAAAGGAGACAGGACTGAGAGGTGGTTTGGGAATGGTCTTGAACAGGCAAAAAATCCTTCATCATCAAAGGCAGCACTGCTCCCTGTGCCTACTGGTGATGGGGATCTCCATGGAGGACACAATAATGAGCTTAAATGGCAAAGAGAGAAGTGCAGGGCAGAAACTGGGAGAACATTTAATGCTCCAGGTAATGCCTTTGACAGGTGTAGAGATCTGCTGGTTGAAGGTTAATGAAAGCAGGTACAAAATCCAGGATAGGGTGGGCTCTGTCCTGGGACAGAGGAATAGACAAAATGAAAAAACTCTGCTTTTTTTGGGCTGTCTTTAGGCTTTTACTGGCCCATAGCACACATCAGATGATGTGGCCTTCAAGGTCAACTTGTGGGAGTCACCAGTGAAGAAGCACAAAGATTTCAGGGGTCACGACACAATCCAAGAGTCCAAAAGGTTGGAGCCATTGAACTGATGGGGCAGTAAAATCCAAACAGTGGATGTGTAGAGGTCCTGTCTCTTCCTGAGAATTTAGCAAGACATTTCCTCAGATCAGCAACAGCCTTTCCCAGAGTCCCTGCTTAACCCGTGAGAGGAAACCCAAATCCGCAGTTCAGGATGATGCTTGCCTGTGTCCAAACGTTGTCACCCTGTGTTAATTCCCCCACTTTCTCCTGGAAGCCATCCTAACTCACCTTCTCTGCTCATTATTTTCCATCCTCGCAGTCTCAGGGCAAAGATAACATCCCGGAAATCAGCTTCAGGTTGTAATTACAATATATATTGGTTTATAAATTCGATTGTTTAGCAGGGCAGGCTGCAGTCAACATTCATGGGAAGAGGAGGAAAGGAATCAGATTAGAAATCAGGTGGAACAAAGGAGGCCTGGAATGAGAACATGAGGGGAAAAGAGGAGGTCAACACAGAAACAGAGATACCACGCATCAGTCATTTACTACTAAGGTCAAATTCAGTCTGAACTAAACTTCTCTGATTGTGAAAAGTGAGTGGGTGTTTAAAAGTTGGTTTAAAAAAAAATTAAAAATTGAAAAGGCAGGTCAAACAAAAGATCACAGGACTTAGATACATAATTTTCCCCATTAAACTAAGGGATAGGGCTTTTACTCCTATCAGCTTTAATCTGGGGACCACAGCAGCAGAGGGACTGAAAAAGAAAATAGGACCAAGCATAGGGTACCAGTGAAGGGAGGTGGTTTTGGAGAAAAGCAGCCTAGATTTTGTTGGATTTTTTCCTCTTTTTCTTCTGGATTTGGGTTTTTTTTGAGAGCTGGGCTGGGATCATCAAAGCTGAATGGGCATCTGCCTTCTCCTCTGGGCTGTCAGTAATTCAGCAGAGGAGTCAGCCTGAGGTGGATGCCCTGGCTGGTTGACCAGCCTCAGCCCCCCGGTGAGGAAGCACAAATTGCTGTTAAAGGTAACATGAGCACGCTCGAAGGCTGGGTGCATCTGTGACAGCTGGATTTTGGCAGCTGGCTCGTTAAGTCTCTCCAAATGCAGAGGGAGCAGTGCTGGTGAGCAGCTGCATCCACTGGAAGACGCTGTGCAAATCCACGGGAAGCGGTGGCAAACAGCTGGAACACGCCAGATTTCCCATTTTTCGTGTCTGGTCGATGGGGTGGTTTGTACCAGTCCTGTCCTCCTGCCCAGCACTCAGTTTGACAGACAGAAAAACACATCTTCATCTTGTCAGCTCCATCACCTCCCCACGCTGGAGCTTTCACCATTCCTGGTGTCTGTGCCTCAGAACAGCTCTGAGAACGGGGTGCTAATGCTCACCTCAGGCCAACACACCCGGGTGTGGTGAGTCAGAGGTTAAATTCTTCTCTTCAGGAGAAAGTTTGATCAAAATAGTTTAAAATTTGCCCTTTGCAAACTGCTGGAGGATGGAGGAACCTCCGGGGACAGCCTGGTCTAATCCCACTGTTCACGTAGGATCAGCTCTACTTCAGGGCTGTGCCCAACTGGGTTTTGAATATCTCCATGGATGGAGAGTCCACAATGTCTCCAGGCCACCTGCAGCAGTGTTGGATCACCCTCTCAGTAGAAAGGTGCGGTCTTCTTTTTATGTTTAAACAGAATTTGCTGCGTCTTGTGGGAGCTTGACCACTCCCCGAAATCCTTGTTGTGAAACCCTCAGAGGAAAGAGACTGTAAAACATCTCAGACTGAGCTGCAGAAATGTCTTATTTCAGCTCAGAAGGACCAGACTTGCAGCCCAAGAAAAGGTGAAAATGACAACTTCCATACCCACGTGAAGCTTTTCTCTCCTGCCTACATAGCTGCAAAAGTCAACTTTTTGTTTTTCTTTATCCAGGGACGTTATAAAATAAACTGGCTGGTAGGACATGGAGATTTCTGATTGCTCCAAGCATTTTAGGAGACATTATTGCTGCAGCTGCAGCTACCCTGCCTTAAATACTGCATTTAAGTCTATTCCATAAATGACTTTTTCAAGGCAGAGGCTCAAAGAGTCAGCATGGAGCTGATTCTAAATTTTCTCTTCAATGATGATCACCAAAACACAGCCACAGTAGGAGGCACATGAAAATGTGCACGAATTTTCACCTGCCACACTCAGGAAAAGCCTCACCCTGATGCTAAAAGCACTAATCCTGTAGTAATTTGCATGCAAGGCCTCTCGCAGGCTTTGTGTGAGTTTTGTGCGTGTTCAGTCTCACACTGGTGCCCCAGCCAGCAGGAAAGGGTCCCTCTGCCCTTTGGCAGATGGCACTGAAACCTCCCAGTCCCATGGCAGGAGCCAGGATGTTGGAGTCAGCAGCAGGTCCTTCCTTCGGGACTGCAGAACCAGACTCCTCTGCTTTCACGAATTTCACAGAGCTAAAACCAAAGCAAATTAATTCCCAGTTCTAATCTGCTCCCTCACACATTGGCACAGGGTCGGGTTTTACCCGACACTCGGAGTTGGAAACCTTCAAGTGACCCAGTTACAAGGTGCTTCACAACACCGTGCAGGGCTGAGAGAATGAGCTCTCCCAGCTCGTCTGCAGCACAAAGGGCGGGAGGAATCATCTGCTCCATCAGCTCACGCACCTGGAAGGAATGGACGAGCTTCAGGGCACACAGACCCTCTGTCAGGTTTTTTCCAAGCAGTTAAAACCACCAGACAGGGAGCAGAACCCCCGTGGTAAGAGCATTACTGGGTGAGTCCTCCTTCCCTCTTTACCAGCTGAGTGAGGATGGGGAAGGAACTCTCTTGCTTTGGATAACAACGTGTGCTCAGAGGCAGAAGGGATGGCAGCATTGGTGGTTGGCAGTGATGGCTGCTGAGCATCCTGTGAAATGATGAGGCCCTGGCACAGGCTGCCAAGAAAAGCTGTGGATTCCCCATCCCTGGAACTGCCCAAGGCCTGGTTGGATGGTGCTTGGAGCAGCCTGGGATAGTGGGAGGTGTCTCTGCCCATGGCAGGGGGTGGAACTGGGTGATCATTAAGGTCCTTTTCCAACCCAAACCAGTCTGTGATCCTATGATTTTAAGAACCTATTCAATGATTATTTTTCCTTCAACCTCTTCTCATCACACTGCTGGCCACCTTAGAACACCACAGTTGCAGCCAGCACTGATGGACACTCTTCCAGAGTGTCTTGGGAAAGTTCAGGAGATGAGAAGTCTTTGGATGATGAACTGGAGAGAGAAGGTGGCAGCTCTGGGCAGCCTGACCAGGGCACTGCTGCTGTGGGGCACAAACCTGAGCCTCTTCCTGCACAAGCTCTGACCTGGCACCTTTCCCCGGCCCCAACTGATTTACAGAACAGTCCTGCCTGGCAAACCTACAAACCCGAGCAAGTCACATGCATTATTTATAGCAATTCCCTTGAATTCCAGATGCTCATCACAATTCATTTGCATCTCGTTCAGCACAACTCAAGGTAGCCAAAGGCTGTACAAGGGCTCGAATTCCAGCCATATGCCAGGGCACCACGACCAACGTGACTCTGCAAACACCTGGAAAGGTCACTGATGGTTTGCTCTCCCTGCATGTTCCTGCGCCTCTTGCAAGCCCCGTCTCACCTCTCCTGTACAAACACACGCCAGGAAAATGCTGATGTCTTTGGGAGATCTCTGCCTCGTTTATCCCAGCAGGGAGAAGAGAAGAAGC
The DNA here is from genome assembly GCA_013397975.1 of Machaerirhynchus nigripectus. Taxonomy (NCBI): domain Eukaryota; kingdom Metazoa; phylum Chordata; class Aves; order Passeriformes; family Dicruridae; genus Machaerirhynchus; species Machaerirhynchus nigripectus. The sequence goes on along the minus strand of VZRQ01001703.1, from coordinate 366,861 downwards.
AAAGCCACAGCACCTCAGCCATGCTACAGCTTCTCTGCTGCTTTCGGGTGCTGCATCAGTGACTTTCAGAGGTGTCCAGCAGGGAAGTGGATGATTTTGTTCCAGACCTGTTGAAGCTATGTTCTGTTGAACCTGTTGAACCAGGTTTTAGCCTGGTTCAAGTCACTTCAAATCCTGCAGCAGGTGAAGGCAGCTCAGCTCCCCATCAGCTCAGCTTTGAGCCTTAGTTGGAGCCTGTTAGCAACCAAAACGTGGAGGGAAGGAGTTTGTTTCATAACTCTGTATAATCACATTACTCTGAGTGGCCAAAGCAGAGTCAGTGAGTTCATACAATCACAGAGTCACAAAATGGTTTGGGTTGAAAGAGACCTTAGAGATCATCCAGTTCCAGCCTCCCCTGGCCCCTGCCATGGGCAGAGTTGCTGGGTCTCAGTTTCCCCAGCTCTTAAATGGAGCTGATGCCATTTATGTTCCCCAAACCAACGCCTGCAGGGCTTGACTGTGATCTGAGATGCTCGGCCCTTGGTCAGCTGGGGAGCAAAGAGCAGAGCAGGACTCTCAGTGTTGTCTGAAGCAGGGTAAAGTGGAGTCATTTCCTCTCATAATCTCCTCCTGTTCTCTGGATTTTCCCTAATTTGCATGGCTGCATCTCCCACATGGCTCACAGCGTGGCCCAGACCTCCCCAAGGCTGGTAGGCAGCACCTGCCCTTGGCACAGCCCTTTGGACAGTACATTCCTCTCCAGGCACTTCCCAGCCTCCCAGATCATGTTTTTCCACGCATTAGATCTGATCTCTTGCAGGTTTGGACAGCCAGACCAGGGCCATGGGTTCTGTGAATCCCTTGTGCTCGAATTTGCTGTTTTTCTCACAGCTCCGAGGTGCCACCTGATGCACACACCTTCCCCCCAACAGCCACCCACGTGCCTCCCCCCAAAAAAACAAACACTGAATCACTGCTAATCGAAAATAAATTGAGTTTGATAAAGACAGGAGACATCTGCACATGATGTTGTTTCATTATTACAATTACACAAATGAGGTTTTCAAGCAAACTTGAAATAAATTTGGGAGAATTTATGCCAGTGTTAAGTCAAACATAATAAAAACCCATTAGCAGAGTTGGGTGGGGTTTTTTTTTGCATCAAAGCAAATCCATTTAGGGTTTTATTGGGACAGGAAGGGTTGAGTGAGGTGATGTCTTCAGGCATTCAAAGAATTCAAAGCCCCTTCACAAAGCTGGGGATGGTTGGGGAAAACGAGGAGCATTTTGCGGTGCCGGTGGCTCTTTGGGAAAGAAAGCCCAGATGCAGGAAGCTTAAATTTCCTGCCTAAATTCCCTGTTTGTTTGAGACTCAGCCACTCAGACAGCTTAAGGAAAGTACTACAGAGGGAGAGCCAGTCCGTAAGGAACACCGGGCATAAGGACTGGTTGGGAATTGAGTTGGGCTGAAAGAAGGTTTCAAATGTTTACAGGGAACTGGAGTTATTCTGTGAAATTGGCCCTGAAGGGCTGGAAACTTGCAAGTGCTGGTAGGAATTTAAAGCAACAGCATCTCCCAGCCAAAACTTGTGCCTGCACACACACACAAGCACACAGAGAGAAACTCCAAATAAAATCAGAGACAAACTCCAGATATTTGGCAGATCTCTGTGTAAATGACTGTAAAACACTAAATTTCATTATAAATGATCTCCCTGCAGTAGCATTTGCACTTTCCCATGCTGCATTACAGCCAGGGCCACACACAGCCCCAGGATTGCACTGAAGACCCTGGAGAGCTGCTGAGATTCCCAGGACAGATCAGGTCTGTTTTCCAGACACAAACCACCAGGACCACTCAAAAAGCAGGTGTCAGGGGTTAACAGGAGCCAGGCACTCTTCCCTGTGCCTGCTGCAAGTCAGCAAAGATGCCTTTGCTTTGTCAGAGCCTGGATCTTTATTGGTGTTGATATCTGGAGTGACCTTGTGCATGGAGAGACTTGGGGAAGGAGGGGGAAGACTGGGAGCGTCCATGTCCCAGTCTGACAGCTCTGCATGGCCAGAGTGCCAAACAGAATCAGAGAATCACAGGGAACTGGGTTGGAAGGGACCTTAAAGCCCACCCAGTGCCACCCCCACCATGGGCAGGGACACCTTCCCCTATCCCAGGCTGCTCCAAGCCCCGTCCAGCCTGGCCTTGGACACTTCCAGGGATCCAGGGGCAGCCACAGCTTCTCTGGGCAACCTGTGCCAGGGCCTCCCCACCCTCAGGGTAAAGAATTTCTTCCTAATACCTAATCTAAACCTTCCTTTTGTCAGTGTGAAGCCATTCCCCCTTGTCCTATCAGTGCAGGCCCTTGTCCCCAGTCCCTCTGCAGCTCTCCCGGAGCCCCTTCAGGCCCTGGAAGGGGCTCTGAGCTCTCCCCGGCGTTTTCTCCAGGTGAGCACCCCCAGCTCTCCCAGCCTGGCTCCAGAGCAGAGTTGCTCCAGCCCTGGGAGCACCAACAGTCTGACTTTTGCTGCTCTTTTCACCCTTCATGCTATAGGAGATTCCTAAATGGAGCCAAGATTCTGGTTAGGTCTACACAACAAACTCTGGCCTGGGATTGTGCACCCTGTGTTTTCACCTCAGCATCAAGCACTGTGTGAGACTGAGGTTTTTTCCTTCCCCCAGTGCCACAACACCAAATGTGTAATTCCAAACACTACTTTCCTCTTCTATACCACTGCACACAGCATGTCCTCAGCCTCCACCACGAACGGCACTGGCACAGACTCCCCCCTCGCTCTGGAGGAAGTTGATGGAAAGCTCTTGCTGAGTGGGAAGATGGGGCACCCAGGAGCTTTGACAGGAACCAGATCTACATTTGTGGCTTAGCTCAGATGTACTTGGACGTTAGCAAAGCCTCCAGTGTAGTTCCAGACCAGCACTCCTCATTTCAGAGATGCTTTGGGTCCAGGAAGTGGGAGCCATGTGAGGGAGACAGTTCTCTGCAGAGGGACAAACCTCATAGAAATGTTTAAAAATTAAAGAAAGGTGGGAACTTTAAAATAACAAACAAGCCACAGCAGAACTTGCCAGGCTGCCTCTTTCCAGCTCACTCACACCTTTACCTCCAGCTACAATTCCCAGGGCAAGCAGACTGAAGATGCAGAGCAGGGCATAGTTCAGGATGCTCTGCCAGTGCTGTCTCTCCCAACATCTGCCTTTTGAGGAGGTCACAGATGCCCTGCCAGGCAGGATTTCATGCCACCTAACACACTTTCCTTGATCTGTTTCAGGTGTGGACTTGAACTAATCATTCCCTGAATGTGCCTCCTTCCCTCCAGTGATGGTAAAAGGATCAAGGCTTCGTCTGACACGGGTAAATGTCTCTTCAAGCCAGATGAATCTTCAGCAGAAGTACCCCAGGGCTGTCTAGGAAAAAAAAAACAAACCAAAAAGGACAGAGCACAAAGAGGGACAGGAAAGGTTTGGGAAGGAGAAGGGAGAGGGCACGTTTTATTATGGTAGAAGAAAGGCAGAGAGTCAGAATGACACTGCAGAGAAAAAGCATCAAAGGAGGAGAGGTTTAAGCTTAGCTCTGCTGCTGTCAGGAAACCTTGAGCTGTGCTGGAAGGAGCTGTTGGAGCACTCCACAGCTCATGAACAGTGAGTCCTGACATTCTCTGTCCATTATTTCACTTAAGCTTTGTCCTGGAGCACACAGGTGCCTCTGAGTGTGTAAATGTTGTAACCAAGGCGTGATGTTCCTATTAACAACTTCCCTGCTGTCCTCACTGTAAAAGCAGCCAGGAAAAGTTTCATATCTAAGACAAACATCCCAATTAAGCTACTGCTGGCCTAACTAAGCTCTGGCTATACCTAACCAAGCACTGACCCTCTACCACGCACATGCTAAACCCTTGGCAATGGCTCTGTGTCCAGACAGGACTGTCCTGAGCCCCACTCCAGCACAGCCCAGGGGCTATCCCACCCCAGGGCCATTCCCAACAGAAAAACGCTGTGATGTGGGGGCAGGGAGTGTGTGCACACAAGGCATGAAGTGCCAGCCGGCCTCAGGATCAGAGAACTGCCCCTGGATTGGGTTTTTTCCAGCTCTGTGTGCTCGGCAGAGCCAGAGCTGCTCATTGCCCACCTTCACTCCCTGCACCACGTCCCCCTCCTCAGCCAAGTGCCCACGGGAGGCTGCGGCCGCTCCGCTTGCTCTGCAGCCTGGTATTTGCAGAGGTTTTCCAGGAGGCAGCTGTAATCTCTCTCCTGGCCTCCCACGAGAGCTCCCAGCCAGCAGATCTGTGGCGAGGCCACAACACAGACCTTTTGCTACCTTTACCTACCCGAACAGAATTTATGAGCAGGGAAAAAGTCAGAGACCACCTTATTCTTTAGCCTGAGGTCACAGGAGTCCTGGTTTCCCGCAGCTTGGTCAGATGAGAGCGGAACTGTGGCGGCCTCGCAGCTAACGGGGTTTTGCTGCAACCTTAAAATAGAAAAAGAAGTTTTTTCAAAATAAGCTGGATTGTTACTGTTTGGGGGGAAAAGAAAGAAAGCAACTTTCTGTCACTTTGACAAGGTCACATGACGGAGGCCGCTGAAAAATATTTGCAAAGTTGCAGCGAGCAAATCTTCCAAGAGACGAAGCCATAGCAACCCGTGCCAGGGACCAAAGGGGATGATCAATGTTTGCAATTAAAATCCCCTTTGTTTCGTGCTATTCACACACAGCAACCCTTACGCTTTGGCCATCGGAGCGTACTCGGTGAGATGTTGAGCCCGGGCTTTGTTCTGGGTGCTGTTCATTCTCTTCAGGCAGGAAACAAGAGCCATCCCAGCCAGCCAATTGTCTGAACCCCGCTCGCTTTTGTTTGCAGCAACAGCGGCGAACACAAGGGTCCCCCCCCTCGCCTTTATTTTTTAATTCCCCACAATACGCCCTTCAAAACTAAATTAGCAATGTATACTCTAATTGTGTTTTCAGAGACGCAGCAATGCGGGCGCGGGGACAGAACAATGCAGAGGCTCGTTATTAAAGGGAAAAAAAATAATTCAAATCTCAACAGAGATGATATTTGGGTTGGACAACACAAAAAAAAAAAAAAAAAAGAAAAAAGAAAAAACGGAGTTTGAGCACATTTTTATTTCCCTGCCTGCCTTTTAGCTTTGCCTAATAAGAGGTTTGTTTGATTTCAACACAAGCAAACAAGGAGTGGGTTTCCCAGAGCTTCTCCTGGGAAATTGTACCAGGCAGAGCCCCTCGGCTTGGGGCAGAGCTGCCCCACTTAGCTCTAGGATGGGGCAACTAAAATCACCGAGTCTTTGTAGGATGAAGTGCCCACATGCCACGGGAAGGACCTTCAGCACCGCAGAACAACCCTCTGTCAATCTGAACCTCAAGATCTGGTAAAAGTGTAAAGCTATTATCACCTGGCAAATACATCATCCTCTTGAAAGGGAGTAAAAGGAAAGGAGAGTCTGGGGAATTAGGGACAAATCAGCCCGACTTCAGTGCTCAGAGAAATCTTGGAGTGAAGAGCCAAGCAATCTGTCTCTTAGCACCTAGAAAATGGCAAGGGGATAAGGAGCATCCGGCCTCAGTTTCCAAGGAACAAATCACATCCAACCAACCTAATTTCCTCCCATGACAGTGTAATGATCCTCGTGGGTCAGGGGAGCAGCAGCAGATGTAAGACAGCTTAACCTCAGCAAAGCTCTTGACGTGCTCACCCAACATCCTCTCCATCAATAAATGCCTCGGCTGCTCGATCGGCCCCAAACTGGCAATTGGTGTGATCAAAAATCAGCCAAATAATTGGGGGCAGCTGGCAAAGGTCGGTTTGGGGGTCCCTCTCCACCACATTTCATCTTGCTGAGTCAAACACTGCAGGGGGCTGCCAAGGGGGAGCAGGAAGAGGAAGAGACAGAAAGGGAAGGAGAAAGAGAAAGAGTTGGAGACCTGGCTGGAGCCTGGAGCACAGCCAGCACGAGGAAAGGAGCTTAGAGCCAATGACCCCACTGATCCTTTCCAACCTTTCCCAGCCTGTGGTTCCCTGAAGGACGTGAGAGGCACCACCTCAAACCAGTGGTCAGAAGCACTGACCGTTCAATGCTCGTTTCCCCACAGTGCTGGTGGTGAGATGCAAAAGCTCAGGGGAGTCTCCAAAGCACCAAAAATACCCCCAAAACCATATTCATGTCTCTCCTGACACCTGCAGGTCCCCCTGTTGAAGTGATGGGATGGATCTGCAGACACTGGCCACGATACAATCCCCTGGTGGGAGGCAGAACTGATCCTGACTCCCTATTCGAAAGGAAAACTCAAATCATTGACTAAAAAAACAATGCAGACTCTCTCCAATCCCACACACTGGCCTTGGGACTGATGGAAAAACATCATTGCTGGTTTGGAAAGTTTTAAAAAAAGAAAGGGGGGAAAGAAAATATTTCACATCTGGCTTCGAGACACATTTAAAAATAAAGTTTGAACCCCCAGACATGGAGACTGAAGTCAAATACCAACTCCCTCCCCTCCTGCACTCAAATTGGGAGATATTGATGGCTTAAAGACCTTGTCTTAATTTTCTCCATGACTAATCTATTCAGTTTTCACTTAAGAAACCCTCTGTGGTATAATGAGACAGCTGTTGCCTTCTATCCCTCCCCCTACTCCCCCAGCTAGGAAATTAAATTTAAAACCACTGCTTTAAATAGGCCTGGCACTGTCTCATCTCCTCTTGAGCTGCTCTGGGAGCTTCTTATCCGTAAGTGCAGGTGTCAGGTCAATCAAAATTCACCCAGCTCTTCAGGTCTGCCCAAGTCAGTGATTTGTAAGGAAATGGAGAGATAAAACTTCCAGATCTCACCCCTGTGGGCTGTGGGTTGAGCTGGGTTTATTGGTTGTTTATTTGTTTGTTTGTTTCTGAGTGGTAGATGGGTTTGCTTTGGGGTTTTAAGGTAGTTTGTAGGATTCTAGACTAGGTTATATCAGACTAGAGATAAGGAAGGATTATTTTTTTTATGATGATGGACTGTAAAGGTCACCTAATTCCAACCCCCTGCCATGGGCAAACTCCCACTATCCCAGGTTGCTCCAAGCCCCATCCAGCCTGGCCTTGGACACTTCCAGGGATGAAGCAGCCTCAGCTGGGAGTCATGAAATCGCCTCTGTTTGGTTACTCCAAACATCTGTGGGCTAAAACCTCATATTTGTTATTTATTCCCACTCCAGAGTGGGATCTGCTGGCTCAGAGGGGACACTCAGTGTCCCATGGCCACCAGAGAGGGTGGCAGAGCCGTCCTCACCCTGCAGGTTTGAACACCTGGCCTCAAAAAAGCATTTCAGTCAACGGTGCCTTGGAAATTACTCCCCCAATGACTCTGAAATTAGTAGCTCCAGACAGAAAATGAGAGGCATTTTAATGTGACATGGGGAAAATATTCCTCTGCTTCTTGCTTCTGTGCTCTGACTGGGAGGAATCACATGGACAATAAGAGAGTTTCTGCAGGCTTCCCCTTTTATGTGAACAATGCGGTTTAGGCTCTCACCTGAGCCCCCCTTTCCTGCTGCTCCCCTCTCTTCCTGGTGCATTTCCCTCCTCTCACTTATTTTTAACTCCCTTTGATCTCTCTGCAGTGTCTCGTAGCCTGTTTAGCTCCATTTGCAGCTTAAGCCAAGTCATCCCCATTAAGAGAAACGTTGCTTAAAGGAAAGAAATACAGAGCACAGGGGAGTGGCTCTGTCACAGTCAGTCCCTAAATTACCGAGGGGCTGGTTGGAGAGTTTTTGGGTCAAGGAGCCATCCCTTTTCTGCACACACTTCAGACCCATTCAAATCCCACATTAACCTCTCCTTACCCTAAGAAGTTGAGAGCATCTTCTGCAGAGTTCCTCGCCCACCAGATCCTCTCAATAACTCTGGCAACATCAGGAACTGCTTCAGGGACCTCAGGCAGCTGGGAGATCCACTCTCCCAGAATAAAACATCATGGAAAAAAATTTAAAATAGACTTTTCACTGACTTTTTTGACCTCTCATTTAACTATATTATACCGAGAAGGGACCCAGACTCAGCCCAGCAGTCTCCTGCTCCATGGGCAGCTGTATTCCAAAAACTACCCAGACATTGCATTGAATATTTTATGCCATATTTTTACTGACCAAGTCCTTCCTTACGCCATGTTCTTATGGAATATCCTTATGGCATATCTTTATGGCATTTCCTTATGGCACATGGGAAGAACTGGTGAACATTAGAGAACATCTGGCATTGCAATCATATAAATCATATAAATGATTTACCTGGAAGGTCACCACATCTAGAGAAGGACACAGGGGAGATTTTGAGGAAAAATAAGAAGGATTAACTTCCTGAGAAATGTCTTCTGCAAATAGAGTCCATGAAATTGCACTTTGGTATATTGGAAAGGGGAGGAAAGGGCAGAGACAAGAGGATGCACGTAAAATGAGGGAGGTAGGCTGAGAATGGCTCTCTGTCTCAGCCGACAGGAATGAGACAGATACTCAATGCAAAGGAAATCTCTTGTCTTCCAAAGTGTAATTAGACTGAGGCACTCATTTCCATAAGATGTCAATGAGGCCAGGAACTCAGCCAGACGTGAGGATGGCTCGGACATTTATGAGGATAACCCGAACATCTGAAGTTGTAACAGCCAATGTAAAATAAAAAACTCTCAGGAGGGATCTAACATCCTGTGTTTCAGACTTTAAATTAATCTCTTAGTTATTAGGAGGATACCTTGTTATGGGGGAAGAAATTATTTTCCCTCTGTCTTGGAGTGTAGCGACACTTTTCTTTGAACCTTCTGCCAGTGACCACAGCCAGGAGCTGTGTCCTGCATTGACAGCCCAGATCCCTGGGCGCTGGGACAACGCCTGTGTGACAGGGGAGAAGATATCCCTTACTTATGTACATTTGGTGATCCAGCTCAGATGTCAAAGTGAGAGCAGAAGGCAAACTCTGCACGGGAAAGTAAAATCTTGCTGCTCCCAACTCACGTTTTTTGTATCCTGGGGTTCTTCACACCTGAATTCTCCGTTCGAATCCTTAGGGCTGAGGCAGAACAGCAGGGATGGATCTGTGCCCTCAGCCCAGGAGGAACACTTCACTTCACCTTGGTTATCTCTGTTGCCTCCCTCACTTCGGGTACCCAGGAGCCCTCACTCCCCCAGTCCTTCCAGCCACGAGGAAACATCAACCCTCTTTGCCTTCATGCTGCTTCTGCACTGCTATCCCCAGTGCTTTCATTCCCATTTTAAAGGTTTATGGCTTGAGATGGAGCATTACTGATGTGAGCTGTGTGGATAAATCAGCCAGAGAGTTTGCACCAAACACAGGGATTTTACAGCCCTGGGATTTGGAGGCCAATGGGTCACATCGTGACAATCTGTGCCTCTGTATGGAAATCAGCCTCATCATTAAAATGTGTTCATCAGCTCACTCCCTCCAGCCTGGAGCAGGTCTTTCACCCTGTGAGTGAGGTGGGTTTGTCTGTGGCATCCCTTCCTCGGCAGGAGGAAGCAGGAATGCTCATGGGCTGGGGTTTGCTGGTGTTCCTCAGGTGATTTTGAACAGCAAAATGTCCCCTGGGATGAGACTGATCCGTGGTGAGGCTGCTGTAGGTCCAAACATCTCCCACTCCAGGTATCTGCATCCATCGAGCCTTGGGATTTCATCCCCCATGTTCCCTCTGTCCAAGTTCTGTCTCCCTTTCATCTCCCTGAGAGCCTTACAGCACCAAGGAGCAATTTTTGATGGACTGCCCATTTCCCAGTGGAAAAGGCCAGGAGCCCACTCCTTTGGTTGGATGATGGGAATCTTTAGATGTATTCCTGTAAAATGAAAATGTCCTTTAGATCAGGGTAACTAATCCTGCTTATGCTGTAAAGCCCTGGATGAACAGTCGATTCTACTTTCTTGTCAGATCCTAATCTGACATGCTGATAATGAAGAAAGGGAGGAGAAATCACAGGGAGGAAATCAGGAAGAAAGCTGTGTCATCGGGGAGGGGTGGGGGATTTGCAGGTCAGGAGGGGAAGGGAAGGAGGGGAAAGGGAGGGAGCATGGACAAGCTTTAAAATTAAATTGAATATTAAGAGCTGGAAAATCTAATGGAGACAGGCTGCCCTGAAAGCGATACGGGCTGGAGATGGAGAGAGACAAAGGATGACAGAGGATCAGTTTAAGCATGAAAGAATAGAAAGGAAAAGAATAATAATGTTGGCTTGTAAGGCTGAAATCAGATTATAGTTTCCTCCAGTGAATTAACTCTCCCCTAATGTAGTGCAGGGGGCTTTGCAGAGCTGGTGTGATTCCCCTGTTGGGTGGCACGGGGACATTAAACCGAGGTGTGTGCGTGTCTCATTATAACCCTGCCTGTGCTAAACCTCCCAGAGGGCACCCGTGCATGGGGCTTGCTCTGTGTGTCCCGTGGGGAGGGAGATGTTAAACGTGTTTGGGGTCTGGAGGAGGCCACACAGTGCCATGGACACCCGCGTTCGGGTGAGGGCGTGACATTAAATTTCGCTGTGTGTTTGTGTCAGCCGGAGTCGCCCTAAAATCCCAGGGCTTCTCCTCAGGATGGGGCTGAGAGGGAGCCACTGCAGCTGGGGGTCCCAAGGACCCCAGCAGGTGAGATGACCCAGCACTATGGAGGAGGCAGCTGGAGATCAGGAGGAGGGTGTGCGAGCTCACAGCTCTGGCGTTCCTCACACGATGGACTGAGAGGAGCAGGAGATGTTGTGGGGACATTGGGGAATCCAGTTTACAGCAGCAATATCCTCTCCTTAGTGGAGATTTGGCTGGGGAAGAGGAGCCTGGATGGGAGCCAAGATGATTTTTTTCCTCAGCCATATTCCTGAATCACAGAGCCAGCAGAGTCCAGCCTTTAGGTCCTTGTTTCTCCAGCTCTCCAGGATCTTAGATCGGGATGAGAGTGGGATGAAGTCCAGCTCAATAGGCAGCCTTCCCTCTCTTCCTCCTGCCAAATCTTCTCATCTCTCATTCCTTGTGGCTGTAGCCTGTTAATCCTGCCCGAGCAGGATTATCTTAATTTGAGATTATCAGTGCAAACACCTGAGCTCTCCCAGTGGTTATTTGTTACACGGGGACATGTAGAAGCTTTCATCTTCATGAGACCTGCTAGGATCCTCCTCCTTAGTGCTCCCAGACCATCAGGTGTGAATAGAGAACCATTAATCAAAGCGGAAAAGAGGAGAGGGAGTCATGGGGCTCAGGGAAAAAACGAATACAGGGCTGCTCAAAGAGCTGGAATGAGCCCTCCATAAGGAGTAAGAGTATAATCTAGGATGCTGCAGAGATGACTGGGAAGGCGTGAGATGGAGTACATAAAACCATGAGTGTCAAGGAAAGGATGAGTGGACAACGGTTGCTCGTGGCCTTTTCCAGTGCAGGAACTTGGGGGTCCCAGAGAAAGTGCAACCGAGCTGTGGAATTTCTTGCCACAGAAGTATAGCTGGTGCTCAAAGTTAACGAGGGTTCAGGGAAGAGCAGAGTTCAAAGAAAAACCCAGTCAGTGTTATTAAATTCAGGGAGAACATATGGAAGTCCCCGAGTCTCAAATGGCTGGAGGCAGGGAAAGTACCAGGGAGGAAACTCCACAAACCCTCGCCTTGTCCTCATGCATTATTCAGATGCCTGCAGCTACTTTTGGAGACAGCCAGTTAGGAGGAACAGCCTGTGGAGCTGCTCTGCCATGGGCAGGGACTCCTCCCACTATCCCAGGCTGCTCCAAGCCCCATCCAGCCTGGCCTTGGACACTGCCAGGGACGCAGGGGCAGCCACAGCTTCTCCGGACAACTTGTGCCAGAGCTCCAGCACCCTCACGGGGAAGAATTTCCTCCTAATATCTAAATCTAAACCTCTCCTCTTTTAGTTTAAAACCATTCCCCTTTACCCTACCGCTACCTGCTTATGTAAAAAGCCTCTCTCCCTCTTTTTGATAAGCCCCCTTTAAGTACTGGAAGGATAAACCTCGGACGTCTGAGAAGGGTTAGAGTCACAGTTTTTCTTTGTTAGACCAAGCCTGACTAAGCCTGAGTGGTGTGACAGCACTTGAAACCAGAGCAAGGCTTGGCTTTGCCCCACAGTAACACAGGTTCTGGATGGCAAAGGGAAGACGTGACTCTTGCAGTGGGGTTTTTCGTGCCTTCTTTGTGGCCCTTGTCTCCCCTGTATTCAAGACACAAAGCAATCCCTGGTGTGCTTCAGATGAGGGCAAGCCCATCCATACCTGGGTGACACAGTGACACACCCAATCCAACTTCCTTCAGCAGCTGCTGGACAGAATGCCCGAGCAATGTACTGTCCTCTGCAGCAGCCCCGGGATAATTAACCCTGCCATTTGTGCTTATATGGAGTGCTTTGTTCCACCAGCCTGAGGCTTTGGGATTGCTTCTTTCTGGTCATTTCCTCCCGGATCCCTCTATCTGCTGGGAAACGAGGTGATAAATGACTCCCTGCTAACCACTCTCTCTGCATTTCTGCAGCACCTTGCAAAAAAGTTATCGCTGGAGGAGCTGCAGATGATGCTGAACTTCAATTAGGCCTCAAATTAGTTGTGCAGGGTGACATTTTCCAATCATGCAACATTAGCATCCTCCCTCATTATGAAAATGTAAAGCTAACTTCTGTTTCATAATAAATTAGGCTTGTTCTCTCTATCTAAAACACACAAGCCCTCACACAGCACCATCTCCAGCAGGGCTTCTCTTCCCACTTTGCCAGTGCTCAGGGACAGACTGAACCACGGCGACCTCCCTGTCCTCTAAAGGTCAGGAATGGTGTCTGGTCAGTGGGAAGGGGAAAGGAAACCAGCAAGAAAGTGGAAAAAGACACTGAAGGAATGGGGCTTTATCAGTGCTGGGCACAGCCTTGGGTCTTCTCACACCAACCAGCATCTTTCTCCGAGGTGGAGGGAGAAGGGGCAGGAGGAAAAATCCCATCCTCTTCCTTCTCCATTGAGTTCTTGCACCTCTGGTTTGCTGAGCCACTTGTCCAACCCTGAGAGAGGTATTGGAGCCTCCCTCCCATGGCAGGGTCAGATTGCAGGTATGCCATGACACACCTGATCCTATTTATTCCCAACAAAACCAGGCAGCAGAGCATGCAGGTGAAAGGACATAAGGAAAAAAAAAAAGAAAAAGAGAAAAAAAGAAAAAAAGAAAAAGCAACCAAAACAAGCTTTTGTATCAGAGAACAGTTTGTGTAAACACCACAGCTACTGAAGACTAGAAAAGGAAAGTCAGATATTTTTTGTACAGTCAGAAGAATTAGAAGAAAGGTCCTTTCTGGAGCCTTTCCACAATGGTTAGGGAGTGTGTCTCTATTTAAGAGACCACTTAGAGCTGCCTCATAGTGGTTTATGCTGGAAAAGGGATCAGGAGCTACCTGGCTCTTGCCAGAGAAGTTTTGCAGCACTGCTGTGTGTTTCCTGGAGACCAGCAGACATCGCTGAAGGTAAATGAAGTCACCTTTGTGCAGGGTCTGAGCCACAGATCTTTCACCCCTCCAGACACATCCCCAGCTATTCTGTGTCACTGAAAGTAATGGGGCCTCTACAAACAGCCTGGAAACAGCTGGGTTTGCATCCTGGCTGCGTTCAGTAGGTTCAAGTAATGCTAAAGATGCCTGAAAGACAAAGCAGCCAATTATGGCATCTCTGCATCAGAAGGAACAGGGAGCTGCAGAGAGTGGCTGACAGGCAGCTAAATAATAGACTAACAAGCAGGATGGCTGGAATCTGTCACAGCACTAATGAAGGTCAGGATAAGACACCTGCATATTTTAGAGAGTGAGATGTGTGCATCTGAAGATGCCCAGATGTGACACTCAAAGACAGAGATCATAAACTAAGGGCAATCACTGCCGAGAAATGGGGCCTGGGATTGCACAGGATACGTGGATAAAAGAATTAAAAACAGTTTAAGAACTGGAAGTGGAGAAGGCTTGGAGTCTGTGGAGAAGCTGGAGAACCAGCAGCTTCTGGAGTGAAACTAATCCAAGGGAGAAGCTGATTCTGCTGTGTAGAAGCCCCCACAGCGTGGCTGAAATTTTCCAAAAACTGGATAAAGACAGAAAGCACTCAGCTTGTCATGCAGGGAAAGGGGAGCAGCTGAAGCAGAGAAGGGGATTTGCAGTATCCTTTCCTACAGAGTAACCTAATTCACCATGAGAACACTGCAGAGGCACTTAAATAGGGCAAGGGAAAGCACTGTGTAAGCAAACTCACTGCAAAGCCCAGGGAATGCTGGCAAGCACAGACAGTGGGCTGCAAACTGCAGCTCCTCTGCTTTCAGCTGCAGTTTTCATTTGAAGGCTCATTTATTGCTGCAAAAGCAAAAAAAACCCCAAAAACAAAAACAAAAACAAACCCTAAAAAATCAGGCTAGTTTGGTTCAGTAATAAGTTAAAAGCTAAGCCTCCCCTTTAGGAGCCCAGGATGTGAAAGGGGCAATGTCCTCCCCAAAGCTACCTGCAAAAGTGCTAGAAAAGCTGTTGGGCAAATCCTGTGGTCCTTGTGGCTTTGAATATCCAACTCCCAGCACAGCCACAGCTCTCAGAGCTCCTCCTCAATCCCACGTGCTACACACAAGTGACAACCCAACAGTATCACAATAATGCAATAATAAAGCAGAAAATTACGGGGACTTGATGGAAGATTTGCTCCCTTCAGACATCAGGATGTTTCCTCCACCTGTTCCTTTCCCATGCTCTGAAATAATCCGATTTTTATCTGCCACAGTGGTTTTTTCCTCTTCCCCC